>JAJJMC010014687.1:9514732-9601114 GCA_023531435.1 Papaver californicum
TTGCTAGATCTGTTTTTCAAGTAACTTATAGCAGCTAAAAGTTGATCATGTAGCTATTCACTTTGAGGAACCGACTCGTAGCAACAACAAAATAAATTGGTTGCTCAAACCTCTCTCAGCAACTAAGTTTGAGCCACGACCAAATATGTTTAATTGCTAGATCCGTTTTTCAAGTAACTTATATTATCTAAAAAAGTGATCATGTAGCTATTCACTTTGAGGCACAGACTCGTAGCAACAGAAAATGAATTGGTTTCTCAAACCTCTCTCAGCAACTTAGTTAAAGCCACCACCACATGTTAAGAAATGAATTACTTGAGGGAGAAAGATAGACCGTGTGATCAAAATCCATCAACGCTTTATATCTAGTTCTATCTAGTCATACGGATTGTGATCCGTCTGACTCATTGGAAAAAAATCGTATCTGTCCATTTTAGTACGATTATACTTAGTTATAACACCTTTTTTTGATTATTTTTTAATTATTTTTGTCTAAATATTATATATATTTTAATTAGTAAAATATTCGTATATTTTAATATCGAGGAATATGTATTTATGGAAGAAAATAAAATTAATAACCTGAGAAAAAATCCAAAGAATAATGATTTCCCAAATCTATATTTATATCCATTGGATCATATATTTTTGGCTTTCTATTGGCCAGACAAACAATTTAAGGATCATTGGTGAGATTGAGGAATCTTCAATAAAATTGTTTACCATTAGACTTAAGTGTACAATTTAGGGTCCTTTCTAACAGATATTTGTTACTAAAAAAGGTTTCATTAACCTCCATAATTAGCGGGATTAAGGATCCTATTTGAAAATTCTGGAGAAACATCAATTAATAAAAGAAAATTCTTTCCCTTCTTTCCCACACCGAAAATAAGCGTAGTTGGAAGTAGTTGTGAGTCTTGTTACATGTGGTGGTAGGACAGTGGAGTGAAAGCCACACCGAAAATAAGCGTATGGTATGCATGATATGAAGTTTGTAAGAATTACTTTTAATAGCAAATGTTTGGATGCACAAATTGAAAAAAAGATTAACATGAGTCGTTTAAATTAACTATAATTTGGTTATATCTTTTTTTTTTTTGTTTTGGTGTGTTTATCAGTTCTATTTTATCTTTTAATATCAATTTATCTACAAATTTGCCTTAACAAGTAGATATTCGTTATAAAAACAATACAAAGTTTTGATCCTATCTTCTGTACTCAGTCCGACTTATCTCAGTTATCACTTATCATACCAAATAAAACCAAACAAGCAACTTGAAGGTGAATCAAAAATAAAATTGATTGACCACATAAAACTTGACTAGAGATGTTCATGGCCGGTTTCGGTTCGGTTTCTAGCCAAACCAAAACTGACAAATACAAAAAAAAATACAAAAGTAATTAGTGTTAACTACTTATGCTTAAAAAACAAGCAGGCCTGGAAGTCCTGCAACATCAACAAAGTGCAAATTTAAACCATTGGTCATTAGATTCATTATTGCTCCATCTTCAGGATTACAAAGTGCAAATTTAAAGTTAAAGTATCTAAATAACATACAGTAGTACAATTAGAGTTAAAGTAAAAAGGCAGTGCGGGTAGCTCCAAATGACTGGCTCAAGCTCCCTTGAATCTACTTCAGACAGTGCAGGTAATACATAAATAATAACTAGCTCCAGCTCCAGCTCCACTTCAGACCACATAACATACAAAAATAAACAATCTTACAAAATAAGCAAGTTCCCTAATGAAGCTACTCTTACAGTTGATATACAGGGATGTTCAGATGGAAACATGACCTTTACAATGAATATAAAACTATTGAGTTCAGAACTCTTCATCCTGATACAGGTATAGACTAATCATGTTAATTTGCGGATTACTAATACGGAATTCGACAAAATAGTGCAATCCAGCATACAAACAACATCATTTAACACCAACAGTAAACAAACATGATTATATAAAAAATGTACATGAAGCATAAGACCATACTGCCAACTTAAACCCTTGAAAAACAAAATGAAGCATTATGTGATCCTCTCTTATGACTCAAAACCTTATAACACAAACATTCAAACATAGTCATGCTAATTTGTGGATTGTTAATACCGAATTTGACAAAATATTAGACATATGAAGCACAAGCTTTTTAGTTTTACTTCAAGAGGGCAATCCAAGATTCCAACATACAAACATCATCACTAACACCAACAGTAAGTCTTAATTGCTTATTGGAGTATTATTGCTAAAAAAAATTGCTTGAGAGACCTTTGAATGTTTTTTGATCGAGATGATAAAGAGATGAAGATCCATCAGTCCCAAATAGGACTTTTCCATCTGTTGCAAGTCCCCATCCATTCTTCATTCCATGTGTAAACTTGCTAATCTAAATTAAGAAAATGAAATGAGTCTGTTAACATTATACCGTAACATAATGTTCTAATAAACATCAGCAACAGTACAAACAAAAGAGAAGCACAAACCTTGCTGAGATTATGTCGATCATATATAAAACCAGCTGGTTCCAACCAAATTACTTGGATTAACCTACAAAAACAGTGTGAAGTTCAACAAAATTACAACCATTACATTCAAGGTTGGGCAAGGTAATGTACCACTAAATAGGTAAGGTAAAACAAGTAAACAAAACCTATACTTTTAGCTCTAAATCATTCCCAGTACCAACAAATTTAGTATAAAAATAACTGTAAATAATAAGTACTCCTCACGTACCTACCGTCAAGTAAAGAACTGAAAGATGTACAATCACCTTTGGTAACACCAAACTGCAATGAGCCATCAGTGTTGATAAGAATAAGTGTGGATAAGTCGCGGGTTATCTATTAAAGTTATTCATGGATGCAAACATAATAGCTAAGCCTCCAATAATCGTTATTGCAGGTACAGGCAGTAGCCATGGTACATTTCCAATGAAGCAACTTCCAACTGTCTGGTACACAGTAACACCAATACAGCAGAACACTGCCCAAATGTTATTCAGGAATCAGAGAACAAAAACTGATAGCTGCTTAGACAATAATTAACAGGGGAACAACACATTCCATACTTTTTGAGGACATAAAATATTCACACTTTCCACAACATCCAGATTACAGATGGCAATACTGACACATTGCACGAGGTGGCTAACCCGCGGAATAGCTTTTGGGTCGGCATAATCTAAATAACCCCAATGGTGATTCCGAGACTTATCCTACCTACTCAAGCGGCAATCAATACACATTCAGTGATTTCGAACATCACTTAAGACATTTCGAATGCAACTAATGGTCGTGTACCCAAGGTAAGATGATGACATCCAAGCATAGATCAGAGAAGGAGGTCATTTTTTTATCTGGGAAATACTGACTAGGTTCAAGAAATGAGAGAATTAAGTATAGCTACTAGAAAGACTAATCCAATCCATAATATCATGTCCCGTTTCATCACACCTGGTTCAAATTACAGTTGCACGTACAGGACATTAGTTAAGGTACAAAAACAGAGTTACTACTGAAAATGCAATACTTATATTGTTGTACAACAGAAGATTATAGTTAGTTTCCGCTGGCATCGGTAAGCCAAATCCCCCCATAACACAACATTTAAACTTCTTCCAAGCAATAAGCAGATCCTAAAACAAAACAAAAAAAATTGAAACCATAAATTGATTTGTAGCCATAATAGGGGTAATGCACAATCGAGGGTTTGTAGCTGTTAAGAATGCAAACAAATATACTCATAAAAAGATACCTGCTTAAGAATAATGACCAAGCTCTTAATTTCATTTAGCGTGAGTGGCTTCTCCTGCTCATAAAATTCATCATTACCGACTAATAGGAGCATATGCCTGAAAAAACACTAAAAATAGGAAAAATTGTTGATCAAATTCATCATTACTTTGGTGCAGGTGAATAAGTGATGGTGCAGGGGAGGATTTTGATGGGTTAATAACTGGAGATGTGATGCTGAAAAGGATGAATTTGGTGGTGCAGATACTGGGGAAAGGAGATGAAGTTGGAGTTTTGACCGAAAGAACAACAAAAGTCAGGTTTAAGCCTTTGGGCACAAATACCATTTCTGAGCAACAACAAAATCCAAACAGTAAGTTCTTAGGAAAAATAAACCCCAAATTGAACACAATTATCTCTATCATCGACATAGAAAATTAAAAGAAAAAAAAAACTTAAACCCTAACTCTAACTTTGGTACAGAAACACCCAAAATTTCACAGCAAAGTATTTGTACAAAACCCACAGAGATATGCAGAAATCAGAAAAAGAAGAAGAGATTTCGGAGATTTGTAAAAATTCTAACTCTAAATTCTCTAATTTTAACTAGAAATCTTAACTCTAAAATCCCGAATTTTAAAAGAGATTTGAAGAACAGGAAAACGAATCAAACCCATGGAAGAAAACATAAAAACATGAATATCCATAATTATTTAAAAAAAATAAAGTAAAATTAGAAACAAGATATCCCAATTTTGCATCCATTAAAACCAGTGGATATCTCTGTTTTTTGCAAGAGAACAGGGAAAACAGAGTACACCCTTTTGGGACTTTGTTTTAGTATTTTATTGATGGAATCTGAACTATTGAAGAGAAGGGTTTTCGGTATCGTTGGTGGTGAGTATGATCATGTTGGCGGCTCAAATTGGAGAGAGAAAAGCAAATGACGAAAATGAAGATAAATTTTTTCTTAGGGTTTTGTAAACAAAAATTTTAACGGTGGATAAGCCACCTCATACGGATCATGGAAAGATTTTGATGGTCCAGATTCGAAGTTGGATGCTCATACGGATTGTGTGTTAGTTACCATTGTGTGTTAGTTACAAGGTGGATACGGATTTCGGATGTCGGAAGCAAAACATAACGGATTTTTGAAATTAGGATTCATCAAAAATATTTATGTTTTTTTATAATTAGGTTCTTAGTTTGTCATTTATTTTAGTGTTATGATTTAATGAATTGGGAAAGGAATTGGGATGTTGCTTAATTTCTTGTATAAATTAAGTTAAGCTTTACCTAATAACAACAAATATTGTTTTCTTATTTGATATTAAATATATGATCATCGCAATTGAAAGAAATTGGGACGCAGAGCATGATGAGGAAGAGTTTAGGGTCAATGTTGCCACTCTTAAGTTTTTGCACACATGAGACATCCCATTTTGCTTGTCCGATAAGTTTAACGAGTTAGGGGAAGAGGTTACTAAGGATAATAAGGTGTAAATGACGAACATGACGATTCCGACTTAGGTGCAGAAACACTATGAGGAGTACATGACGAACATCGATGGGTTAAGGGTACTGGTGAAGATTCCAAATCAGGAGAAGAAACACTAGGAGGAATATAATACGATGAAGAATGGGTTTAGGGCACCGATGTTGATTCCGACTTAGGGAAAGAGGTTATTAAGGATAATATGCCGAACAACAATGGGTTGAGGGTACTGGTGAAGATTCTGACTCAGAGGAAGAGGTTACTACGGATAATAAGGCGAACATCGATAAGTTTAGGGCACCGATGAAGATTCCGACTCAGGGGTCGGTCCTAAATTATGAAACTAAAGCATGAAAAAATTTAGGATACCAAAAGAAAAACCCTAACTTCTTCGGATAAGAGTTGAGGAATATAAACTTAGGTGATATTAACTAAAAAGGTTGAGGAATATAAACTTAGATCAATGTACTAGGTCATTAAGTTGAATATGACTAACATAAGTAGATTTAGGGTTTCGACTAAGATTTTGACTCAATTGAGTGTATTCAAGTCGATTCGATAAAAAATTGAGTGAGTTTTAGTGAGATTGATGAAATCATAATTTGATATCGTTAGATTTGTTAGATCGATAAAAAAATGAATAATATTGATTGAGATTGAATAAAATTCAATAAATCTAAGTGAAATCGAGTAAAATTGATGAAAGATTGATATAATTTGAGTAAGATCGATCAAAATTGAGTGTATTCAAGTCGATTCGATAAAAAATTAAGTAAATTTTAATGAGATTGATGAAATCATAGTTTCGTATCGTTAGATTTTTTAGATAGATAACAAAATGAATAAGATTGATTGAGATTGAATAAAATTCAATAAATCTAAGTAAAATCGAGTGAAATTGATGAAAAATTGATATAATTTGAGTAAGATCGATCAAAATTGAGTGTATTCAAGTCGGTTCGATAAAAAATTGAGTGAATTTTAGTGAGATTGATGAAATCATAGTTTCGTATCGTTAGATTTGTTAGATAGATAAAAAAATGAATAAGTTTGATTGAGATTGAATTTGTTGTGCAAACCATCAATAATTATTCGTACTAACTACAATCTAATGATATCGAGTATGATCTAGTAATTTTGATGAAATTAAATAAATTTGGATTTAATTAAATTGAATTTTTAGATAATAAATTGAATCTGAGAGAAATTGATCGAGGTCAACCGATATTAGATAAGATTGATGAATTGATATGTAACCATATAAACACATGAAATTTATGATAAATATAGTGAGGTCGAGCGGTATTTGATAAGATTGATAGGTAACCGAGAAAATTAACTAGGATCAATATATAATCTTTTAAAATGATGGATAACTAGATAAACCTCTTTCCCGATGTTTGTCATATTATCTTTAGATAATAACCTCTTACCCTAAGTCGAAATCTTCACCGGTACCCTAACCCTACTTATATTTCTCATTTTCCCGATAAACTGGAGAAATCGATTGAATTTGGGATAAATGGAGTAATCTAATGTCATCCATAAATTCGACCTAATTCGACATCCTTGGAAATTCACATGAGTTTATTCTTGTATGTACAAATCAATCCGACTCTAAAGATCATTCAATCTAATTGGATATACTTACATAATTCATTTCCATAAATATTTTTTTGGATATGTCATATGTAGGTTTGATGATAATGTCCTTTTTAATAAGAACAAAATTGACTAAATTCAAAATAGATCGAAGATTAATTAGTGAGTTTGAACTCAATTTTAGTTGAATGCACAATTTTTTTTCTTAATTTGTGTTCACTCTTCTCACTCAATTTCACTTTAAATTATTCAGTCTCGTTCAATTTTGCTCTTTATTTTTCAATATTCTTGAATTTCACTTAAATTGTTTCGATCTCATTTTAGTTTTATCATATGTGTATTAACATGTTTAGATTTTGGGTAAATCATTTTTATTGCTTTGAGGGGCTCACTGTATGATTTTGGGTAATTTATATCGGGTGAACCACTGTATGCCTCGTGTCATCTCCGATTAGCCGAAATATCTATTTTTGGGTTTGCGTTAATATTCGTCGGGTCTAAAACTTTGATTATATTGTTTGAATTATATCATTTGTGGATATCATTTGAGATTGACCAAAGTATGTGTGAGATTGATCTAAGTATACATTACTTAATAACTTATATGTGAGATTGACCTAAGTCTATGTTCGCTCCTATATGATGGTTATTCAAGAGAGTCCCTCTTGGCCAAACGACATAACTAATTGTAAATGTAGAAAAGCCTGCAGTTACACTCGAATGTATCTTATGTTATATATCACTCTTAGCTTAACTACGCTGAAGAGGCGAGAAGTAAACTTAACTAAAATAAAAACACAAACGATTAAATAAAAAATTAAAATTTGTAGAATATATGAAATTATACTGTGTTGTTAAGTATAATTCATGTTCTTTTGGTCGTTGGACCTGTATATATTGAGAGACGTACGTTTTATTGGGCGTTCTGGTTGTGGCTCGTATATAAAAAAGATGTTAAATTTGGTCCGTCAGATTCGTGATCCGTATGAGCATAAGATGTGAATTTTGAACCGTCAGATTGACGATCCGTATGAGTATAAGATGAAAAACCTAGGACCATCCGATCAGCGTAAATTTTTAATCTTGAACCGTCAGATGAATCTAACCCTATTTGTTTTACTTATTGACCACGAAGTTCCTGTTATTTACATTTAGTACCCTTATATATAAACACCCAAACCCTAAGTTATTTCATCACTTCTCATTTCCAACGCCTCCTTCCTAATCTCTCTGCCTCACTCACTGAATCTCTCTTTCTTTCTGCAACCAAGCTACCTGGTTACTTTTAAGGAAAATGAAGTAGAAGAAAGAGATAAAACCCTAACCTCTAAAATCCTAACCCTCTCTTCAAAAAGTTTCTCTCTCGCAAAAACCACTTTCTGTAATTTCTACAATTTCTCTTTGTTTGGATTCGTTCTCAACTTCAGAAGCGTCTGCTAATGGAGATGTTGTTTTGAACCTCTTTGACTGCGTGGAAACATATCCCCATAGTTAGGGTTTCAGGAAAACAAATCCCTGTGTTGTTGATTTAATTTTCAGTTTCACAATGAGGAACTAAGGTTTGGACATAACTATTTTTATCTCTCAAACCCTAGATTTTATTTTCATATCAAACGATATTGATTTTGGTTTTGTTTTTGTTTTATAGAAGTACCGCGAGATCATCTAGCATGTTAAGTACAAATCTAGCAAATGATGGCTAACTTCGGTGAAGTTACATTAAGTACTGATGATGGTACACATACATGTCTCAAAATGGATCAGGTAGAATACTTTGAACCTCTGGAGCCTGCATACTTTGCCTGCACAATGAAATTGGGTACCTATGTGAACGGGGGAACCAGGTATAATACCAATTACAACTTGCAGGTTACATTTTTTGTTTTTGGGGATTTTGACAGGTAAAGTTGTATGATAAATCCCTTTTGGTTGCAGATGGAGAGATGGTTGAGGATACAACAGATGATATATTGTCGGAAGCTGGTGAATTTGAGATGTCGCACTCAATGTTGTTTTGGATCCTTTCGAGTATGCTCCAATTTCTGTGGTTTTCAGATTTATGTGAAATGTCAACAACTAAATCATTGAAATGAGTTATGTAGAGTTCTAAATTTCTGAATTTGTTGTATAAATAGTAACAGAATGTGATAGGTGACCAAGCTTATTGTTGAATATGTAGAGTTTGAATATAATCTTTCGCCAGTCTACCTCTCTAAATGGAGATGCTCAAATGTTCGTTAACTAATTGCTTCCAAGTATTTCACAATAGTTTTTGTTTTGATGACAAACGCCAACTATTTGGAAAACGAAGTTGTGTTTCCCTGAAGTTCAATCCATTATTCCTTCCTTATTTGTGTACTTGTAAAATCTTGCAGGTAGACCAAGGGATCTTTGTTGGAAGCAAATTCCCATTCTTTAACCGACATCAGTTGACATACACCAGATTCGTCCAGTTGAAGCCGGTTGAAGAAGGTGCTGATAAACCACCACCACCTGTGCTAGTCCTCCATGGTCACTATGGTGGCTGTCTCGGAGACCTCCCAAGTTATGATGCCTTTACACTTGGAGGGCCTTACTCTGTTAGGGGTTACAACATGAGTGAACTTGGAGCTTGCAGGAACATTCTTGAGGTAAGTCATGCTGCAAAAACTAATATTCTCTCACGGTCACTAATAGCTTGATTGATAGTAGCATTATATTTTCATGAAAACAGCTTCTCAAACCTTACTCATACAATTCATTCAGGTGGCGGCTGAGCTGCGGGTACCTGTGAAAAATACTCATATATATGCATTTGTTAAGCATGGAAATGATTTGGGTAGCTCAAAGGACTTAAAGGGAAACCCAACAGAATTTTACAGGCGTGCAGGTAATGGCTCATCATACGGTATTGGTGTGAAGCTAGGTCTTGTACGAGCTGAATACGATGTGGATCACAATTCTGGTACAAGAGCCATTTTCTTACGGTTTGGTGAAAGGTTCTGAGGAAGGATTTCCATAATCCTGAGACATGTATTGCAAATTTTTCCTTGATATTTGTTTCTATTAGTGCGGTTAATTGGAGGTTCAGGTTCATTTCTAGAGCCTTGAAGTTTGATAAGAGTCGTTAGGATATTAGTGTAGTGTTTTGTCCTTCTGTTGAATGTAAATGAAATTTAGGCACTGGCTTTTGTTTGTTAGCCGAAACTGACTGGTGTAATTTTTTTAACCAAATGATGTTGTAAATTGAATTCATTAATAATAAAGTTAAATCAATTATGATTTTAATTTGGTTCATGATTGTTTTCAGCATTAATTTTAATTTAATTTTGTTATTTACTTTTAATTATATAATCTTAATTAGTGATAATGTCTAATATTAATTGTTAATTATAATTATAACTGGGGATTATCTAATCAAAATTTGTTTTTAGCGAGCAAAAATTTGGTAGTTTAAAAATTTAAGCAATTAACTTTAGGTCGATCAAAATCAGAATTTTAAATAATTTGGTCGCTTAAACCTTTAATCAATCAACTTGAGTAAAAACTTCGATAGCTTAAAAGCTTAAGCAATCAACTTCAGACCAATCAAAATCAGAATTTTAAATAATTTGGTTGCTTAAACCTTTAATCAATCAACTTGAGTAAAAACTTTGCTACCTCAAAAGCTTGAGCAACCAACTTCAGACCAATCAAAATCAGAAATCGCTTTTAGCGAGCAAAACAATTTGATCGCTTAAAACCTTAACCAAGCAAAATTAGGTCTAGTTGCTTCATGTATCTATCAACTAAGTAGTTTACTTGCTTTAGAATGATTGGTATATTTGAAGCGATTGATATTTTACTTGCTATATTGGTTGGTCTAGATGTTAATCGATCACAGTTTTACTTGCTCCATGTTAGTTGGTCTAAATGTTAAGCAATGAGAAAAATACTCGCTTTAGGTTAGTTGGTTTATTACTAGAGCGATTGCATGGTCGCTCAAGGCTTTGACATACATATCTTTGGGCAACCAACGGAGCGAGTGCCACTTTTAGTCGCTATAACGGTTATAGCGACAGGGGCTTTACGCGACTCAAAACGAGTAGTCGCTTAAACCCATTTTTTTTATAGTGTATAAAATCTTATCTTGATGAACAAAGCATGGAATTATATTTTAAGGAAGCAAACAAAGATGAACCTATATCGCAATGGGTAGCTACAGCAGAAGCTAGAGCTATAGCTGACCCCAGACAAAAGTTCGAAGTTTAGAAGAGTATGCATTTTCATAAGCATAAATATGAGTTAAGAAAAATTTGTTTTGTTAAATTTTATCCCATATGTAGACTATTTGTTCTCATTTCTGGTTATCCTGTCATAGAAGCACCCGATAGGTTAGACTGTGTCACTTTATTTCTCTCTGAATTGTAATCATGGTAAAATGTAGGATTTTTAATAACTGGGGACATCTAAATACATAAATTGTCTACTGTTTGAAATGTTCAAAAATAAAATTTTTTTGTTCAAAGTTCAGAATATATGACTAGTCATGCATAATTCTTCCCAAAATTCAGCAGTATACTCGCAGTACAATAACTTTGACTTCTTTCTTTCGAGTTTTTTACTTTGACCATTTTGTGGGTGTGTTTCTATAGGTTTCCTTCGGGGATAGACAAGAGTGGTCTTAAAGATTTAGCCTTTGTTTCACAAGTATATGTTACGGCGTTGGATGCATATTTCAGCGTAGTTATCCTCCATGGGATGACTATTACTCAGTGGCGCAACATTGACTACCAAAATCAGCCAGAATATCAGGTATTCATAGTTTATGCTTAAGATTTGTTATTAATTGGATACTCATCTGATTCAATGATATGTGAATTCTCCAAAAACAAAAAAACTGTCAACCATTTACTTCTCACCGTTCTCGAGTATTAACATATCAATGCATTGAGAAAAAGACATGCTCTATTGATAACAAGTTTCAGAACACAATTGATATGCGAAGAACAATTAAAATAGCAATCAATAACAGAAAAGAAATGCACAATTCGTTTGCGGATTTGGTTCCTTTGGAACAGAGATACTTCCTCTCTTTTTTTCAAAATACTTCTATGTTCTTTCTAAAACATTTTAGAGACCTTATAAAATGCATGCATAGATTGATATTTTAATTTAGTTTTTTTCCCTAGTGTTTGTTTATGTTCCATCAGCAAATGGACGTCGTGTGTTTTAATATTAACCGAGCGCATATCTTACAGAGTAAGAAGTGAGCTTAGCTATATTGTCATGCTGGTGATCATAATATTTCCTAAAGCGATTCTGGACTCTATAATGTTTTTATGAACGTCGTCATGAATTAGTGACGTGAAATATTTGGGCGTTGAAAATTTTATAACCGAATCGTGGCCATCATTCAAAGTATTAATTCACTTTCAAAGGAATAAGGTTCTGAAATGGGATCTTGTAGTTTTCTCTTATCCTTCTATTGTTTTTGTAGGCATTTTCCCAACTACTGCAAGCTCCTCAGTAAGAAGCACAAATACATCGCTTACGAGAGATATCCTTTCCCAAGACCTGTGGTTTGCGATCAGCCGCTCCCAAGTCTGTCTTTCATCTTTGCCTTGTTATAAGTGTTGTCACTTGTCTCTCTATACTCATCTTCCATGGTAATAGGCATAACCAAATTTAAAGTTTGTTTTTCACTATTTGTACATTCTCTCTGTTTCAGGCAAGATTCTTGTTGGCGAAGTTGAACCCATTAGCTACATACAACTCCACACATGATATTGCCTCTAGTTCAAATGTATTTTCACAGATGATGTCAGTCTGCAAGTGTTCTTCGAGCATCTTCAGAGGCTGGAAGTGTAGTCATGAGATACCAGAAAGAGTTGCTAGATTCAGTCGATGAAGTTCTTTTTCGTATTCCAGGCATTTCTCCAATAGCATCCCAAACATTTTTATCTCTACCGAACAAGGTTAGACTTTATAACTAAACCAGTTATGGATTTTTACTGTTAGACTTTATGTTGGTTTAGCAACAAATCCAGTTTGGATTAAGGATATCCTGTTGTGTTTAATCTAAGTTAGTATTAAATTACATTACACTCAGCTGCTTATGTGTCATATGACTCACCTAGTGAGGTGTCAACCCACTAATGATGGACAGGTTGGTTGAAACATAGGTTGTGACTAAGCTCACTCTAGCCTCTTATACATATATGTTTTTCTAATGAATCCATCTAAAAACGAGAGGAAATAGAAGTAAAAGCTAAGTTACATATTATGTTTCATTATGTTTCTGTTTCCTTTTGTAAATAGTCGTTGATGAACTGTTTTTGCTTAATATAGATGATGATTATGTAGTTGTAGAACATGCTAATACTAGGATTATACTTGATTTCAGCATATGGATATCATAATCATGTTTAAGCATAAATAAAAGGTGATTATGGAGCTGAATTTCCAACATTCTACTTTTACTTCTCCTAGCTATTTCATGTTCTTCATCTAGGATATATACTGAATTCTTTCTTGGTTAAGTTATTTATGGATATTATTGCTGATGGCATAAATTGTTAATAACATGAGAATTTTGTATTGTTTCTGATCTTAATGTTTGTAGTCTTTGTTCTGGTACTTAAGCATAATTGATTAATTGGTTTGAATCTTATAATTATGAGCATGTTAGACTACAAAGTTGGTAGCATTCCTGTTCAGTTTTCCGTTCTTTTTTTTAAGAAGATAATGATAAGTCAGGTCTTGGCTATTGATGTTTTAAGGATGACCAAGTGAGGATGCTATGTGTTTTTTCTGTTAAGTAGATGTTTACTTCTATTATGGAAAAAATTCATGTATAGTTCATCATCAGGTTCATCATGGAAAAGGTTGCTGAATTTGACCATTAAGTAGCTTACTCTATATCATGAAGGCTAACATTTGAAAGTGTCCATGATTCTTAAGATTCGTATGATACCTTTTATCCAACTACAGTGATGCCAAAAATATGTTGTATGGTCGGAAAGATTGGTTTATGTTTGTTTAAATAGACTCTTCTCCCACTATGTTCTGATTTAGGTTGATCTTTATCTATTCTTAATAATTTTGAAACCATGTTTAGATGATCATTGTTTGTCTGTTGCAAAGAACCTCTGCGTAAATGACAATGTCAAAGTTTGTACAAGTAATTCAGATTCAGAAATACAATGGGTTCGACTTATTCCCTAAGTTCAAGGTTATTCAATGATGCTGCTCAGTTTTAACCTGAGGATTCTAATGTGCACATAATTCATGGTGTACTTTACAACTTAACTAGAAAATTACAGATGTAACTTGTCGACAGTAGATGTGCTGAGATCTTTACATCTCTCCTTATAGTAGTATTGATGCTGGAGGCAGTATACCAGTGATTTTTAGGAGAAATGCAAAGTTATTTTGCTATCAGATGCAATGATAGAGTTTTAGCAGTGCTATTGTTGGACCATTTTCTAAAGATACTATAAAAGTAAAGGTGTATGCTCTTCTAAGTGGAGGAATGTATGCAGAAAACGTTAACTTCAGGGGAAACTTCCTTGGTTCATATGGTAGCAACAGAAGTTCTCTCTATGCTCAAGACTTGTATATGGTTTATGGCAGTGGTTTAAGTCTGGGCTATAGTGGAGGTTCTTATGGTGGCTACGCTCTGTGGAATGTATTCTAGCTACTGTGGTGATTACATGTTTCGTGCACTAATGTTGGCAGTAGATTTTACTTGTCATTGCTATATTGCAGCTGCAATTTGAGTGGTAAAGTTACCCTAAAAGACAGTTTGTAGTTGTTCGGGATCATATCATTGAGCTGGTGTTGGTAAGTGGGCTGTCGTATTATTGGTGTTTGCCTTGATGTCATTGAGAAGTGGGAGACATGTTGGATGTACAAATGGTATTCCCGCATGTTTGAAGCTACACAAGATGGTCTTGAAATTGTTCTCAAGTGTTACTTGTGCAGAATAGAAGGTTGTTTTGCTGCAGATGCAGACATCACCTTCCTTAAGTGATGAGGTTAGTTTATGAGTAATGACTTAGATTACTGACTAGCTTGCAAGTTCAGTCAAGTTTTGAGGTTTGGAGTTAGTAAAAGGTGCTCCTGGATGTATGTGATCTCTTGTTTCTTAAGTTTAGCTTTTCTATTAGACCCAATAGTCAAGTTTAAGGTATGTTTTTTCTTTAAGGTACAGATTTGAACTTAAGATATATTGTTTGATTTTCAGTTTCTGAAAATTGCAATATATATAAATATTATGTACTTTTCATTACTCAACTAACTATTGCCAAAGTGATACTTTGAGAGTAATGAAACTGTTCTAATAGGAATGAAGTTTTTCCGTGGTTTAGTTGTTTTGGAAGCATTACCACAGAGAATCAATGCTCAAGGTACTGCGTTGCAAGGCTCTGGATATATATGGCTAGGTTAAGATAGAGATGAAGATGTTTGTGGTTCATACCACGGAAATCTGAAAGTAGTAAAGAATTCTTCATCATTTTCGGTTAAAGAAAGATTTGTTTATGATTTATTTCGGATGTTACGAGTATGAGTTTTGTCCAAAGGTAATTCATACCTGTAATATTTGAAATGAATCATGTCTCATAATTGTTTGCTTTGCATGAAATGTTGATCTTAAACTTGTTAAGTTGGATTCATGTATTTCACAATTCTACCCAAAGGTGAATCTGTGATGATACTGAGTCATGTTTTGAGTTTAAGATGTTTATTTTGCTTATTACTTGGCGATTTTAAGATTCTGGTATCATGGTTTATCCAAAGATGAACCACTCATGGTATTGAATTTGTTATAATATTTTATTTTTGTGAAGATAGTAGTATACACAACATTGTATGATGGCACAGTTCTGAAAAAAAGTGAGAGTATGATAACATTTGTTTTAGTTATCATCGTAACTGTTTTATTTGTTCTTTATATTTATATTGTATAAGGAACATATGATTAGTTGTAAAACTGTACAAAAAGTCTTTTTCGAGACATATCTCATAATGAGCACGGAAACACGTCTCTTTTGAGACACAGATAAAGATCTCTTCGGAGATCAAGGTCTCGAGTGAAACACAAATGATCTTTTCGGAGATTAATCCAATCAAAAGATGAATACAGGGACTTGATGGAGACACGTTTCATTGTGATACAAAGGTTTCTTTTCGGAGATATATCACTTGTTGGGTCAGGTATCTTCGGAGACATAGCTTATATTGAGCACATATGGTTTCTTCGGAAACACATCTCTTAATTGAGACATAAGGGATCTCTTTTGAGGTCAATAAAGATCTCGGTTTGAGATACGAAGGATCATAAAGTTATTAAGTCAGTTGTATACTTTATATGTTTCGACGGAAGCATACCTCTTAATTGAGCCAGTTGTATATTTGTCTCGACGGAGATGAATCTCAATATTATTAAGGAAATCATATAAACTTGCGGTGAGAGCATATAAAGATTGACTCAAGTTTAAGTTTTTGGTTTTAAAGTGCAGTTTGTTTTGACATAAGGTTAAGCCATTGAAGATGTTTTTTACTTGAGAATATGTCCCGTCTAGTTTTCTGATTATAGAAATGTCGTACTCATCTTCTAAATGGTGTATAGGCCTCTATAGTCGAATCCTAGTGTACCTTTTAGACTCAAGCATACAGTTTTCAGTAAAGAGTTTGTTGCTAACCTAAGTGGGATATGTTAGACTTTATGTTAGTTTAGCAACAAGTCCAGTTTGGATTAAGGTAATCCTATTTTGTTTAATCTAAGTTACTATTAAATTGGATTATACTCAGCTGCTTATATGTCATGTGACTCATCTAGTGAGGTGTCAACCAACTAATGATGGACAGGTTGGTTGACACATAGGTTGTGACTTAGCTCTCTTCTAGCCTCCTATACATGTATGTTTTTCTAATGAATCCATCTAAGAAATGAAAGGAAATAGAAGTAGAAGCTACGTTACATATTCTGTTTTATTATGTTTATGTTTCGTTTTGTAAAGAGTTGTTGGTGAACTGTTTTTGCTTAATATACATGTTGATTATGTAGTTGTAGAACATGCTAATATTAGGATTATACTTGATTTCAGTATATGGATATTCTATAATCATGTTTAAGCATAAAGAAAAGGTGATTATGGAGCTGAATTTCCAACATTTACATGTCAAAGAAAATATTCTACCTGGATTTACAGAAAATATCGTACATGTCAAAGAAAAATATTCTTGAAGTTCTTGTACAACTGAGGTGGGAGCAATAAGAAAATATTGTACCTGCATTTACTACCAATTTACTAAATAGGTGCTTCATCAATAATATCCTTTTCTGTTTCTTTTTTTTTTTTCAGATTTCATTGCGAGTATCTGTGCAGCAAGGTCAATCCAGGTTTTGATCTTACCTGCAATAATATAAGTAGAAGTTTCAAGAATATCATCCTTCCTAATTGTTTAGAAACTGGGAAATTTAGTAAACCTAAGTTACATGATTGCCTACCATGTCTATAATTAATTCAATGATGTTCCATAAAATTCTTTTTATTCTAGTGTTTGTTTGAAGCACTACTTAGTCACTTACATATCCTAAAAACCTGATCTACTTAGAGCTGGAAGTTGTGATGGTGAATGCAATTAATTAAATTTTTTTGGTTCATATTTGATTGAGGACAAAATAGTGAATGTATAGGAAACCTACAGGTGCAGGAAATTTTAATGTGAAAATCCACAATTCAAAAATTCAGGGTTTTTTTTAAAATCAAATTAAGATTTAAGACGCTTATAATCATAGCACTAAAAAATAAATATAAGTAGCAAAAATCAATACGACGGATATTATGAGTCACAGTATAAAATATAATGTGTTGGAAATATTTGAAGCGACGTTAAAAGTGTCTTTGAAAATAATTAATCGTCGATTTAATTGACCAGATTTTAACCAACGACAATAAGTGTCTCAAATCAGGTGATTTGGTGTAGTAAGATATGCGTGTTTCCAATAGCTTTATGAAAGTAGAGATTCGTAAATATTAATTTCCTTCAAGCATAGTTATGGGAACATTATAAAGATTATGCCCCTCACCCTCATAAGAAATTTGCTGATGAAGAGATGGTAATAAGGATACTCCAATGGTCACATAAGCGTCCAAGATTTGTTAAGGAGATCATTACAATCTTAGACAACATGTCCTCAACAAATTTACGTCCTTGGGAACCACTCCCTCGTATAGCTCAGTTGAATATTTTTGGCTCTCATTCTGGCACTTTCTTGACGTTTGTTGATCACACTGTTGATGCTGGGGAAATTACTTTTATGATGAGTTGCACACCTAGTTATCTTTTGTCAATATTTATGGGATCCTACAGGGTATAACCTTATAATATTGACAGGGATGCTCACCAAATGGGGTTCGACCAGGATGTTTCTTCTGGTCACATTGCTCATCCTTCTGTGGATGATTTATATCTCACTTTAGATAAGTGTTCACATGTGGAAGGTAAGAGTTTCCCTCCTTAGTCCATGATAAGAAACCAGTAATAACTCGATGGTACAGAAGACATTGGCAAAGTAAGCATAAACGTTTTTCTAAGTTCATTGAAATAGTTTTTCCAGAGTCACATGACTTCCCTTCTAATGACGTCTTGTTGATCCACTCTTTGTAGAAGCCTCTTCCAGCTAGTAAACGTGTAGCTCTGTCTGAGCCATCTCAAGTAAGTATTCACAATTCTGTCTTTCTTTGTTATTTGTAGGTGTAGATATTTTCTTTATGGATCTTTTGACTAGAGAAGAAGTCAGGCGAAGCCTCAAAATGGGAAGAAGAAAGCAAAATATAGTGATAATGCCCAGGTGGTAGACACTAGGTCAAAGAAACGTGCTGGTGGAATTTGTGATAGACACATTTTTGTGTCTAAATTGTGCTCGATTATCTATTTTGATAGTGTTCGACTTTGTACTTATTATGGGTTTTTATATCTTTGTAGGTATTTTTGAGAAATAAATATTTGTGGAAAATTAGCTCAAAAAGTGATAAAGGCACCCATGAAAATTACTAAGGGCACCCAACAAAATTGATAAAGGCACCCACTAGTTGGATTAGGGGCACCCCCTTCTTAATTCAAAATTCAAAAATGGCGGGAACTTGTGTTTTACGTGAGCATTCTTCTGAGTTTGGTTTGGAATGTGTTTTAAGGGATTTGGAAGTGATTGTGAGTTACCCAAGTAAAGAAGAAAGGAAGATAGGATCAACACACGTCAACAGTGGGAGTTTCAGGTCGTAAAAATCGCTGAAAAAATCAAGTTACGCCGGAAAAGAAGAGTCATACTCTGTTTCGGATTTGGAGTTTGACTTGGAGTGTTCTTTGTATTCTGATCGATTAAAGATGATGGATTAAGGTTCCCCAAACCTATAAATAGCAAAGAAACCAAAGAAAAAGGAATCCAGATACCACCGAAAAAACTCAGGAGAAAAAAGAAATTCTGTTGGTGAAGAAGACACGAAGAACATAAGGCTCCAGAAAACATTCGTTGGTTCCGTTGCATTATCTTTTAAAATTCTGAAGCGGCTAGAGTCTGTACTTTATTTCTGTTCTCTTCAGCCACACATAGAACACACTCTGTAACGTTTATAAGCGTATCAAATCTTCTGTGTTACTTTTATTTCTTCATTGTAAACACTTTTTGAGCTATGGACAATTATTTTGAGAGTGTTTCCAATATGATGAGCTAATCACCATCACTGGGGCGACGGAGGAAGCTATTTTTCCAATAATAAAGTGGTAATTCTTATTTTATTTATTTTTTGCAATTCTATTATAATTATTTGCTTTGAATTAAATTTAAAAAAAAAAAAAATTTATCAATTAGTTGTGTTTTCTTTTGATGGGTCATGCTGAGTTTCGAGCTTTTGATGTCTCGTGCTTTCGATTTACAACTATTATTTTGAAAATCTAACTTTGGCAATATTTTGAATAAATTAAAAGTGTGAGTTGCAAGATCTTTATCACTTGAAAAATTGGCTATGGAATCCTTAGTCTCAGTCCTTCCTATAATTTGAAATCAATTTTACTTTTAAGTATTAAAAATTATTTAAAAATCGAATCTTTACAGGTCTGAGTATCGAATCTTTTACCATTATTTCTAAAATACATCAATTTTTGGCGCCGTTGCCGGGGACTTGTCTTTAGGTTTAGAGTTTTAGATTTATTTTTAGGTTTTTATTTTTTTTTATTTTATGTTTCTTTGGGTATTTATCTTTATGCTACAGGTTTTGGATTTTGAATTAAAAGGAAATTGAGCCAAATACTTTGGTGATTAAAGACTTGGAGTTAAAGTTAAAGCTAAAAGAACGGAAAAGAAGACAAAGAATTTTATTTTTAATTAGATTTTATTTATTTCTCTTTTTAGAAAATTGTATTAGGAAATCTTTGATTATTCCTGTAATTTTTTGTTTTATTTTTGGACACTTTTGGACTTTGTTTTGGGACTTTGGACATTATTATTATTTTTAAACCCTACGGAAGGGTAATTTAAATATAAACTGCAACATGGAAGGTCGAAATACTATATTGTCTCGGCCCCTCGGGTTCGTACATTGACACAGGAGTCGGTGGCCCGAGTCGACTACAACTGATTCACCCCCGTCTGGTACGGGAGGTAAGGCTCAATCAACCCACGAACCCCTGCAAGTGGGTTTATTGTATTCCTTCGTATGCATATATGTTGAGGAACTGAATACATAATTATTTTTCTAGTAAAGGGAAAGAACTGGCCATACAAGATAAGGACTCGGATTTCATCACCGTTTCCTTCTTGCTCGCTTTAGGAACACGTTACCAAACGCGAACCTAAGCTTAAAATTTTGACTAGAAAAAGACCGATAGGGTAACGAGTTTATAGGAAGCTCGTTCAAAAGGACTGTATTGGTTACTCTGTTAGCCTAAATCAAAGTTCAGGAAGATTATTTTAAGTTGATTAGAGCCGCCTTGTAACCCAAGGAAAAGTTGTCAATGAGACATGGTTATCAAAGCTCCTTAGAGGTTATCCTGTTTCTGTTCGACTTAATCTAATTCAGATCGTTCTAAGAGGTTTTGCTAAAATTGAAACTAATTGCCTTTCGAAGGAATAGAAGTTGGTCTAGAAACAATCTAAGTGGAGCCATCATGCTTTTTGTTTGCTAGATTCAATAGGTTTGATTTGGTTGAGTCATCCTTGCTTGTGATTGTTTAGAATTCCCTTCCAATTAGGATTTATTTTTTTTAGTTTTTTTTAGTGTATGCCAAGACCGCTTGAAATCATCATTGAGCGATCTTGGAAAAGAGACATTATAGGTCGTTTGATTAGTGACAACCCTATTAGTTTTGTCCCTGAATACGAGGACCTCGAAGATTCTTCTTTTGAGGGCCCTGTTTTTGGAAATTTCAATTTTGAGAACTTGACACTGTGTAAAGAAGTTACTACTACTCCTATGATAGCGCCATCAATAGCAACTTAAAAAGCTTTGTTGAACCCGACTAGGACTTCTCGTCCATCATGTATCAAGTTACCTGAAACTGAAGCAAACTATGAGTTGAAACCTGGGACCCTACAGATACTCCCAATCTTCTTAGGGAAAGAAAATGAAAACCCGTATTTCCATGTTAGGGATTTTGAGGAAATATGTAGTACCATCAGGATTAGGGACCTAGATGACGAAGTATTGAAACTTAGATTGTTTCCTTTTTCACTAAGAAAGAAAGCCAAATATTGGCTATATAGTTTGACTTCCGAGTCAATTGAAACCTATGAACAACTTACTTCTGCCTTTTTCCATAAGTTTTTTCCTAGGCACAAAACATCATCTATTAGGCAGCAGATTTGCACATTTGCTCAACAAGAGGGAAAATCTTTGTATAAGTATTTGGAAAGGTTCAATGACTTATTATCACAATGTCCTCATCATGGTTTAGAAAAAATAAGGCTAGTTCATATCCTCTACGAGGGTTTAGATTATTCGAAAACAACCATGGTTGAGTCTTTATGCACAGGTGGGTTTGAAAATCAAACTGTCAATGGTGCGATGACATTTTTGAATGAAATCGCCGAAAAAACCCAGCAATGAAAAACAGTAGGGAGCCCCAGAAAAAAATTCTTCTAAGTAGAGGATATGTCAATAGGGTAGAAGGATCTTTTGAATCAGATGCCAAAATAGCAGATTATCAAAAAGGTTAGAAGCTTTAGAATTGAGTCAATCTAGTTGTGGAATTGATTCCAAATTATTTTGGGAAAGACAGACTGTTGAAGAGCCCATGTTCTTTATAATAACATTAGATTTGATAATCATCAGAAGTTTGACCCTTATTAAGAAACCTATAACCCTGGTTGGAGAAACCATCCTAACCTTTCTTGGTCTAAGGGCCAGAGTCAAGGTCAGTCTAGTAATTCTAAGGTTCCCCCAGGTTTTGGTTATATTAAGAATCCTTCTGGACCAGCACAAGTTCAGAATCCGATAGATAAGACGATCATGAGTTTAGCAGAGTCTGTCGCCTTATTAACTCAAAACTTTTCAGATTTTCAGCAGTCTGTCAACCAAAGTTTATGAGAAAATCAAAAGATCGTTCAGGATAATAGTCAGGCTATTTCCAATTTAGAAACCTAGGTTGGTCAAATAGCTGAGTCTTTAAGAGAAAAAGAAAAAGGTAGGTTTCCTAGTCAGACCCAACCCAATCCTAGAGGAGTTCATGAAGTATCTTCTGGTGAGAAATCATCAAATCATGTGAATGCAAATGGAACCCTTAGGAATGGTAAAGTGGTAGACAACAAGGTAACTATGTCTGATAGTGAACATATTGTAGTTCACCCTTCTGAGCCAGTAGCTGTTGAGACTGATGAAATCTCTAAAGAGCCCGATGTAGTTCCTCATAACCATATTTTGTGCCCGGAGCCCCGTTCCCACAACTGTTAGCACCAAAAAAGAAGGAATCCAACTTTAACGACATATTGAAGGTTTTTAAGCAAATCACGATCAACCTTCCACTATTAAATGCAATTAGGTAGATTCCTTCTTATGCCAAGTTCCTTAAGGATATTGTACGCGAAAGCGAAAGCTTAGTGTACCAAAGAAATCCTTTTTATCTAGTCATGTGAGTTCAATTATCCAGAACAATACAACTCCTAAGTACAAAGACCCAGGTTCCCCAACCATTTCTTGCACAACAGGTAACTACCGTGTTGAGAAAGCGTTACTTGACTTAGGATCCAGTGTGAACTTATTTTCATACCATGTGTACCTCCAACTAGGACTTGGTGATTTGAAACCTACTCAGATAACACTGCAATTAGCTGATAGGTCTGTGAAAATTCCTCGTGGTGTCATAGAGGATGTTCTTATTGAGGTGGATAAGTTTATTTATCCAGTAGATTTTGTTGTCCTTGATACCCAACTTTTCCCTGACCCAGAGAATCAGATACCTGCGATATTAGGTCACCAATTTTTAGCTACATCTAATGCGATCATTAACTGTCGAAATGGTATTATGAACTTATCTTTTGGTAATATGACTATTGAGATGAATATTTTCAATATTAGTAACCAACCACCTGAACTAGATGACATGTGCATTGGAGAGGTAAACATGATAGGAAAATTAGTTCAGGAGTCATTATCAAACACTTTGTTAGTAGATCCATCGGAGAAATGCCTAGCCCACTTTAGATTTGACGTTGATGATGATAATGTGATTGATGAGGTGAATGCTTTATAAGATTCTGCACCATTGATTGACACTTATAATATATAGAAAACTAATTTTGAACTTCTACCAGTTTACAAGTCCACCTTATTTCCTTATATAGAGGAAGCTGAGTGTAGTTCTGACCTTAAGGATTCTAGAATCCAACGAATAGTTTTTAGTCCATCTGAGAGTAATCTCCACCCTAAGTTTGGGGGTACCGATGATTCTTGTGATTGTCAAATATCCCTGCTTAAAGTCCCTCATTTGGGACTTGATATATGCACCTCTACCATTTTACAAGATCCTCTTCAAACTAGATTTCCTGAGCATGTTGATGTCCAGCAAAAAGTTCAGTTGTTAGAAACCCATCCTTTGGTCAATGTGGTTTACCTAGGTGATAATACCAAGATTGACTTTGTTTTCCCACCAAAATACTTTCTTCCATATGTGGGAACATATGAATTTCAAATGTGTCAGTTATTATGTTTTGAGACTAAGGCTAATTACTTTAGGAAATTAGAATCGACATATTTGTTTAAGAATGACCACCTTCATTGTAGTCAATTGTGTGAGTCAAATATGATTGGCTTTGAGGATCCATAATTATTTAGGTTATCATTATGTGCTTCTAAGTTCTTAGTTGAGTTATTCCATACTCTACAACCTGATTTTTTTTTCCTGCCTACGAGGAAATCCAGCCCATGAAAATATTTTATCTAGACCCTTTTATAGAGCCTGAACCTGAACCACAGCTAGAAGTAGTTGTCTCAAATAGAAAACTAGATAAGGGTGTGCTCGGTTTGTTCATTTTCTTGGCCTGTTGCAGTTTCCTCTTATTTTGGATAGCATTATTTGATTCAGATGACCCACAGTTGTTCCGACTATTACTATATGATTTTATGAGGTGACTAATTCTTTCTTAGTCTGGCTGAAGACTTTAAACTTAGCACTTCTTGGGAAGTAACCCATGGTCATGCGACACAGTAACATCTTTTTATAACTCCTTTACTTTGATTGGTAACAATTTTTCCTTGTTCATGTTTTTAATCATTCATCTTTAGAACATTAAGGACAATGCTAGATTTAAATTTAGGGGTAAGGGAGAAACTTTAAGTGCAAAATATGAAACTCTAAAGTCTAGAAACTTGTGAAAATTCAGGATGACACTAACCATTCTAGATAGATGGAAACTTAGCTCTTTTTCTATAGGAATTGGTGTGCCCAGCTAAATGGTTTATACATAAAAGGACAGAGTTCAGGTGTTAGAAATAACATGATAGTTGTCACCATATCTCGGAGTTTATCTCAACCATATCACCTTCTGTTTTTATTTTTATAATTTTTGTGTTTCTCTAAATGATTTGGTGGGGCACCAGTATCGAATTGTTATCGCCACCAGGATGGAGTAGAGTGTTTGAGATCAAGCCCCATTATTATTATCAAAAAATAAGGAAAAAAAATCGAGTATTGACACTTTGATAGCAATATGTGTGTTTTCTCCCTGTCTCTGTCGCCTAAGCAATCGTGGAACGCGGGATCCATGAGAACTATCATGTAAGATGCTGATAAGGACCATGCGCTTGGATTCAATTTGATCCAATCATGTTGTCAATACATTTATAATTGTTTTATTTTCAATAAATCGATCGCTGGGACCCTTGTATATACCAGTTGAATCGATATTAGTATAATGATTAAGACCAGTAAGAGCATATCTCAATCCATTAGGATTCATCCTGGTACTGACCTTCAGACGGATATGGGAAACACCGTCCACCTTAGTCAACACGTGCAAACTTCATTTTGTCCACATCCATCTTTTAAATATTTTCATGTGATTGAACTTTGATAGATTCTGAGTATCGTGGTTGAACGACTATATAAGTAGAGCTTTGTTTTCTTATATATGAATTTTAGTATGCTTGAGTAAAAAAAAATAAAAAATTGTGTACAGCAATTGGACTCATATAGGGTAATGATTCCCATAGCAGAAAAATTTAGTATGCCAACTAAATAGCTTGTTTAGTGTTTATCCTCAATCGTTCACAAGTAGCTAAAATTTGGAGTAAAGGTTTTATGGGTATACCTCTTGTAAACCCTCACGAGACAAAACTCGTCCACTAGGGACACCTAGGGGTTTAAAGGCTTATTACATATGCTAAATATAGTCGCGATTCCTGCGAAAGTGAGTTAGGGTTTTATTTTCTAGATTAGATTTGCTCGAGGATTAGCAAATAGTAAGTTTAGGGGTATTTGTACAAATTTTGTGTCTAAACTGTGCTTGATTATCTATTTTGATAGTGTTCGATTATGTACTTATTATGGGTTTTTATGTCTTTGTAGGTATTTTTGAGAAATAATATTTATGGAAAAATCGGCTCAAAAAGTGATAAAGGCACCCACTAGTTGGATTAGGGGCACCCCCTTCTTAATTCAAAATTCAAAAATAGCGGGAACTTGTGTTTTACGTGAGAATTCTTCTGAGTTTGGTTTGGAATGTGATTTAAGGGATTTGGAAGTTATTGTGAGTTACCCAAGTAAAGAAGAAATGAAGATAGGATCATCTCACGTCTGCAGTGGGAGTTTCAGGCCGTAAAAATCGCTGGAAAAATCAAGTTACGCCGGAAAAGAAGAGTCATACTCTGTTTCGGATTTGGAGTTTGATTTGTATTATGATCGATTAAGGATGATGGGTTAAGGTTCCCCAAACCTATAAATAGCAAAGAAACCAAATAAAAAGGAATCCAGAGACCACCGAAAAAATTCAGGAGAAAAAAGAAATTTTGCTGGTCAAAAAGACATGAAGAACATAAGGATCCACAGAACAGTCGCTGATTCCGTTGCATTATATTTTAAAATTCTGAAGCGGCCAGAGTCCGTACTTTATTTCTGTTCTCTTCAGCCACACAGAGAACACTCTCTGTAACGTTTATAAGCGTATCAAATCTTCTGTGTTACTTTTATTTCTTCATTGTAATCACTTTTTGAGCTATGAACAATTATTTTGAGAGTGTTTCCAACATGATGAGATAATCACCATCACTGGGGCGACGGAGGAAGCTATTTTCCAATAATGAAGTGGTAATTCTTATTTTATTTATTTTTTGTAATTCTTTTATAAATATTTGCTTTGAATTAAATTTTTAAAAAAAAAGGTTTTTATCAATTAGTTGTGTTTTCTTTTGATGGGTCATGCTGAGTTTTGAGCTTTTGATGTCTCGTGCTTTCAATTTACAACTATTATTTTGAAAAAGCTTTGGCAGTATTTTGAATAAATTAAAAGTGTGAGTTGTAAGATATTTATCACTTGAAAAATTGTCTAATGGTGGAATCCTTAGTCTCAGTCCTTCCTATAATTTGAAATCAATTTTACTTTAATCTGCTTTACTTTGAAGTATTAAAAATTAGGTTTAAAAATCGAATCTTTACAAGTCTGAGTATCGAATCTTTTTCCACTATTCAAAAACTATATCAATTCGTTATAGCACCATTGATTCTCCTATTTCAAAAGTATGCATCTTGCACTTAATGATTTATTATGACTAAATTATCTTACTTGAATGATTATATTTCCTTTCAGAGTTCATCTTTTGTTGGAGGATTTTCGACACCTCCACCCGACCAATTGAATCCATTTGCTAGAGTTGCAGCAGAAACAAGGACCGAAACTAATGATCTTGAGGTGAGTGGCATGCTCTATGTTACCTTTACATCTTAAATGAGTATATCTAGTAACATAGGTGATTGTCTTTCATTATTTTCAGAAGGAAAATATGTCTGATAATGAAGAAAGTGATGTTTTCAAAGCTCTTTCGAAGAGTGATAAAAGTAGACATCTTGTCTCATATCATAATCTTGTCGTTCCAAATAACTCATAACATGGACGGGTGACTCTTCATATTGAATTACCTTTATAGTTGTTTAGAAACATATCTTTAATGAATTAATTAATGAAAAGTTGTATGAAAACATGAGCAATTTCGTGAAACTTCGTTGTTAGAAAAATACAGAAATAATGTCTTTACTGAAAAAGCTGTAAACTTCTTATACGGAGTCCGTTTTTGATGATCTACCCAAAATTTTGCATGCCCAGACAACCAGCTATCCCCCTTCATTAGAGATTTTGAGTTTTGAGGCCATATAGGTCCCCAAAAATACGAAACAGTAAAAATTCAGGAAGAATTCAGGAATTTTTCAACTGGGAGATAGTTAAGAGTTTTGATCATATCTCTTAGCTCGTTTGTCCGATTGATGTGATTTTTTGATATGTTATTAAGGAAATCCATACAAATATTTTTTTGTATAACTAAATCCTAGATTCATTACCAATTTCTCCCAGATCCTATTTTTGTATAGGATAATACAAAATTGCCTCTGATGAGCTTAATATGAAAACTCGTTTTTAAGCCTCTGGGCTATTTGCTTGAGTTTTGGGTACTTCGTGAAGTATATTACATAATTAATCCACTTATATTCTGAAAATTCTTTTTGGAGCTTGAATATCATATTTTCTTATCAATTGGTAATTTTACATGGCGAAAGTAGAAATGAGTGTAGTAGTATTGAAGAAGTATTAATTGTAGATCAAGTTGATAAGTCCATTACCTATTTATCCCAAAACCCCGAAGAAGTTCTCACTAACATGATTTTTGATGTGGAAAATCAAAGTGAAGGTGTCGCAGAAGCTGAAAAATCCATGGTTGTGTCTGAATATCCTGGTGCGGGTCTTCCTTTTTATCCTCCACTTAGTAAACCACTTCCAAAACGTGTGCTTGTTGGAGGCTTCAGAGTTCTAGCAGAGTATGTTGAGTTTTATACTCAAATATGGCGGAAGTATGGTCACATTGCAACTACCAAGAAGTATGGAGATCACACTGTTCTTGCTTTTCGTGTGAGTGAAGTACTACCCTCTGTGTATAAAATGTGTACTGTGACTAGTTCTATTGTTGTTGAGTAGATGTTTGAAAATTGGAAGTATCATCTAGAAGCATGTTACCGACTTGAATTCAACACAACTTGGTTTGGTCGTGGAATTGATGTTGTTAAGGAGTCACAGGTTGTCGCAGGTGTGATCCCTTATTCTTACCTTATTGAGAAATGGGAGGCAGAGGTTGAAAGATTGACCCAAGAATTGGAGTCGAAGAAGGATGCTCTCTAAAATATGAAGGAGGTCTTCTCTAAGAAGGATATGCCATTGTTGGCCAATCTCCCTTAGGCTTTATTCTGCACTTTTATTTCTTTTTTATTCTAGAAAGATGATAGACTTATTTGATTTTTGTTTATTTGGTTTGGATTTGAATGACTGGATATTTGGTAGGTTTGATTGCAAGGATTTAATATTTAGATCAGTATGGATTTTTGAACTAATAGATTTGGAATTTAATTACTGAAAAGAAATTTGATACTGAATGCAAATGTCTTGCATACGTTTTGGAGGAATTGAAATTACAAATGGATTAAACAAATATCCCTGAACTGTTAAGGCGTCAAATTCCTTGAGCCATTTCTCCTATATTGTCGCTTCTACCAATTTTTCATCTTCATTAATTAACTTGTAGTATCCACCAATATTAATCATAAATGGCCCTTCCCAGTCAGAGCTTGTCTTATAGAGACGATTGCGTCTTGCTACCTTCATAACCCAGTCTCCTGCTTGAAAGGAATTAACTCTCACTGGCTTAACTCTGAATATGTGTTGTTGGTAACACATTTCTTTCGTCTCTGTGCTAGCACTTATATTCCACGCGTATGGGCGTGTAGGAATTTTCTTAGGGTGGCGTTGTGGCACATGTAAACACTCTCGTAGTATTACAAGAAAATATCCATGATGTTCCTTCCCATAGTTGTACATCAGATGAGTGATGAATGACTCAGTATGATGTTGGACTTGAAGAGGAGCCTGCTTCATCGACTTAGCAAAATACTGAAGATGTGAGGTTATCCATTCATAACGCCTAACTAAGGTTTAGTTGAGTTTTCCAGCAAACTCAAATCCCCAGGCATAAGAGGTATCAGGGATGTTGAGTGGTAAAGAGATGAGTTCAATAAGCTTTACTTGAGTACGATACCTTTCCACATGTGATATTACACTTTCTTCTGGCTCCTTCTTCATAGCCGCCAAGTCTTGATATTCTTCTAGATACATAAGAGGATCATCTTCCATAATCTTCTTGCGAGGTGCAGAGTTGTCTGCTTGAAGTGGACACGTTAGTGAAGGTACCTTAGAAGCTGCAGTCTTGTTGTTGTATAGCCATGGGTGTCCCAGTATCATGTCATAACCCAGATATTCCTTTGTTATATAAAATTTGGTTGTAGCACATGCATAGCCTATTTGTATTTCAAGATCAATGTAATCATATGCATAGGTCTTCCTTCGAGATCTTGAATGGTGGTAGACGCATGGACAGCTTCACTACGTGTGATCCCAGCATCTCTGAGTGTCTTGATACAAATAATGATGATTGTAGTGCCTGCATCAATCAGGGTTCTTTTAAATTCAGTATCTCTGAGGCCAGCAACATAGAGAATTCCCCAGTCACACTTTTCTCCATTTTTGCCCATCTGTGCAGGTTCAGTACGTGCTTTTCCTTTATTGAGTGGACGTAATCTTCTGCTTGACACGATGTGATTAAGAGCAGTGAACAAGTCATTTCCTTGCGCCTTTGATACATATAGAAGTTCACATACATGCTCCATCAAGGATTGAACTACTTGGTTAATAGGATCTTCAAACATACTAAAATGTCTGACACGGAGAGGGTCTTTATGTACACCTTCAGTCCCTAAGTCCAATTCTTATGATTAAATCCTTTCTTTGAATATTTGTTTCAAGGCATTGCAATCACTTTTCGGGTGATTAAAAAATCTGTGGAAGTGACAATATTAATATTTGTCATTTCTTTTTTTGTTAATAGATGCCAAATGGAAGGTAAGTTGATTGCACCATCCTGAATCCAAACTTCTAAAAGCTCGATCATTTCTTCACTTGGAAAAGGGAAATCTGTGGATGCTGAAGATTCTTTTGGTTGTTGTTGCTGAAGTTGGGTTGGTGGTGGAGCTACGGATGCTTGATTATCCTTTAGAGGTGGCCGGCCTGCCTTTGGTGCCGGAGTTAGAACTGGTGCTAGTGTTGCGTGTTTGGGTTGTGGCTATGATGTTGGGGCTTTCATCTTACTTCCTTCAGTTACGACACCTACATATGGTTGTTTTTTGAATTATCTTTGGTCCAGGAGTCGACTACTGCGAGTCTCACTTACTTCTTCATTCTTGACAGGAGGCCTTGTCCTCTCTATCAAATCATGTGCAGTAGTGGCAGATCTCTTGGCAGCTTTATGTAACTCAGAGAATGTTTGAAATCGCAAGTTCTCCAATAAAACACAATAGACTGGTATCATACCATTGATGCAAAGTTTCACTAATTGAAGTTCAGTTATATTAGGGTCATGGAAATCTAGTGCTTGAACCCTGAACCGCTTCTAGTAATCATTGGGATGTTCATTCGATCGCTGAAACATCCTTCCCAAGTCTGATAATGTGACTTGAAAAGATACAAAGAAATATTTCTTGTAAAATGCATTAACCATCTCACACCAGTTAGAGATGTTGTTGGGAGCAAGGTTGTTGTACCATGTATACGCTCTTCCAGTAAGAGATTTAAAAAATTTCCTCATATATAAAAAATGGTTGTACTTATGTTCCCCTAATGCTTCTAGAAATCTTGAAATATGTTCACGAGTATTTCTTGTTCCATCGTAAAAGATGATGGAGGAGAGGAATATCCCCTAGGAAGAGGGATCCTCTGCATCTCAGATGGATATGGAGGTTGCAGTTGATGAATAGCAGATGAATTCTCCTTTCTGCAACTTTGGGGAAGCCTTTCTAAGTCTTCACCGTAACAAAGTTAGGCTGGTGTCTTTTTTCTAGCACTGGATTAGGAATAATACGAATTTCATCTTCATCTTGAGCGTGACCCCTTGATGTATTGGCATCAGCAGTTGCTTCAGAAGTATTTATAGTCTACTCTGCTTGTGTTAATTTCTCTGTAAGGGTCTTGAGGAAGGTGAGGACCTCCTTCTAAGTTGCATCCATCTTTGTTTGAATTTTTGCAAGGGTTTCCTGTATCTTCATTAAATCGACAATGGGGGGAAGAGTCAGCCCCTCCCTTGCTTCTTCAATGTGCTGCTCAGGTAGAGGAGAAGGGATATTTTCAACATCGGTAACCTGAGGAGTTTTACCTGGAGTACCATTACTGGTGCTAGCAGAATTCATATTGGGGGTAGTAACTGACCCTGACCTCATATCAACCATTTAGAAACTGATCAAATATGAGAAATCAAAAGTTGAAGAATTACAACTGAGAGATTAGTCTCCCACCATGGTCGCCAAAAATTTTATGAAGACAATGAATTCAGAGGGTTAATTAGGAAAAGTGGGGTGAAGTGAATGTTCATCTAATGCTTAAACATTTGTATTGTTAAAGTACTTTGTTTAGATTCGAGAGATCAATCTATACAATTCTGGCATAAACCAAGCAATGGTCGTTTCAGTCTTGTTTCAGTCACAAAAGAGAATGAGAAGGGTTGGTCTTAGGGAGGGAAACGAGAGAAGGATTGAGGTCAGAGTATCAGACTTTGTAGGATGTAATTGTTATGAATAGCTATAAACAATTTTATGTGAGAAGGTTGAATGATTGAGTTGTTCAACTTGAGTTGTTCTATGTTAGACTTGTCACAGAGTTCGACTTGTCATTTTCGATAGATAAAGAAATCTATTTTATAGTCATAGATATTGTAACCATTCACTTGACCTCTTACCTGAAGAAAATGTCGATGATTGAGTAGTGGTGAAATGGAGAAGGTGGAAAAAATGTTGACAGCTGCTCCCCACTTCAATTAAGGTTAAATTGACAGTTTCTTAACTTACCGCTCCTCTACTCAACTGCTGATCGAACTTTCTAGAGTTTCTCTTTAGTGGGTGCACTGCTGCACCGCATGCCGCAGACCACCAGACCAATACCCTAATGAATATCCCAATATTTATAACATTTGATGTCTCGTGTAAATTTTGTAGTATTGAGAAAGCTACAAATAATATTAAGTTGAATGAGACTTATTTAGTCTTTTGACTAAAGACCTGTCTTGCTTGACTATCCTGATGAGTCTAGCAGACTATAAAATTAAATATATATGTATTTATTTTTGTATAAGAAGCAGTATGTCCAACTTAGTCAATTTTGTATTTATGCTTATTTTGTAAGATGAGTGTATGATGTTGACCATGAGAAAAATGTACGTGAGGCCACATACGAAAATATATGTGTGAGAGGACACACATATGAATGAGAGCTGGTCTGGCCTTTGATAAATAAATTAGGGTTTTGAAATTTATGTGTGCAACAAACCCAAATAAGCAAGTATTAAAAGCCAATGTTAAGGCTCCTTAGTTGAAAGGATTTACTGAGCCTCCTTAGTTGAAAGGAGTGTACTACACGATTTTTTCCAGTGAAATCAAAATACACGAGCTTGATTATGAAACAACATACACGAGCTTGCCTATTTTAACTAAGATACACAAGTTCGTCTTATTTAGCTAAGACTCACAAGTTCAGGGAAAAAGAGTAAAAACACCTATCTTTGGTCGAAGAGGCAAGACATACACGTTCTTACTCTTTGTACTAAGGATCACACGTTGAGGGCGAAAGAGTAAAACGCATCTTTCATACAAGAGAGGCATTGATGCACGAGCTTGCTTTTGGAGCAAAGACGCAATGCCTCTTTTACCTAAGAAGCACAAGTTCAGGGTAAAAGGGTCAAAAACGTTTTGTTCAAACAAGAGAAGCATTGACGTTCTTTTACTCTTTGTACTAAGGCTCACATGTTGGGGACGAAAGAGTGAAATACCCAAGCTTTGTCCAAGAGCTAAGACTCCACGTTTTTTACTCTTTGTATTAAGGCTCACATGTTGAGGGCGAAAGAGTAAAACGCCAAGTTGAACAAGAGCCAAGACGTGTGAGTTTGGTCCTTGAGCAAAGACATATGATTTTTAACCTAGGAGAAAAACGCAGGAGCTTATCTATTTAGCTAAGGCACACAAGTTGGGGGCAAGAAAGGTAAAAGCGCTTCGTTTAGGATTTGAAAATATTCTTTGATCGTTTGAGATGCTTATAAGTGTTGTGAAGCTACTTTTAAGCGTTTAGAAAACTCTAAATTGAATTATTTTCACCCATTTACATTAGTTGTCTCTTTAAGCAAGGATTAATGTGACTCATGATGGGTTTTTAGCTAATAGAAGCTATGAAATTGTGTATGGCATAATTTTGACTTCGGATCTAAGTACAGTTGTGGTACTTTAATCGAACAAATTCATATGAAATCTTCTAAATAAATCATATTGGTATTTTGGTAAGTCAATATTGCTCAGTTGAGCATGAATATCGACATAGGGTAATTTTTGGGAATTCAGTTGTAGAATATAACACCAAAATAATACTCAAATTGCTTTATACTAGTGGGAAATCCATTTAGGAGCTTGAGATTTCATATAAAAATCATAAAACATCAGGGAACGTTGTAGTAAGCACAAGTGTTGTTCTGATGATGTTGTACAGTGATGAATGTTTAATTCATTCAGTAATTTTAATTATATATGTAGTTTGCCATACATATAGAGAAAAGACAGGGATAAGCACCTGAGAGAGGAAGGGATGAGCACCTGCTTAAGAATTCATTTGCAAAATTATAAAGCTTAGTATTTCTCAGATTTGAGTCTTGAGATGTAATTTACTATTTTATCCTTATCGAAAAACCACCATATACACTATCGTTTCTTGCGCTAAGTCTATGATGCTTCTATCCACAGAAGCTAACGCAAATGCCCTGTTGATCTAGGAAGTTAGCGCAAATGCGCTGCTAAGCCAGGAGGCTAGTGTTATCCTAGTGCTAATTCGAGAAAAAGCTAGGGTTAGCCTAGCTCAGAGGCATAAAGGGTCTTTGAAGGCATTGCTCCTTGTTTGTGGCGCGTCCAAGAGGAAAGGTGCATAATTCGTCGCTTGTCCTTGAGCTAAGTGCTAAAGTGGCACATTTTTAAATTCAGACAACAATTCGTGATGTGTTCTTTGCGAACAAGGCGTTAAGCTAAAATGTATTTTAGGGATTAAACATTAGTTATTCCCATATTTAATACTCCCTCCGTTTCAGGAAAAGAGTTACTTTCTCTTTAAAAAAAAATTCCAACAAAAGAGTTACTTTCATTTTCAATATAACAAACTTTCAAAACTACCCTTATTATTTTAAGAAATGTTATTATTCTCATCATAAAGATATATGTAGTATTAAACTTTTTATTAGGGTAAATCTGGAAATAAATTACAAAAGTTATTCTCTCTCATCTTGCCTTAACAATTGTGCAAATAGGAAAAGTAACTCTTTTCCTGAAACGGAGGGAGTAGATGTTATTGGAACATCGATGCGCATTCGAGTCGAGTTCAAGGAATTCAGTTGTGGAATTTGTATAATTTGAGACTGATTCGATATGGCATAAATATTGTGACTATTGAGGAGGCTACAAGGCCAGTCTAGAATGCTTTTAGTTGTTCAAAGAATCTGTATTTGTAATTGCGGAATATATAAGTAAGGTTACAATATTTTGTGTTTTGTTATAAAACTAGGAATACAACCATAAATATGCGCATATTCTTTTATATTCATGCTGCTAAGAATAGGGTAATTTTATAATTTTATCCCTTGCCAAAAATTCACCATCTATACCCACTAATTAACTAGTAATATAGGGGTAATAAAGATCGTTCCCACAGAGAGCTGTGTAATTGAGATGTTATTTAGATTATCAAAGTTGTACAATAAAAAGAAATACCAAATGGGGGAAATGGTTGTTTAAAACAATTAAGAAGAAAAGATAAAGAGATGATTAGGAGTCCTTCGCCGTTACCAAACGTTAACTCGAGTAGTATACTTATCTATCTTTTGTTGGAATCATTCATCACCAACCGTAGAATAGCAACTAGATCAGTATTATCCCCAAAACTCCTTCTATTACTGGATACAGAAGTCCTCGACTACCAGATTTTATCCGTCTGAACCACCAAGTAGTAGATCACTCAAGGTTGTAACCCAATCGAACGCTTTAGGCTTTGTGAATTAAGGTTAATCCCAGTAGTTAAACTCTTAGATCAAGGTCCACTTGCTGGTATTATCTTTACTCGCAATTGCTCCACAGAATCCCTCTGCAAGGTCTCGTGATTTCTACTTGTGTAGATCGTTTTTGACTATTACACTTATCTCACAACTCTTTACTAGCAATAGAATAACCAATAGATTAATTATCATACACTCCAAACAATCTAAGAGTCACTCATGAATATTAAATATGATAAAGACAAACGATTAATGATAAAAACTCCAAATAACTTGTATAACTAATAAATTTTTTACTCTATAACATTGAATTTAGTGAATTACGCGACTTGCCTCACTGACTTAGCAATTCATTTGACTTGACTTGACTTCATAAAAAAATAGTGGTTAACGACTCCATTATCTACGAGATATCAAATACAACACATGGGGGGATCCTTATGGGGGTATTGGTATGGCGATCTTCGAAAATTGCGCGTTGTGGTAACACAACCATGAACAAGAAGGTAACAAGTAGTGGGACAGTTACAAGACAGTTGAGAGAACGAGGAATAGTGGTCATACAAGTCTTCCTTTCTTTTCGAACATGACTCCACTAGAATCTCCACAATCGTTACTCCTTCACTTCTTCTGTAACTTCCAGAACTTACGAGAAATAAGTATATCTCCTTTGAACTATAAATAGATGGTTTCATTTATTCGAAACAACACAGAAGACAAGATATACATAATTAGTGATTCATCTAAGATATAATCCATTCTTTTTTACACACTGCAATTACTCATCACACTGATATTTCTCAACCTTCTTTGTTTCCCTCCTCTAAGACCTACCCAATCTTCTCCACCTTTGTGATCGAAGCAGGACGTGAACGACCATTTCTCGGTTTAGGATCGTCCTGTCCAAGCTTGATCTCTCAAACAAACACATGAGTTTTTAGTATAGTTGAATTGATATACATGTTTATATATTTCATCATGTATAAATATAGGCACTTGCATGATCATGATCACATGTTTTTTTCTGTGTGCATAATACTCTTGTTAAATGATACTTAATGGTTCACTTAGTTTAAGTTATGTGCTTAATATACCAATAATTATTAGTCCAAATTAATATATAGATGTCATATTGAACTACACGTTTGGGGTGATGATTATGAGCATAACGAAAATTTTGATCCTAAATCTGTATGAAAATGTAATTTTTATCAATAAGATTTTGAGACAATATTGTGAACGTACACTTAATAATAATGCCAATCTTTGTGCAAGTAACGTGTATACGTGGCTACCAAGAATGTGATTGATGATTTCACTAAGGGTGACAAACTTGATGGGAAGAACAATGATATGTGGCACATGAAAGTTTAATACTTATTGTATTTAGAAGAACAATTCGAACTTTTGACTAGTGAAATGGTCCGACCTCAAGAAGGTAAATCTGTCTAAGCCCGCCGTGACCTTGAAATCTATAATGTTTGGTTTAAGAAAGATCACAATGTGCGTTATACTATGTTGAGTAGCATGCATGATGATCTTACTGGAGAATATGCCAAGAAAATGTGAGACCGTCTTAAATTTGACTTTGATTGTACCTAAACTACAAGACTTTGCAACTTAGTGCTGAAATTTAAAGTTTACATAAAGGATCCTAAGCATACAATGAATGAATAACTTAGGGTCATGTTATCTACGATTCGTGAGTTGAAATATGTTGTGAATGTTCTTACTGAAAAACAACAAGTTTTAGCTGTGATAAGGTCGTTTTGTTATTCAAGAGTGCAGATGAAGCAAATTTTGACTCATAACGAAAGCATAATTTTTTTTCCTAAGATATCTTGACACGTTGAACTTGAAGTTCAGCGCCAAGAGGAGACACGTGTGGCTTCCTTTTATGCTCAAGATATACGCAAAGCACAGGGTAAGCATGTCAGTGATGGGTGTCGTAAGTGCACAAATTAATCAATATATTTCCCACTATTAACTAGTAATATAGTGGTAATAAGTATCGTTCCCACGGAGAGATGTATAATTGAGATGTTATTTAGATTAGCAAAACTGTAATAAAAATAAATACCAAAGAGGGGATTGGTTGTTTAAAATAATTAAAAAGAATAATAATAAGAAAAGATAAAAAGATGATTAGAGAGTTTTTCGCTAATACCAAACGTTAAGTCGAGTAGTATACTTGTCTATCTCTTGTTGGAATCATTCATCACCATCCATAGAATAGCAGCTAGATCAGTGATATCCCCAAAATTCCTTTTATCACTGGATACGGAAGTTCTCGACTACCAGATTCTATTCGTCTGAACCACCAAGTAATAAATCACTCAAGGTATAACCCAAACGAACGCTTTAGGCTTTGTGAATTTAGGTTGATCCCAGTAGTTAAACTATTATATCAAGGTCCACTTGATGCTGTTATATTTAATCGTAATTGCTCCACCAAATCCCTCTGCAAGGTCTCGCGATTTTCACATGTATAGATCGTGTTTGACTATTATACTTATCTCATAAATCTCTACTAGCAATAGAATAACCAATAGATTAATTTAGCATGTACTCCAAACAATCTAAGAATCACTCATGAACATTAGATATGATAAATACAAGCGATTAATGATTAAAACTCCAAATAACTTGTTTAACAAATAAAACTTTTACGTCTAGAACATTGAATTCACACTTAATCAACAAAAGAATTAGCTAGTCATATTACAAAGAGTTTGAAAGGCAAATAGGAAACTACCTTTTAATAAGAAGAAGATGAAGAAGAATGGTGGTTTACCTTTCCCCCTAAAGGGGTAAACCCTAGGTTTTTGATGTAGAATTGTAGTATGTGATGTAGAACATATCTTGTTTGAGCCCTAGATGTCTTCTTTTATAGTCTTCAATGCGTGTCCCTTAGGTATCCTCTTTTTCTAGGATTTAGAATCCTTCCAGGACCATGTTTTCCTTGTTTTAGAAGCCTAAACGTGTCTTAGAAGTGGCCTACCTCGAGTCATAATTGGTAGACGTATTTCTCCTTTTTCTACCAATTATTTTTGTCAAAACTCCAGAGTTTTCTGACCTAAAACTTGTCATAATCGGTAGATTCGTGTTCCCCATTATCTAACGATTGTTTTGTTGTGTTTTTTTACTTCTTTCAAGTTGTTTTTCTCACAAATTCCCCATACAAACTCAGAATGACCTCATCATTTTTTTGTCGTCTTCGGCTTCAATTATATTTAAGATGATGATAAGAAATTCTGGATTTGAACAAGTTGAACTTGGTTTTTGTCCCTTCTCTGTAGGTAGACTTTAATTCCTTGTTTATTTTAACACTTTGTAACTCCTTTTTGGATGATTCACCCAATATGACACATAAGATAGAAAATAAGAGTAATAACAAGTAATATGCAAGAATTATATGTAAAGCAAGTATGAATTTTTCACTAAAATCATGTGAATTATGCACATATCAGTCAGCAAGGTAGAAAAGATAGTTAAGCGCCGTCATGTTAAGCGAGCTGAAAAAAAGGATAATTCCAAATTTAAATGCTACAACTGTGGAAACAAGGGACATTTTTGTTGTGAGTGCACTCGGAAAAGGTACATTTTTCACCTAACACTGTAAATATTTGTATTCGTTTTCCCCTTACATTGTAAATATTTGTGTAAATACAGGAGCAACAAGACATGTAGCTCAAGATCGAGCGTGATTCGTAGATTATCGACGTCTTCCACGTGGTACACAAAGAGTCTATACTGGAAATGGCACGGTGAGGAGGATATGGGAAGTGGTATATATCAACCTTTTATACGTTATGGACGTATTTTAACACTTCACGGTGTGTTTTAATACCTGGGATTCATCATAATCTACTTTGAGTTATTACACTTCTTAGTTTTGGATATTCTTTTAAAATTGAAGACGGTAGATTGAACATCATTTTTTATGGTATTTTATTTAAACATGGTTATTTAAGTAATGAATTCTTTAAATTAGATTTTTTTCAATTATATTTCTTATGATGCTTTAGTGACTGATGCTAGTTGTAGTAATGTTATTGATTTTTTGACTTGGCATGCTATACTAGGACATATTGGGTAACATAGGATGACTCGGTTAGCTCTAGAAGGCCATCTTGTCTCCCTCGCAAAAGTCTCCTTACTTGTATATGAACCTCTTGAAGGAAAAGCTTGTAAAAAGCCTTTTGGTAAGGCCAAACGTGCTACTCAACCCCTTGAGTTAGTACATTATGATATTTTTGGACCAATGTAGTCGATTTCGCCCGAGATGGTCGAAATCTCGCCGATAATATCGGTTTCGGTACTCATCCGAGACGAGACATGTTATATCGTCGATACGGTATTTGACCGATAATTACGGCCGAGATGACCCGAAATGAGTTGACCGAAATGGCCGAAATTAGAGTGGGGGATTTAAAAAAAATCCAAAAAATAAAATAAAAAATAATAATAATAAATGAATTTTTTTATATTAGTTCTAGGGTTTCCAATTGTTACTCATGTTTTTTGTGGTATTTTAGAAAAATGAGTACTAGTTTTATATCTTAATAGATGCAATATGGAAAAACGTTTGATATAATAATTATAGATATAAAATGTGTGGACCGATATTTCGTCGATATTTAGAACCGAAATCTCCCTGATACAAATGTATACCAGTGTATCGCTCTCGACCGATACAAACCGAAATCCGATATTAACTACATTGTTTTGGACCTATGAATGTTAAATATAAACATGGTTATTCTTATTTTATTACATTTATTAAACGATTGCACGCCATTTTATGTATATCTGATCGCTCATTGCTATGAAGCCTTGGATTGTTTCAAGCGATTTGTAGAGTGGTTGAGATTAAAACTGGGAAGAGTTTGAAGCCTCTCCATACTAACCGTGGATGTGAATATTTGTCTGATATGTTTAGGGAATTTTGTGGTATTAAGGGTATAACTAGGCAGCTTACTATTCCATATACTCCACAACAAAACGGTGTTGCAGAGAGAAGGAACAAAACATTATTGGATATGGTTAGATCAATGATGCCACATGCCAATATCTAAATATATTTATGTCGGGATGCAATTATGATTGCAACCTAAATTTTTAACGGTGTCCCATCAAAGTCAGTCCTTACTACGCGATATGAAATTTGGAATAGCGAAAGATCCAATTTAGGAAATTTGCGCCAATGGGATTCAACTGGTTTTTTTCACAACACTTTTCATGTGTATGGGAAGCTAGGACCTAAACCAAGAAAGCTTGTATTTATAATATATTATGTTTGCTAAAAAAGTTATGTGATGTATGGTGCACATCCAAGTGAAGGAATGACTAAAGTAGAGCCTATAAATACTTTTTCATTGAATATAATTTTCCTCGCATCAATGACATTAATCAGGACTTAGAACACTTTGAAATAAAATAAAATATTGACATACTACCATCTTCTAGCGAGGGTAAGGAATTAGAGCCCTAAGGTCTGAATCATGCAGAAGTAAGCTCAAAAAGTATCCCGTCGTCAGTTTGAGATTTAAGGGGGAATATTAATGTGTATTGCAAGTATTGAGGATGAACCTACTTCTTTTAAAGAAGCATGTTCATCACCTCCTAGAGACAAACGGATTGTTGACCATCCGTCTGTGCGAAAGACTATTGGAAACAAATGGATCTTTAAAATTAAACGCAAGACAGATGGTTCAATTGACAAATGCAAGGCCCTCCTAGTGGCGAAAGGATATACCTAACATGAGGGCATAGACTATGAAGAGACTTTTTCCCTGTGGTGAGATTTGCCTCAATTCTTCTCATGCTTGTTATAGTTGCACATTTGGATTTTGAATTGTTCCTAATGGATGTTAAAATAGCATTTGTCAACGGAGAACTAAATAAAAATATTTATATGTATCAACTAACGGGTTTTGTGGTCAAGGGACAAAAGCGCAAAGTCTATTGTCTCAAAGTTTTATTTATGGCCTTAAGAAATTGTATAAATAATGGTATATGTATTTCCATCAATCGATCACTTATGTTTGTCATGAGATGATTGAGGAATACCATTGTGTGTAAATTAAGCGATCCAAGAAAAGTACTCTTATCCTCGCATTGTATGTCGATGACATTCTATTGGTTGGTAATAATCTCGAAAGTATTGTCGCCACTAAGATGTGGTTGTCCTCTAATTCTGAAATAACTGACATTGGTGAAGCTAATTATGTATTGGGCGTTAATATCACATGAGATCGTTCAAGAAAGATTCTTAGTTTATCTCAATAGACTTACATAAAGAAGACTCTTGAACATTTTCGAATGCATATTGCAAACCCATCGACACTCTTATGGATAAAACATACATCCTAAGTAAAGATCAATGTCCAAAAAATAAAGAAGAAAAGAATTATATGCCCGAAGTACCTTATGCATCTGCGGTTGGGAGTCTAATATATGTTATGTAGTGTACTAGACCTGACATAAGTTTTATAGTGGGTATGGTGAGTCTTAACCAAAGTAACCTTGGACCATATCACTAGAAAGCGATCAAAAGGATAATTCGATATCTTAAAGGGACTTATGATCTTCCTATTTGTTACCGTAGTGAAGATATTATACTCAAAGGATTCAGCGATACCGATTGGGGCGATGACAAAGATGAGTATAAATCTACTTCAGGATATTTCTTAAACTTAAAGGTGGTGTAGGCACTTGGTGTAGTAAGAAGTAACAATGCATGTTTATGTCTACTATGGAAGCAGAGTATGTTGCACTTTCGACGGATTTTCACGGAACTGTCTGGTTAAGGGGATTCCTTAAGAGTCTTGGTGTCTTACAAAATGCAAATAAGGCGGTGTTGCTTCATAGTTATAGCACATCAACTCTTGCATATGTGAAGGATCCCAAATACCTTAAAAAAATCAAACATATTGGTAGAATATTCTATTTTATACGTGATATAGTTGCACAAAGAAAGGTTGTTCTTAGGCATATCTCCACAAATAAGATATTGGATGACCCGTTGAATAAGCCAATGCGTAGAGTTGTTTTCCAATCTCATGTAGAGATCATGGAATTGAATAGGATCTGATATGTAGAACATTTCATTTTTGTTTGATGACATTACTATTATTATTAAATGAATGGGCATTGATTGTTTTCTTGATTAAATGTGTTTTATAGAATTCATATATATTATTCATGTGTAAACATATATTGAAGTTGTTTGCAGGCAAGAATCGACATACTCACACAGGTGATTCACATTGGCGCTTAGTATAACGAGCAAGATGAGATAAGCGAAGAGAAAAATTTTGGAATTTGTATTTCAAAAATACTTGTTCTGTAACAATCTTTGATTCTTCTCTAAACTATATAAGTCGACTTAGTAGGTATAAGATGAGATCGCAAATAGATCAATCATTAAGTTTCGCCATTACTTAATGAAGCCTGTGATAAAGCCACATGTGATTTTCTGAACATTCTCTATGAGAATGAATAGGTTAGAAATTCAGGTTAGGCTTTTTGTAGCGACTAGACTAAGATCTATATGTCATATTTTTTTTAACATAGGACATGCCCATTTTGAATGTCCATATCATACACATAGTGTATGTCCTAAGTCGACTGAATGTGAGAGCATTAAATAGTTCCCTGCTTCATTGTTGTGTGAGATACTTTATTAATATCAAATTCTTTTACCCCTTTGACTTGGGTTTATGTCATGAATTGGATACTTAATGATGCTACTTTACCATGTTTTCTAATACGATGTAAATTTCTGTAATATGATTCATGTCTAGGAAAGTTATTAAGTTGAATTGGACTGATATGAATTCTTTGGAAAACGATTTAATGATACACCATGAATTGTGATTTATTGATGGCCAACGTTTTTCATTTATAGGAAATCATGAGTGCAATCTTCTTAGAGGGATTAAGAGTATTGCATCAGACATAGTCAAATTATCAAAGGTAAAAACGAGAAGTAGGTAAGTAATGTACTTTGGTTAAGTTTGGTGAAAACATAATCATTGCACTCTTTCTGATTGTGCATTGCTCGTGCGGTTGCACACCTTATATCCAGTACGAAGAGTTTGGTTATGTGACAAAAAAGTGTTATACTATATGCGTGCAAGTGAGAGGTGTTAATATTATTGGTCGGATAAAATACGAATCTTGACCCAATACCGAATCCCCGCATGTATAGTGGAAGAATAGAAATTGATGGGATAAGTTTCTAATAAGTTTTGACCGAGAACTATACGAGTGACTACTTCCAAGTTCATAAATTCCTGTATAAGAATATTTGTTGTTCTTGTTAGCATACGATATATGTTTACTGCTACAAATCTAGGGTTTATGAAAATAATATTTTCTCTACTCCGTTATTTTATTTTTGTAGACTAGGGTATGAACAAGTAGTATAATCTCTAGTAAATTATATTCAAGGTTAAACAACGATTGAAGAACGAAGAAGGATTTTTAAAAAAAAATTGTAGCAACAATCAATCGATCCTCATGATTTTGGGTTTTATACGGATAAATAACCTACCCAAATCTATTGTTTGAATTCATGCATATGTTATATCCCTATCACTTGATTAAAGCAAACACAGCAGTGGCAGCAAGGTTCCCTCCCTGTGCTATTGCTACCAATGGTACTTACGGGACCGTGTGGAATATCACCCCAAACATTCGGTCCATAATAACCACATGGAATATCACCCTAAGATCATCTTCCGCGTCGAAGGGTCAAAAATCAAGCATAAACCTTTTTCAACAAGTAGAATGAGTTTGTAATCAATACAATTCTTTACCAATAAAGAAGAAAAGCAAAAGTGACAAAAAGATAGTGCCAAAACATATGAGTTTGAAGGGAACCAAATTCCAACCATCATTCGAAATGCTTTCGCAATGTGGATATCTGTTCTTGTACGAGCCTTCAACATCTACCCGCCTTGACTTGTCTTTACCATTCGAACCATACAGAAATATGTTAGTGGGGGTGTCCAAAATCCAAGTATAATGTTTTTTTGATCGGTAATCCAAGTATAAATGTTATTGCTTGTTTCTTTGTTTCTTGTCCAACCCCAGATGCATATTTCTCAGTCATTTTTTTTTCCTGCTGTAAAAGAGAGTTCCACCAAGAACTTATGATTGGATTCCTTCTCACTCGAACACTCTCAAACCAATACATGCATTGTCTAATATATGATTAACATATTAAAACTAGTACTTCATGAGTGGAATACTTGTGTTTAGGGTTGCACTTTGGAAGGTCAGTAAAATGTAAGTAAAAAACATATTAAGAGAACAACAAAGTTTATTGTGAGAAACAGAGTGTGTGTTTGTGTACTGATCACATGCGCTTAACCCCACATTTTCAATAACAAAAGTACTTTGTCACATGGATGAGGAGAGGAGGTCCCCTACCCACTAAGGAGGTTTTTGTATTGTTGTAGCACAACTTCTCTTCCTTTGACCACAGAAGAGAAAAAGAGAAACCATAGAGAGGAGAGGGCTGTCATTCTCTCAATGTCGCTCTCTCTGTCTCTAATATGGATAAGAACTGGTCATCTCTCTCAATCCATCAAGACACTGCCATAGGAAATGGTTTCACTCAAGCTTTCTACAAACGAACCCATGCCTATGCATATATTATACGTGAAAAAGACTTGCCCGAGTCCTTGATTAGTATTGTTTATGGTTTATCATGTGTGATTTAACTATTATCAGTGGATATGATAAGAAACCGTGATGATGATGACCCAAAAGAAATAAAAGATGCAACCATCTCTTCTTCTCAAAAAAGTGTTTGAACTTCGAGTATCTCATGAGATGAGAACACTGTAAAGGAAACATGATTTCTTCGAGACATAAAATGATTAAACTATCCAAATAATTTCTACATTTTGAATATTGATGGTGAAACTGATAACAATTATCCCATAAGGTCGACCATCACTACTAAAAAAAGCAATGAAGAGAACTAACGCCTAACAATAAACTTACAGACCACAACGTGAAATTTTTAGTATCTCGTTTATCCAAAGACTATTTTACTCTTTACCAATTACAAACTCATCATCAACTTCGTAACAGAAAAAAATTTGCAGACCACACCATGAAGAAAGTTTCGATTTAAGATTTTTTGTTATCCAGTGATCACCACTCAGTAGTATAAGTCGAATTCCGCCAGGTAACCAAGCAGTGTGATAATGGTTCCACATTAGTATAGCACATACAATGCAGATATCGCATTAGTACCACAAGACTTCACAGAATAAGGAACAGCTCTCTTCTTCCCTTTCTTTGCTCTTTTACCTTCCAATCCTTGGATACACTCACCTATTCTTCCCACTGCCTAGTGTAAGTTCTAGATCCTCAATGCCCATTTCATGAATTTTCTCTCCTTCCCATGGCTTCACTCTTCCATTCCTAAACTCAAACTCTGGTCCGCCCACAGCATCCTGAGAAAAATTCTGTTGAAGAACAGGCTTCATGAGATTAAATGTAGGAGAGGATGGAGCAGCCGTGGGAGCAGCCGTCTGAAAACTGACCCATCGACCCGAATCAACTGTTGAAGCATCGGATTCATCGCATTCAGGAATAGTTGCAGGAGTAAAATGGTGACGCCTAGTTGGACTTGCAGGAGCTGAAGCAGCGAATAGAGGATGTCGGAAAGAAGCCATAGAACCATTGGTTAAGGTTTCCCAATCACGTTTAAGATTAGGAGTTCTTGAAGAAGTTGGGGATGAAAGAGGGGGAGTTACAGGGGCACTATTAGATATTCTAAGAGGTGGTAAATTGGAAGGAATCGAAGCAAGATTCCGAAGAAAAGGCAAGAGATATGAAGAAGGGTTAGCATCAAACCGGGAAGGGCTAGGAAACGAAGATGAAGTAGGACTAGCATGGTAAGAAGGGACTGGACTTTGGAAAGCTGAAGATGATGGACTTGGTTGATAAGATGAACACGGACTAATGTTTGTTGAAGTTCCTGCCATATTATCATTTAGCGGTGGTGGTTTGCATCCCTGTGAATCAGTTACAGATATTATGTTAATGAATTTTTTTTCAAATTCGCTTAAATCATTCATAAACAAATAGATATAAAACAAGATCCATGAGAAGTAGTTCAAGGTAGCATTTATGGAAGACGACATAAATCGGCTAAGTAAAAATAGCTAAAACAAGATCCCCTTTCTATTAATCAATCAGTACAGATTAAAATTGCACTTTCAGATTTGAGATTGAGAACTAAATCAAGAAATGTAACTGAAACACCTAAATTCATCTCTGAGTCTTATATTTACTCTAAAAACCTAAAACAGAATCTCTACATAGCACATCTAGATTCATCAAACCATTTTAGTATCACAAAAAAAACAAGAATAAATCAGTAAAATAAATAAAAGACAAAGACAGAGACAAAAATGAAATGAAATATACCTTGCGGTAAGTAGTGCCATCTTCTTCAACGATCCAACCAGCTTCAGAACAAAGAGCTTTTAAGACTTCGTTATTATCACAGTGTTTAGGTAGTTTGTAATTACCCATAGCTCTTAAACCAGCATAGATCTTAGCAGCTATGGCTCTTCTTCTTCTTTCTCTTCTTTTATTATTTTCTCGTTCTTTCCATGTTGGTAATCTCCCGGATGATGAACCACCGGATGTCATTTTTCCTGTTATTACCGCCACTGTGTTAATCTGAGTTTATTTCTCTATCTGGTATTGATCTTATTCCTTTCCTTCTCTGTCAAAACCCCTTCTCCCTCTGACTCTCTACACAGCTTCTTCTCCTTCTCCTCTCTCTCTCTCTCTCTCTCTCTCCTCTCTGAAAAGAGAGCTTCTTTCTGATTCACGAGGTGTATGCTTTCTCTCTACCTCTCTCTTTATTGGAACTGCGAATACTAAGATTCTCTCTTCTTCTTTCATTTCAGCTGAAAAAATAAAGACGTAAATATCTAATCACATTGGGGTAGTATGGGATTTATGCTCCTTACAACCGTTTCTCCTTTCAAAAACCGGAATAAAGTTATTCGGGCAAGTTAGTCCTTGGATTAAATGCTTTAATTAGGGAAGATTATGATTTGGTTTCATGAAAGTCCATAATTTCACCTTTTTAGAGCGCCCACAGTTGTGGGATTAAATGATGGACCAAATCTAAATTTGGTCTTTGGTCCGTCCAAATTTAATCACAGTGGAATGATTAAATTTGATTTTCGGTTCGGATTTTTTAATGTTTGTGATCAAAAATGACCCCAGAACTTGGCCAAACTCAATTATAGTGGAGCGTTAACCTAACCGTGTGTCTCGTGCCAGGCGTGACGTTGGCTCGTCATCTGGTGACAAGCGTTTAACTAGACGTGTGGTTCATTTTTCAGGCGTGAACCAGAACTCTGCCCCATCAAGCGTTCACCCAAAAGCACGTCTAACGGGGCGTAACGTCAAAAACACGCTTGATAATTAGGCGTTCGGCTAGATTAACGCATGTATTAGGCGTTTGGCTAGATTAACGCCTGTTGTGGGCGTTTGGCTAACACGAGATTGCTTCATATATAGTTGGTCAATCCCATTTCATCATATATAGTTGGTCAATCCCATTTCGTCACATATAGTTGGTCAATCCCATTTCAATTTATGTCGACATCGAAAAGCAATGAAATGTTATTGAGAACAATTACATGTGATGGTGTTCATTTCCTTTAAAAGGTTGATGGTGGAATGTTATTGAGAACAATTACATGTGATGGTGTCCATTTCCTTTAAAAGGTTGATGGGGCGTTCAACCAGCTCTCCGCCTGGTGAGACGCACGTTTGGCTAGGGAAGCGCCTGATGATTCAAGCGTAACCTTAAGCGTGCGTCCATCTTCTTTGAAACACGTACCAGCTACACGAGTAGAAAATTTACCGAGCGTGTTGCTAGGATAACGCCCCATCAGGCGTTCGGATAGACACACGCCTGTTGCTGGAGCGTGCCGCTAAGCGTGCGTCTATCATCGGACGTTCTTTTGGGTTACGCCTCCCACCAAACGTTCATCCAGCGTCCGTCCCAACCAAGCGTTTTCACAGGCGCATGCCCGTAAAACAAAATTTCAACAGACGTTTACTTGTATATGCGTCCAACGCCAGGCGCTAGCTTAGACAACCGTCTGATTAAATTTTAATCCATATTCGTTGTGTTTCAGGCTGGTAAAGATCAAAAATTTTACTCTTTAATCTTTTGGTCTAGTCGTCCCACTGTGGATATTTTTACTCTCCTATCTTTTTTAGGATATTATTTTGTGTGGATTTTTATAAAATATTTTCGTTTGAGACGTAATAAATTAAAATATTTGCGTTTTTTTAAGCTCAAAATATTTTCAGGTTGACCTTATTTTTCTCTAGAAAATGATAACGGCGGTTAGATATCGTTTCCTTACGGTTGCCATCTGGTGAAAGTCTTAAAACCCTCTCAATAAGTTGGTTCAATCTTAAATGATCGCCAATTAGACTCAGCACTAAGTTAATCCAATCCCAATTTATGTTCTTTCCTAAATTCTTATGAACCCTAAATCTCATCTAGAAGAAGAATAAAAATGATTAAAAAAATCTAATTTTTTATAAAATAATTTAAATATATACAGATTATCGAGATTCAATTAACTTTACCATTGTTTCATCATTAAATGGAGGCGACTATTGAGAAGTTAAAGAATACAAAGTGGTGATGCAGAATTATGGAAATCGGAAAAGTAAGCATTCGGTAAACCGATGCATCATGCATATGCTCCTAAAAATGTTAGAACAGAGACGAATTCTACTATAAGAACCCAATAATACACAAGACAATTACAATATAATGAATCAATGATGATAAATCATGATTTTAAGGATAGAATTAGTGTTTGCAACCAAATGATACCGTAAAAAAATAATATCAAAAAGCAATAGATATGAAAATATGCCCAACTATTGGCATCCACTCCTCATTGAGATTTTCTAAACCTTGAACTATCTCTTCATTCGCTGCTTCAAATTATGAAGCCTTCAAACATCACTTAGTGACACTTTCATAGAAGAAAATATCAAGCTTGTCGCCACTTATACTTATTATTTGAAATTTATAGAAAATAAATTTATTATTTTTTATTATTATTTATATTTTATTAATGTTATTTTTAATAGAGAAATAATTAACTTTTAAATTTATTATTTAGGGTAATTTTAGAAGAGTTTACAAGTTTATTTTAAGAGTTTACAAGTTTATTTTAAGAGTTTTAGTAAGTTAGGAAAGTTTACTAAATATAGTATATACCTTGGAAAACAAGTTTATAGGTTTTTGATAAGTTTAGGATTTGTTTACTAGGAGTTATCTATATAAGGAGCTCCAAAAACGAAAATTAGGGGTGTTTTTTATTAATTAAAATTATTTTATTTTCATTAAACTTGTTGAGTTTATTGATTTTGATTTTTTTTTCATAAGTGGGTTTATCCCGAAGTCTGAATATTAATATTATATATATAGTCGTTATTCGTAGTGAATTAACGAAGTCTAGACAACCCCGTAAATTTAGGATATCTCTTGGATTTAGACATTTATCCTCTTATACATTCCATTGGAGAAGCTCTAAATTGGAATATGGTCATTATTGTACCACTATACTATTTTTTATTCTGAAAGGAATATTTATTTTTTTAGATTTATTAATATAAAAAGAATTTATACATCATGTTCAAATATATCAACAATGATACAGATATTATGTATCACAATAATAAATACACTGGAATACATCATAAGTATCGAATACATGAATTTCATTCAAAGAGGAATTTAATGATGTACGAGGGATAGCCGAGATTTAATAATTCGTTATTTTGATTTATCTTCTTTTTCTTTAAGATCTAAATTACCAAAAGGGTTTTAATTAGCGTAAAAAATTATTATCACAATCAAGTTCAGTAGCAATTGATCTCTATACAAAAGTAAAATCACATCTCATCAAAAATAGATTGCCCTCGATGATAAATCTGAGACGATTGATACAATCGATTGGTGCGCCATGAACGCTATGGAAATCTGTTTCAAATGCATACAAGAACAAATTCATTCAACATACGAAAGACATTACAGAAAAAAAAAAACTTGTTGAGAAAACCTAGAATCGTTTTTTAAAGCGTTAATTTTTTTAACATTATATAATTACTACAAACTGTATCTAAATTTAATCAGTCGATATAAAAAAAATCAGACTGAACCCGGTAGATGTGAGATACAATGAAAGAGATTTGATAAAATGGAGAGCGTTTGATTGTAGGTTTCTCGTATAGAGGAAAAAATGATTAATAAGAGAGATATCTTGTTTTACAGGTTTTGTACTAGCAACTGGATTTTCATTTTACTTTAAAAGTATTCGTCATAGATCCAAAGTTTGCATATAATAACGCACTCTAACAATTCATTAAGTATCAAGATTCATGAAAAAATTGATGATATTTACGAAAGGTTGTATTAAAATGATGATTTAATTTTCTTCATCTTGTGATTCACTTTCCAAAGGTAACCTTTCGCTTATGATTCCGAAAGGCACCTCAATTAAACATCGATTCAATACCTCTATATATAAATACAACGTTTATGTGATAGAGTAACGAGTCTAATCTAGTAATAGGGGTACTAGATTATGGAGGAGGTATCAAAATTTATATAAATAAAATTGAAAGATGTGTTTTTTTATATAGATTTTGACACCCATCCCAATAATTCTATCAGCCGTATTGTTAACTAATACAATCCAAATAATAATAAGAAAAAAATGATTACCAAACCAACAAATGAAACGGTTGTTTGTATTAAGTGATCACCTATGTAGGAAGATACCAAAAAATAATATACAATAACAACTAACAACTAATTCAAGTTTTGGAGTAAATTAAGTAGCTTAATTATAAACATAAACGGATCTTGTTAATTTGTATCCCTATATACATGTTAAGAATCACTAAAACAAGAAACATTTACATTAGAAACAAGTATTATTTGTTTTATTACACTGAAAACAGTAATTCTTTACATTTGAAACAAGTTTTGAAACAAGCTACTTAATAATTTATTGTATTTAAAAAAATATATTTTCTAATAAAATAAGATAAAAAAATATTTTTTCTAATATAAATGATTGGTAACATATATGCCCGGATACAAGCTAACAAAAGCCTGAACATAAACATTGGTTCAAGTAGAGTGCATTATTAGGAAATGATGAGTTGTTACTTCTTAAGTGGTTAAGAGTTCTGTAATGTGTGCACGTGGCACACGTGGCCGCATGAATGAAGGAGATACTTTTAGCTGTCTCACAGTCACAGCCGTAATTGTACAACATTGGACCCAGCATTATTGAAAATTGTGGGATTAGTTAATGTCGCAGTGGACCCACATACTATTTCGAGTAGTCATCTCGCCACGTTGCATCTTAATGTGGTAAGTAGTATCGCGTCTTTTCCTACGGAAGTCGGATGCATCCCCCTTTCCTCTATCCCTTCGTTACTGGAGTGGGCTCACCTTTTATGACCTCACATACGTACCCCATCTTTGATTGAAGCAATTTCTCCTAGCACATTGCTAAGCGTTATGGGCCTACAACTGGATTTTGATTTTGATTTTGATTTTGATTCTGATGTTTTATACTTTGCACTTTACAGGGTAAATTGTTTGTGTTAGAATGATTTCATTGGGGACAGCCGGGACTACTAAGTGATTAGTCCATCCATTTATATGGTAATAAGGGATGCGTTAGTGTTAGTATTTCTAAATTAAGTTATTATCCTTATAAGTATTTTATTTTTATATTTTTAAAAAATTTTAAATTTTTATTATTAGTTTAAATTTTTATTTGTTTATTTGTTTATTTTAGTTTTCTCTTTAAAAAAAACTTCGATCAGTTTTTATATCAATATTTCCTAACCTAACTTTTGTTCGGCTAAATTGACTTTCTTTTCTAATCGAATTCAGGTTCGATTTCGTTTTTTCTTTTTTTCCTAGCCGTATTAAGGTTTAATAGGGATTTTTCTTGTTTTTTCATAGTCGAGCTTCAATATGAAGATCATCTTTTCTAACTGATGAGAGACGAGATTATTATTATCCGGGAAAACATCATAAATGTTTTTCCACATTGTTCACTATATGGAATGTATAAAGGGAATTATTCATAAAAAATTCTTGTCTCTTACAAAACATTCGACCAACGTGAATGTCATCTTGTCCGATGTATGGCCCACAATGTTGAACAACAACATATGATATTTGTTTATCTTGTAACTGTAGTCCATCATAAGAACCAGAAAGAATAATTGAGCTAATTATGCCATCAAAGGATGCACAATGAATATTTGAAGAACCTTGTTATCCGACCCCTTCAGTTTGCATATGTAGTTGTAATCAGTGGATAACCTTAGAAATTCTTACATAACCGATCTACCTTGTCATTCTCGTCTTCTTATACTTGCTTGTGTGTTGTAAATTGTACTTAAGGAAGACACGTTAGTTTGATCCTTCGCCTTGATGTCGCTGAGGATTTAACTTGTGTGGTGCGTGTTTTAGGCAATTTTTTTACTTCCTCAAATTGACCAAGTTTCAGCTTTGCAACTACGGAGTGCCCAACAAAAGTCTCTGAATCCTTATGGTTATAGCGACCCCGCATCACTTTACTTTTCCATATATTTCCATTCTTGAAGGGGCATTTATCCTTCCTATTTTTAATCTTGTATAAATTGTTATTCTTACTTGGATATACATATCCCTTTTTCTTGTGACTGACGTACTCCTCACCTCTCTCGCAAGCCATCTCAAACAAAATAAATTTGCTTTAATTATCTCTGCCTAATACACACTCATTCTTGAGAGTCATATCTATATCTCACTCAATTGCCTCATCTTTACTTGTGAATTCCTTCATAGCGCGGAAACACAACAAATTTATATATCTTGTAACAAATACCAATATAAATTTTACAAATCATTTTGATACAAAATCATTCACATAATGCTCGAAAGTATCTAGACCCAACTCTCACACATGCTTATAGTCATCACCAACGGCAAGTACGATCTAACAAAAAAATAAGTAAATTAGTTGAAATAAAATGTATAATCAACATGCTGGAGATATTTATTCCATGCCGACTGTGAAAATTTGGAGTATAAAAAAGTATCGACAATCGACATATCTGTAAAAATTCTTCCAAGCCAGTTGTAAACTTTAAAGTGCCAAAAAATATGAAAGTTAACAGTCGACATTGTCGATAAAGTTATTAGATGCAGACCGTGCAACTTCGAAATATAAAATATGGCAAAGCTCCATAGTCGGTAAATAACAAATTTATCTTCTATGCCTACAAAACCCAAAGTTTTTGGCTAATTTGAGGAGACTGTCGGCATAGTTGATGACCCATTTTATTATGCCGACCGTGGAACCAAAAATAACCTTTTTATGGGGATATTATTCGACACAATTGTCCTATTTGGATCTTTTCGACTATGCCTATTGTTTCCTAATAGATTGAGGAATACATAGTGTCGACATGGAATGGGTATGAATACCATACCAATTTTAGGAAATCAACATTTAACCATGCCGACTCTAAGTCTGTTTTACTCATATACCATGCCGAATAAAACAAAAAAAATTACATTCAACCTCATTTGGACTTATATCTAAGTATTTAAAGTACTTGTATCATTAGTTTCTTCATTTCCGTGGGAAGGCTCTTCACTTGAACCTTCATGCTTATAAGTGTCTTGATTCAGAGTTTTTTCATAGATGGAATTTTGATTATCCATAAAATATTGCATTGAGAAACGTTATCAAAAGCAACATATAAAACTTTTTTTTCTCAGTGAGATGAAGATTCCCCGACATCTCAAATCTCCCAAAATCCCAAACTTTTTCTACTTTTCCTACAAAACTTCTTCTTCTCTCTATAACTAATAGTCTTACAAAAACTAATCAACTAAATCTAAATCCTAAACTGTATCTTAACGAACTAATTTATTAATTAATAACTTATTAACAACGAATTAATCAAGGATATTTATTCATTATATATAATATGTGGATAAGGGGTTTCCAACATTATTTCAGATTGTATCTATTTTGTTTTTGTTTTATTATGTATCCCCCAATTTTTGGTTACGAGGTTATCTATGCAACAATGCTGTTTTAAATAGTACTACCTCTGTTTCAGGAAAATAATTATTATCACTTTTTAAAATTGGCCTATTTTAAGCTAAAATGAAAAAGTAAAAGCAACACTTTTCCAGAATCGAAGGGAGTATAATTCAACAAAACAATCAATTCTCCAGAAATCTAGGGTACCTCCAAAGGTCCTTCAGTTCCTTTGGAAATGTATCCATGAATGTTCGCTTGATAGAGAAAGGATTGCTAGATTTACAAATGTTATGGATGCTAATTTTGCTTTTTGCAGAAATCCCATTAAGTACAACACTTGTGACTTTGCTAGAAGCATATGGGCTATTCAGTTATGGTTCGTTGAATGGTATCAAACTTCCATTGGTACTCATGATTAGAGGCAAAAACTTGTCAATTTGGTGGAATCACTCTGGCATGTATGGTGAAGCAGGCGTTTTCTGTTTTTTGAGGGTGCGCCGACTCGAGGCCCTATTCTGGCTAGACAATCACTCAATTTGACTGATTAGGAAAAAATAGTCTAGTTACTAATTATAGTAATGGACAGTTAGTGGTACATAGAGTGTATAGAAGTTATAGAGAAAACTCATGGCTGCTTTTGTCTTTTGCTTTTGTTAAAGACAATTTTGATGCTAGTTTTCAACAAGTACAAAATCTACTGGAATTGGTCTAATTATGCATAATGGTGCACGTGATTATAATGGGACTGGATGCATTTCAGTAACTGCTTTTGATAGCTGAAGCTATGGAAGCAATTGTCTGGGAAAAAAAGGACACAAAACAACTACACTTGGAGGAGATAACATCAACAAAATTTCAACAATAAATAGCAGCCGTTAAATGGACTACTAGCTCAGTAGTATTAGATTGATTAATCTTCTTTCTGAATTTGATAACCAGAAATGCAGTCATGTTCCTAAAGAGGCAAATCATAATGATATATTAGTAAGGGAGCTTACAAAGAGCTTAGTTTCAGTAATTTTCCTTATTGGACATCATCATCAATTAAGGAAGGCAATGTTAGTTAATTTCATTAATTCAGTTTTTTTTCCCTATTAAAACAAAAAACAAAAAAAGGTTCAGTCAGAAACAGTGTTAAACGAATTACACACCACATACGGTTTACAGAATTATTTTTAAGACTTGCAGTCAGACATGGCTTTGAAATAGAAGAAGCGAACAACATAAACATAAACATAAACATAAACATAAACATAAACAAATAGTACATGAAGAAAAACACTCGGCGTATACAATTTGTTTAAAAAGGGAATATCAGGGAAAACTGCTCATGCTACCTAGTCAGCAATTTGCAAGAACTAATTATTCATCGAGCTAAAACATCTCATAAATTCCATGGTCAAACCAAACAAAAAAACGAAAACAGAAAATTATTAAATCACTTACATGGAATAGTATGAGAAATCAACTTGGTGGGACAAAACCTGGAAAGAAATCGACATAACACAACACATTTCACAAGGTATAGATGATCAAGCCGACTAACAAAAAGAATGTTGAGATATTTTCTAGGGTATTGCGGATTATCATCTCAAATCCTTGGGAGAGCCTTCTAACTCTTGCTTGCTCTTGCTTTTCTTCATTTTTGCCTTGAACCTTGATTTTGCCATCAAAGTTTGTACTGTGTTGGCAAAGTTGCCAACCGCCATTAACACCAGGAGGATCCCACAAACTATTACCTTTAATAATAAGCAAAATATGAACTTGTATGAATGCACCATTAAGTATGAGAACAACTCTGGATAAGCGTTATATGAAATAAAGGAGATGATAGCTTGCGTGCTGGTGAATCTAAACTAATTCTTACCTGCCACTCGGAGACAGCACCAACCATTGCAGTCTTAAGTAGCAATAGTCCAACATATGCTTCAAACCCCTGAAAGAAGCCAAATACCAAACGATCAATCAGATGTGAACATGATTTAACTCGTGTTCCTTCAAATAATATTTCTATACTACCACCACACTATTAAGCTATTGTGCTTCAGGCTAGGGATATATAAAATCCGCTGCTGAGTAACAACTTAAAACACCTGTAGAATGAAAAGTATGGGGCATAACAGCCACAATTGACCATCTACACCAGCAGTCTCTCCCCACACCACATCCATCCTTTTTGCCTGCAAAGTAAAGAATGCAAGTAAGACAAAGTTCATACAAATAAGAACTAACCGGGAACACCATAGTCAATAACCTGTATGAATGTGTTCGCCGAAAGGGCCCACAAATGGCATCCATTTTGTTGCAAGTTATAAGAAAGTTAAACAAGCGAGGCTAGACATATCAAACATGTTAAAAAAAAGATATAGGTAAGTAGGTTTCTAAAGAGCTGGTGACAGCTAACTGAAGACATTGTTTTGAGAGGAAACAAAACATGAGGCATAACCTGACACAAACAGAACACCTAGAATGATTACAAAACCTAAGGTGCAGCACTCAATCATAAACCAGTACCTTTCCCAACGCAATACGAGTATACAGTCTCTGGCGCTGATACCTATTTTGTAGTAGCATCGCAACTCCTTGCATTATTGCCCATTGAAGAAAAAGTTGGACACCTCTCTGCTCAAACCTTAAGGATCAGGAATCCTCATTTGGAAATAAACACAAATCTGATCTATTTCTACTAGAGGAACACTGACCTGCTTCTGCGAACAATCAGGTTGACCTTTAATCTCCCATGTGAGACTGACAAGCGCCATCACCATAGCACAATAGTGATGATATATCCACCTACAAGAACATAGGCACTTTGAGTATATACCATCTTCTTTATTGGGTATTTGGGCAGATTCAATAGAATAAAAAGAGTATAAACAAGACGCTTGGTCTTCAGGGTAGCTGCTTAAGACTCCGAAGCCAACAGTGACAGTGTCTTCACATGTGGTGCTGATGTTGCAGGACCAAAAGAAGATCCATTTGCTTCACCACTTTATTCCTCCATGTGCAGTAAATATTTCAGCAGTAATAACCTTCACCAAGCGGCAAGCTGAGCTCTGCTCCATATGCAAAGAGGCCAGAGCCCAGTGCGTGAAAAAGAGCATTAAGGATTATTTGGACCTGTACGCTAGATATGTCAAATACGGAAGGTCCAGCACCAAAAATTGATCTAAAAACCATAAGCCCACATAGTTGGAAACCCACTGCCACTGTAGCCTTCTAAGCGCGAAGCCACTTCCCAGATTACCTTCCGCCTTGTATCCAATTACCATGCACGGATATCACTTCCATTCACTCTCAATATGTTCTCACGCAAAGCCAAACTTGTATAGAGAAACAAAAGCCAGGCCTGAAACAGTGGTATAGTAAGTATTGACATAATAGATCATAATTTATTTTTTTGACATCATAGGTACATTTAACATAACACTACCAATTCAGATCAAATATGTAGTATGCAACGAAGAACTATGCAGGCACAACTTATGGTACCTGGTAGAGCTGAACTGGTAACGTTGGCAGGCACCCAGTCCAAACATATGCCCTTAATAGTAGTAAAGCAGATGGGAACAAAAGAAACATAAACGCCGTTCTATCCTGTTTATAAAGGGACAGTGTTATTGATCATAGAAAATAAGAAGAAACTAGAAATGGAAACCAGAAACCCCAAAACAAGCGTACTGCAATTTTAGAAGAAAAAACAATAAAGAATAGTGGTCGTTCACCGTAACCTATTAAAGCTTCACACATAATAAAAACAATATCCATTGTTTGCGATCATCATTGAGGATTATGAAAGAAATCTTTGCAATTAACAGACAAATACAAACAGATTCTGGAAAGACGAACATTACAAAGGTTTGGAGTACATAGTAACACAGAAAGTTTGCTCAACAAAATTATCCCCGACAACTCTGCTATCAGCAACAACTGAAATGATCACAGACATAATGCACTAACAGGATTCCTTTGAATTACAGAGTGCTACAATATAGAGCTCTCTTTGGTAATACAAACGGATTCGAGACACAACACCAACAATACTACGAGAAACTCTACTCCTAGCAGCAGTTCTATTCTATGCTATCCCATAGAAATGGTTCTTGAAACAACTTTACCTTTCTAAAAGATGACTCCTAATATTCACTCTCCAATTAGGAGATGGTCTTTTCTACTGAAGAGTTCATTAAGATTTGCCAACAGAATTGCATCAATGTATAACCAGATTCATGTTCCAGCCGATGACCATTTGGTAAAGACTCATACAACTAATCTTTGATTTCAACACGTGAAGAACCAAGACTGCATCATCCTCATTGTTTCTTTTTTCATTCAACCCACATTTCTAGCTACAAAATTCTGCAGCTCCTCCAGAAAAATATTGGTTATGTATATTAACAGTTACTTTTAGCCTGGGTTACACAGAAACTTCATTAGTGTGCCCATGTCCCGTGTCCATACGTATGGACACGGACACTGATAATTTAGGGAAACAGGTTGTCAACCTTGCCTAGTTAAAACAACACTATTTTATTCAATTGTTAAATAGTTTAGAAACAAGCTCATCAATTTAGCAAAGCCCAACCATAAAGATAAATATGTGATAAGAAAATCAAATCTATTGAAGTAAAATCCTACTGACTTTTTGTGTTCAACCATATACTGATATGTATTACCAGTTGATGCTCTTTTGTATGGATTTTTGTACGCAATACAAACTAGAATCTAATTATATAGCTACATCTCTTTGGAATTGTGCTATATATCGTTTACACTTCAAGATATCTTATAAATTTGACAATATTTTTTTTTATACTGTCGTTTCCCCGTATCATGGATTTTCTAATTGCCGTATTGGACACACAGAAACGTTTCCATATCGGACACCCGTGGCAGTTTCCATGTAACCCAGCTTTTAGCATAGGAAAGTTGAATCGTGTTTCACCACCCAATATCCATACCTCTATAGATTCATGCTATTTGTGTAGGTGTCTTTAAACCCTTCCTCTATAGTTCAAGTCGAGTCATTTGAGGACATAAATGTCACCCTTCCACAATTTCAAATTGCACCGAAGCTACCCTTCTCACACATGAGGTTTTATACATACTCAAAAGCTTTCCATCAAGCATTTTTTATCATACCCTGAAACTAACCATAATTTAATTTAGTCTCATCTCTTCCTTTCTTTCCAGAAAAACCATTCAGAATTCTGCTAATCTCTGCTACGCTCTAACTGGAGATATGTTCCTTGGCATCATTTGTTTACACGCTCATAAATTTTGTATTTTAAATCAAATTTTAATCATTAAATACCCCGCTCAAGATGCACAATAAGTAAAAGGCAGATTGCTTTCTTTCCTGTTCTGCATTTAACTTCGAAATCTAAAGTAAATTCTACTTGTGGATGTTAATTATTCTACCATCAATGAATAAAACAAGCTTTTGCAAAACAAAAAAAAAACAAAAAGCAAGAAAAATGCAGTAAGAAACATACTCTATAACTATTGTATTCCTCTTTAACTTTCAATTGAACATCTTTCTTGTTTGCGCGTACACATATGGGTCCAAGAAACATCCTCAGAAAACCACCTATCACCACATGCAGTTCCATTAGATTAACAAAAATAAAAACAATAGAACAATAACAATAGGTTTGAGCAAGACTAAGCTACAGAGAAAGTGAAATCACCATGCTGTTTGATAGGAAGAAACGACGCAACATCTCCATCATTCAAAAGGCATTTCGCTCTATACAATTCTTCGTCCAGCTTATAAACAAAGTAAAATAAAATCAGAAGCAATCAACAAGAAACATCCCCAAAATACAAAACTAATCCTGAAATCGAATAATCAGGTAAGATTCAATACCAAAAAGCATAACATGCAGCTTTATCAGTGAGATCTATGATAAAAACAAGACTTTAAATACCTTTTCAGCATCTCTGCGATCAATAACTCCATTTTGAACAGCAGAAGCAATGGAAGAATGAAGCTTGCGAATATTAGAACCAAGAGCTACAGCTCGTTGTCTAATAGATTGTTCTTCATGTGTACTTTTTGAAATCAAGGTTGATGCTGAATCTTGTAACTCCTTTGCTAATTCATAAACTCCTGATACTTCTTCCACGATTTTCCTTTCTGAATCCGCCATATCTCCCTCCCCTCTAGTGTAGCACGCAGATTTGCTTGATTTTTTCGCAAGTTGGAAGTCCTTAAAACCTCAAAATCGAGAATGGATTATTTATTTTTTGAAGCATAAAAGAATGAATTGAATTCGAGATAATGACGAGATCGCGAATATTATGAATGAATTATTCACAGTCACAGACACTTATTATTATTTTTAGTTTTTATGTATTATAGATTCAGAAATAAACCAAATTCTAGATTTTCTTTTCTTTTCTTCAACAAACACAGAAAAAGAAAGATAGAGAGACGAGTAGCGGTAGAAGTAGGGTTTTTTGGTACCGGATCCGAATCCACTCGAATATTATTCTCTTTCTCTCTCCATCACTACTTTTTCAATTTTTGAAATTTTTATTTATTTCTCCTGTAAAGTCTTAGGATGGGATGGTGTAGTTTTCAGCTTATTAAATATTTAGGGTTGTTATCTCTTTGAAATTGTAACCTGGGAGATTGGGCAAAAACAACTGGTGTGCTCTATGCAACATAAATGGGCTGAGCAAACATATTTCGATGCAATAAATAGACCTTTCTATGTCAGACTGGTTTAAACCCTGACACTTGCAACAACAAAAAAAATCAATATGAATTTTTCCCTTGAATTTTTTTCCGCACCAAAAATTCCCACTAAAAATGGTCACCAATAATAATCTTACCAAAAGTTCATCCTCCAAAGTTATGATACCCTCTTGGAGGTGCAAAACATGTATTAGTAGCCTCCTACAAAAGATCGGAAGATCATTTCACCAATCATAAAAATTAATTGAATCAAACCCCAATTATACAAGCACGACAACATATACTGAAAACCTAAAAACTTACTAATTCATTCAACCTATAATTAACTAATTTTGTCAAATAGGGTAAAAAAAATATCCGTATAAGAAATTGTGGTACAGAGAACCGAACTAGGGTTTTGCTGCTACCGAAAAGAGAGAGAAAACGATTGAGATGAAAATCTAGGAGTCAATCTGAGACGTGTGTTTGATATTCCAGTAGTTTGTGATTGTTCAACCATCCCCATGGTTATAATTTTTTTTTTCTAAGTTAAAAAAATGGAATAGTAGAAACTACTAGGGGTTAGTGGATTGAAAATTATAGGGAGTTTCAGAGAGATCTTAAATTTTTATATTAGTTATTAGAGAATTCAAAAGAGTTTCTTAAACATTCTTGGTGAATAAAAACTTTATTTAAATTTCTGAAATTTTCAAAAACTCTTTATTACTGGTTAATGACTTCTAGAAAGTCATTTAAATGCTCACGTTATTGGTTATCAACTTGAAAGTCATGTATTTGTAATTTTTAGAGACTTTGAGAGACTTTTATGCAAAAATAGGCATGACAAAAGTCTCTCCAAAATAAGTGATATTTTGGGAGACTTTAAAACTAACGTTGATTTATTTTTTTTCAAGTGCCTTTTTTTCTCTCTTATGTATCGAACTTTTAAACTAATGATTAATCAAGTTATGTTATATTATCCTTAAATAAACCATTTTTTAAAACTATATTAACATACTAATCATCTATAATATATTACCTATAACTGGCTTAACTATATATAAGACGAGTTATTAGAAAAAAGAACATATTTTTTCTTAAGGAATATAAAATGCGTGGATTTTAATTAAATTTGGGTTGTTAAGTACCATGTAAAATTTTCCGGTGATCATGGAATTTGGGTTATTTTATACGAACACATGCATGTACAATATATATTGTATTATTTTCAGTAGTCTTAGTATAATGTATCACGATGAAGAAGAACGGACAAACCAGTTCACCAGGTGATTATATATAGTGATTAAAACTAGGTTGTATGTCTTGAATAATAGTCTCACATGGGCTATCAACAATTCCTATATGGTTTCTTGGATTGCACCCCCAATTGATTTTTTTCTTTAAATAAATGATTAAAACAAACCCATTATGATCACATTTATTGTCTCTATAAATCACAAAAACTCCCTAAAAAATCACTATTTAGTTTTTGTAAATCACAAAGACTCTCTAAAACACTTCCATAAAATCGCTTGAAATCTCTAGATTTCTAAAGAAACTCCGAGAGTCTCTCAAATAAAAAATCTCTGAAAATCCACATAATTCTCATTTGACTACCCCCTTGTACTTCTATTTTAGGTCGAGAGACTTGAGCAAGTAAGAGAAAAATGGTCAGTAAAGTTTCTACTAATTTGCCATCTACACTTTTTCTATTTGCCGCTCATATATCTTACTTACAAAAAGAAACGGTCTATATCCAATCCGACTGTCTAAAAACTCATTTTTACAGCGATCAACAAATATTATTTCTCAGTTTGTCTTATACATAAATCGTGGCTCACATTGAACCCATGTTTGTAACCTTTATCTAATGATCCATATTTATTATTTAATTTACGTTTCAAATAGAACTCACCCAACGCGTCCGTTTCACACAAAACATTTAACAAGTTCGTTGGGGTTCCTCATATTATTCTCCTCCTCCTTCATTTGGGCCCTTGAATTCTTTGCTTCCCTCACAGTGTTTCACCTCTTTTTATTATCCTCCTTGGTTTTCTCCCGTCAATCCCTCTACAGTCTGAGTCCAATCCGACCGTCCAAAAACTCATTTTTGTCAGCGATCAACGGATGTCATTTCTCAGTTTGTCTCATACATAAATCGTGGTTCACATTGAACCCATATTTTCAGCATTTATCCAATGATCCAGATTTATTATCCAATTTACGTTTCAAACAGAATCCACCCAACGCATCTGTTTCACACAAAACATTTAACAAGTTCATTAGGGTTCCTTATCTTATTCTTCTTCTCCTTCATTTTCACCCTTGAATTATTTGCTTCCCTCACAGTGCTTCACCTATTTTTATTGTCCTCCCTGATTTTTGCCCGTCAATCCCTCTCATTCTGATTTCAATTTTGATAATTAATTTCGATTTCATGCATTATGATTATACTGAATCAAAACTACATTCCCGAATGTTCCAGTACATAAACGCAACCATTGGATATCATCTTCGCAAGCTTCTACTGTCAGTACCATCTTCTTCTCTTTGATTTCACTTTTAGATTTTGGTTGTGATCCGTAGTTCAGTACCATCTTTTTGTTGTTCTTCGATTTTCATTTTTGTTTCCGTCAGTATTTTCGACCATATTTCTTTTTCATTAGGTTCATTTTTGGATGTTGCAGGTTTTCTGTTGTTGCAGGACATATTCAAGAAACTGCCACCATCCATCTCATGTATGCATCTTTGTTTTTGGCTTCTATTTTCTACCCAATTTATGTTCTCAGTAGTTACGGACAATTTTAAGATTTATGTCGATGAATTTTCGGCTAAATCCATACATTTCTATTTTGATTCTAGGTTAGAATATTTCAAGTTTAAATAATGATAAATATGATTTCTAAATTTAATGCGCCACAATGGTGGCTTCAAACAAACATGAGTATGTACAAGTGCATAACATCCCTGGAGATTAGTCTATTTTCAGTACCACAATATTTTTTTTACAAACTAGGGGATACAAGAAGTGCTTATATATGCAAAAGATTTAGGAAAGCTGGACTGCCTAAACAAAAAAAGTGTGTTTATTAGAAATCCTTTAACTATTGAAGCTTAGCTTTCTACTAATTGGCTAAGTAAAAAACTGATGCACGTGCATGTTAGGCACTGTAACACAATTCACATTTTTCGTTTCATATTTATGTAGGACTGTGATGTGTGAAGGTTGTGCTGCTCAGGCCACTCAAGCAGGGTTTATGGTGCAGTAGTAGTTGTAGACGCCCATTCTTGGATGTAAACCATGTTTTGTCTGAATATCTCCTTGGCTTTTTGGAGGACTGATGTCACATGAAGAAGCTGCCACTTAACAAGCTTATGGTTATTTGTGTAATAGTTTTTTTATTTGGGATATGATGTGTAAATTTTTTTCAAACAAATTGGTTATTGATCTCTATCTCGACTGGGATAGGATATATATATTATGGAAGATGTCTTGCTTTGCCTGTTTGTATCTTTCCGGTGAATCTTAGTTTTCTGGGAATTCATTTTCTTACTCTGTCCATTTTGTATTGTATATTGAGAAGTCAATCAATGGACCAATGAATTGAATATTTGTGGTTAGATATAGAGATATAAATGTAAATCATCCCGCTGTGCATCCAATAGAAATTCGTTAAGATACTGGTGGTGGTGGCAGTGATGATGAAAATGCTGGACCTAGAGTAAGGATGAGAGATATACAAGGGATGCCTGGGACTCTTCTCGGCCTTACGTTGCATTTATGTCAGTTCGCGTTTGTTGTTGTATCTGTCTGTACTATGGATATAACTATATATCAGTCATTTATGTTTCATTTAGAATTTAATAATTGTTGTATGTCATGTATATCAGTTAACTCCGGCCTGTTATCAGTTATTCGAAGAGATATTGTGTAAGATTGGATTAAATTAAACTTTGTTAATTGTGTCCTATTTGGTTACGGGAAGATATTGTTACCAAGCAACTAGATTGTTATCACACTCATTTTGACATGCTAAAATGATTTCTTAACACCAATTTCGATTGAGAACTGCCGAACAGGTTCACTAAATCTTGAATCTTGACAAATATGACTATAAGATGAAAACTTAGATTCTGCTAAGTGTGCTAACTACTGAGTTATGAATTATAATAGGATGGGGTGTATTTTTCTTCTTATATTAGTTGCCTTTTAATCAGAGGTGTCTAAAGAAACTATCTCATGATGATACGAAATGATATATGAACTAACAAACCAGAAGAGATAATCCATGTAATTGTTTTAGGGTGAAAACAAATACACTGAAAAAGAGTATTTTTAAGTAGGTTTGAGATATAAAGCTCGAATAGGACGAGTCTAAACCAAGAAATGACCGTTCACGTCTTGTTTCGATCACAAAGGTGGAGAAGATTGGGTAGGTCTTAGGGGGAGGGAAGAAAAGAAGGTTGAGTAATATCAGTGTGATAAGTAGTGTGTAAAGAATAAAGGATTATCTCTGAGATGAATCGCTAATTTTGTATATCTTAGTTTCTTCTTGTCTTGTTTCGTATTGATGAAACCATCTATTTATAGTTCAAGGAGACACACTGATTTCTCGTAAGCGGTGGAAGTTACAGAAGAAATGGAGAAATAACGATTGAGGAGATTGTAGTGGAGTCATGTCTGAAAAGCAAGGAAGACGTGCATGACCACTACTCCTCATTTTCTCAAGGTCTTGTACCTGTTCCACTACTTGTTACCTTCTGTTTCGTGGATGTGTTGCAACAACGCACGATTACCGTAGACCACCAGACCAATACCCCAATGAGAATCCCCCAATGTGTTGTATTTGATATCTCGTAGATAGTGGAGTCGTGAACCACTATTTTTTTGATTAGGTCAAGTCAAGTCAATGACTTGCTAAGGTGTTTGAGGTTGCACAACTCACTGAATTGGTGATCAGACTGATCAATGTCGATCTGATAAGTTTAGTGATCATATACTAACTTTGACATAGCATGAAAAAATTTTAATAGCCAAATGTTAGCTTAGAAGTGACTTGACATAAGTCTGAAAGACGTTTGAGGCCAAAATCGTAAGGAGCTTCTTAAGCAATAAGGCTTATCATATGATATTAGTGTTGGCATTAGGCAGTATCGAAAAGAATAGTGTATTACTAAGTGAAGCAGCTAGCAAAGCTATCACTAGATTCTTAAAGCAAATGGTAATGTGCTAGATCTTTAGGTGTAAAAGCTAATATGCTAGTGTTTTGAGAGCGAAGCTAATGTGCTAGCTTCTATCAAGGAAGCTATACTATGTTAGGGCTAGGAAGCTAGCGCCAAGGACGTATGAAGTTATCACTTCTCAAGGAAGCCATCTAGGTCAAGGAGGCTAGTACCAATGTGCTAGCGCCAATACGCTTGTGGCCAAGGGTGCTTGCGCTAACCAAAGACGAGCTAAGTTGGGATGCACTTGTTCTCGAGGACGCTTGCACTCGAGGACGCTTGGCTGAGGTGCGCTCTGGCTCAAGGATGCGCTAGGCATGGACGCTCTAGGCATGGACGTTGTGGCTAAGTTGCAATAGCCATGGACGTTGTTCTCAGGGAAGCGCGTACTCAAGAACCCTTCATGCTGAGAGGCGTTGTACCAAGGACGTTTATGGATGGAACGCTGGTGCCAAAGATGCTTGTACTCAGGGACGCTACTAGATGGGGCGCTAGCACCATGGACACTTCGTACCATGGACGCTTGCTCGAGGACGCGCCAGGCTGGGATATGCTTCTCTAAGGAAGTTGTGGCTAAGACAGGTGTGCTCAAGGGCGCTGCTAGGCTGAGATGCGCTATCCCAAGGGAATTAGCGCTTTTAGCACTAGGGTAAGGAATTAGCGTCAATGTGATGCTAAACCAAGTGGCTAGTGCTAGCCTGACGCTAGTTGAAATAAAGTTTAGGTCTTCCTAGCTCAGAGGCATAACGTGTCTTTAAAGGCAGTGCTCTTTGTTTGTGGCGTGTCCAAGGGGAATCGCACATAATTCATGGCTTATCTTTGAGCAAAGCGCTAAAGGAGCATATTTTAATCTCAGGAGAGCAATTTGCAAAGTATTCGTTGCGAACAAGGCATTAAGCTAGAGTGTGTTTTGGGGATTAAACATTAGTTATTCCCGAATTTGATAGATGTTACTGAAACATCGATGCGCACTCAAGGAGAGTTCAAGGAATTCAACTGTGGAATTTATGCAACTTGAAACTAGTTCGATATGGCATATATATTATGAATATTGAGGAGGCTATGAGGCCAGTTTACAATGTTTATAGTTATTCGTAGAGAATCTGTATTCTTAATTCGTTTGCGGAATATATAAATAGAGATACAATATTCCATGTTTTGTTATAGAGTTAGGCATATGCGTATAAGAGTCATGATAGTATTTATGCCCGTTGAACTTAGTTGAACTTCAAAAATATACCGAGGCGTATAAATTAAGATGAGAAATGTCTTGGAGAAATGCCCCGGATTTTCAAAATTTGAAAAAATACCCCGTTCTGTTAGTTTTTCCATTAAAAGGGAGCATGCGAGTCGTCACATGCGAAAAAAGACAGAAATACCCAAAACATTGATCTTGGAGAAATGCCCCGGCCTGAGATTATAACGTTCATCTTGGAGAAATGTCTCAGTCCGGGGCATTTCTCCAAGATGAACGTTTTGGATATTTCTGTCTTTTTAATGTTTTGGGTATTTCGCACGTGACGACTCGCATGCTCCCTTTTAACGGAAAAACTAACAGACCGGGGCATTTTTCCAAATTTTAAAAATCTGGAGAATTTCTCCAAGATGACCCTATATTTTAGGACATTTCTCATATTTTCCCATTAAAATGCCCATACCTTTGACTTTGAGAATGTTGACATCTAAAATGGGGCATTTGGTTCGGGTAATTGGATTCCTAGGAATTGGATTCCAAGAAATGGATTCCTTAATCAAAAAAATAGTGTTTTGTTGAGGAAATTGAACTGCATGGTAATCCAAATATCTAATATCTCTTAAATATCCTTACTCTTTGAAATTATATTACCTACACTAAATTGTTCAAAAATTCAAATTTTAAAATTTAAATTTTGGTTGACATAATTCATTACATGGTAATTGATATGTCCCAAATCACTTTAATACCCTTCTTCCTCTTTGAGGAAATTAAAATACATAAAAACATGCTAATTTTAAAATTTTAAATTTCAAATTTCTAAAGCAAAATATTGTTTGTTATTGTTCAAAATACAAAATTAAAATTTTATGATGATAAAGGATTACTAACCGAAAATCCTTTATCAAAATGGAAAATTAAATATTCAAAATACAAAATTCAAAATACTATTAAAGTTGCAAAATTCAAAATGCATAGAACCATGAAAGCTTAACTAACTGCATCACTTAAGAATCTTGTTCTTCACATAGTTTGCTCGTTGGCACAAATGAAAACATCACATTTGTTGTTTAAAACCAAACAAAATTATGATTAATACAAATCAGGTGCTCACACTACTAGTTTCAGAGATAGAACCTCGTCGCAGTTCATGCAACACGTTTGTCGACGAAGAAGAATTAGTTCGTCGGCGATTGCAACTGAAGAAGCAGAACAAGCACACATGTGACAGAAGATATGACCGCAAATGAGAGATACCATGCTGAATACTGGGTCCTGATACAAGTACGAAAATGATTCTCTTAAAATCACATGAATGTCAAAAAAAAGGGTAAAAAAATGATTCTCTTTCGTTCGAAAGATCATTGTTGACAGCCAATTATACATTCATTGACACCGACTAATGGCGTGCGCGTATCTAAACGAACTTAACCAAGGAACTTACCAAGCATATGGAACAAGTCAAGTGTTACACCAAGTGCCTGCACCATCTCTTCTACCTCGGATTCTGGTCTTGCACGTAATCTCTGATCAAGGACCTCAATTCCCCCTCTCCTCTGTCTCACCCAATCCACCAGGTGAAGACCATCAGGTATCGTCGGATCAATAGGTTGTTTTCCAGTTAACACTTCCATTACAACAACACCATAACCATATACATCACTCTTCTCGGTTATCTTCCTCATGTACCCATATTCTGCAGTCATTAACGATGAGTTTAGTCTTTTTTATCAACTCATAAGTATTCTGAAATTTGAAGAGTACAAATACAAGTGCATAGAAAAGTGAAACTGGTGACAAAATTAGACAAGAACAAACCTGGAGCAATGTATCCATAGGAACCAGCAATGGTATTTGAAGAACGAGCATAATCACCATCATCGACAAGTTTGGCAAGTCCAAAATCTGCAATATAGGGCTCAAAATCAAGACCAATAAGGATGTTATTGTCCTTGATGTCTCTATGAACAATGGGAGGAACACAATCATGGTGTAGGTAAGCCAAGCCTTGTGCTGCACCAAGCACAATCTGATACCTCGAATCCCACTCCAAGCAGCTTCCACTCCTCTCATGAAGTAAACTACCCAAGCTCCCATTCGGCATGTAATCATACATGAGTAGCCTTGTGCTTCGATTCCAACATCAACCCATAAATCTAATAATTTTTTTATGCCTTATAGAACCAAGAGTCTTTACCTCGTCCGATAAAGAATCTCTAACACCTCCTTCAACACCACCACAGGCGTCATTGTTGTTGTTATTAGGTGTATGCACTGTTGCTGGCCATAATTTCTTCACTGCAATCACTTCACCGTTATCCATTGCGCTCGAATCACTGCCATGGTTCCTAAAACTACCATTGCCACTGTTAATGTGATCAGTAAGGCAATAGCTAACTTCAATCTTCGAGACCGAATATCAGCTTTTCTCGCTGAATCCACCCCAGCAACATTGCTTATGAAACATGACTTATGCCCCCAAGAACAAAGACCTTGATTTCCATCTAGTTCTGTTTCAGATAATTGATGGAACAACTTGCTTTCTGGGAGATAACCAGTGAAATTATTGAAGGAAATATTCAACGAGACAAGATTTTCCAGTGGTGACAGCGGTTTTAAATCTCCTGCAAGTTACTGCTTGCTAAAGGCACCACTCTCAAAACTTTTTAGTTCAATCAATCAAGTACAGGAAACAATAGAGATGAGTTCAAACTAGGTCAAAAACCAAAGTAAAGGAAATTCAAATCAAATTGATGGGTAACAAAGATTAAGGTGCCCTGATTTCGAATCTGACATTAGTTTTTCGGTCAAAATCACAAAATTGAAAGTTAGGTTAAATTTTTAGAAATGAATTCCAAGAAATCTCTATAAAAATTTCCTTCCTTTATCTCAAATTAAAGCTTCAGATCATATGATTAATGATTACTTATAGAATTAGAAGGATAAAAAGAATTAAAACTTAACTTTTCATTGTTTTTCTCGCTGCCGATTCTCGCTGAAATTGAATCTGATAGTTTTTCTCTATCGATGATTCAAAGATTGTAGGTGATTTCTTCTCTGAAAATGTATGATAGAAGATTACGGTTTAGAGAAATAAGGTATAATCCATGGCCGATCCCCATCTTTCTTCTCTGGTATTTTTTTTTCTCTCTCAAGAACTATCATTTTATGTTTTAATTGAAAGGGATATAATAGTCATTTTTCATGGATTCCCTTGTTTCCCTATGGAATTCGATTGTATTCCGCTAGTGGACTGATGGAAAGGAAAACAAGGAATATGAGAGAATTGGATTCCCATGGAATCCGATTCTGAGTTTTTTTAGGCCGTTTGGTTGGGGGTAATTGGGTTGATTCCCTTGGAATCCAATTACCCGAACCAAACGGGCTAAAATTGAACTGTTAGCAGCATTACAAGTTTTACGCTTATGTCCCTCAAAGTTAAAGGGTGCTGATGGTAACAATGGTAACTCAGATGATGAAAGTTAGTGTAATTCTTTTATTGCTTTCGGCCTTGTCTTGCTAAGATTGAGTTACTGTTGTAGAGCATTTTTTTACCAAGATTTGCTTAATCTGAATAGTTATTTGGGTTACAATACTCCTATCAAAGTATAACCCGATCAACATACAGTTTGAATATGAATTGTTTTTTATAAGTTCTTACCATGTATTCTCCAGCCCATTGTTGTCCTTTTACAATGAAACTTATAACCACCGATTTATAACCAAGTTAATCTGTCGTTGCTATAGCAAGAAGTATACGGAGCTAAATGAGACTTGGTAAGGAGATTTAGAAGGTTCAGAGCAAAGCTTGGACAGCGAGAAGAAGAAGGAATTAATGAATGATGGGTTTCAAGATTCAAATGAAGGCAGTATTGTGCGGCAGAGTCTATTGGCTGCTGTTTCAATTCAGAGAGATGGGTTATGACAACGATTCAAATACAAGAAGGATATGGACTGTTGGAACAAGGAAAAAGAAGTTGATTGTTGCTCGCTGTTGTTGCTCCAATTGATGGGTGCATTTGAATCTCGAGTCTGCTAAAGCTGAACATAGTAAGCAGTCGTTAATGAAGTTAACAGGGACTGAATTTCTGGCAGTGTTGTTGGAACAATTTGAGGAAACAGGGAAGAATTACTTAGTCGCAGCTACAAGAATTATTGAGTTGCAGTGTATGAGAAAGATGTTCCTCATAAGACCGATTGAAACTAAATGTCACGAGAGTTTGTGACAGGCCAATGAACAAGGAGATGGATGCCGATAGTTTTTGTAGCAAAAGGTGTTATTTTTATGCACCTCTGCCTATGCTAAGAGTAGCGGCAACGATCGTTCATCCTAGCTACAGAAAATTTGTCCATTCAGGGTGTTAAGCAACTGCCCCCTTGACTGGCTCAGTTAGCTTTTTTCTTCATTTGTTCTCCATTTCTTACCTAAAATATAGGATATGTCTTAACTTAACTGGCCTTTGTCCCGTGAGTGTTGGTTCCATTCATACTATTTATATGCTTTCATCATACGTTAAAACTATTTATCATCATCCTTTTCAGAAAATTAACACTAATAAGTAGTGCTTTAAAAGAAGGGAATAAAACTAGTTTACTTGAATGATCGGAAGAGTTTACAAACGGAGACTGAATTGGGGACTTTTAGTACTAAGGGAAGACATGGTGCAGTAGGACCTAGGAGGAGCAGCAGGAGGGGATAGTTACCGCGCAATTTTATAGAAGGAAGACCAATTTGTTCATCTGCACCCATTATGGTGTATTAGTTTAATGTAAAGCAAGGTTCATGTAAAACATTTTTTTTTTATCACGGGTGAATGATCTTTCAGGGAGAGCTATATTTTATTTCCGAATGCAGTTTTACTGATCTACAAAGATTTATCGGAATCATTGTTATTATTCATTCGCGTAGCATTGGCATACGATTCTTTTCATTTCTAATTTAATTTTGGAAGTTGATTTATTATGTGACTGTATACCAAATGATATCCCACTCATTTCATTGTCTGATGTTTTTTTTTCAGATCTCTAATTTTCAACATAAACCAACATGTCAGTTGTGCCGTGTTGGGTCATCACGGGCTTTTTGGTTTATTACATTGAACAAATAATCCCCGAGGTATTCCGAACCTTTCCATAAGCCTTTGTTTTATTAAGCAATGTTTAAAATAACGAAATCGTAAAACGATACATTTTCTTGGGAAAGCATAGAGCGCTAAAGCAATGCGCTAGTAAAGTGATGCCCCGCAAAATATATACTCCCTCCGTTTCAGGAAAAGAGTTATTTTTCCTATTTACACAATTGTTAAGGCAAGATGAGAGAGAATAACTTTTTAAATTTATTTTCAAATTTACCCTAACAAAAAGTTTAATACTACATATATCTTTATAATGAGAATAATAACATTTCTTAGAATAACAAAGGTAGTTTTGAAAGTTTGTTATGTTGAAAATGAAAGTAACTCTTTTGTTGGAACAAAAATTTAAAGAGAAAGTAACTCTTTTCCTAAAACGGAGGGAGTATATAACATGAATGGTTTGGGAAGAAGTTGTGAGACATGGTTGAAGATCGGTAAACAGTTATCCGTGATTCCTATCAGCTAAATGACTAACTTTAAACTGTACATACAAGGGATTCCGTTTATTTTCGTATGATGGGTGTTATGGACTTTCTAAATTATCTTAGTGTGTTTAGCACATAAGCTTGAGCGTGCAACTCCTTTCTAAATTATATCTGGAAAAAAAATAAAACATAGACTTTTGAAGACCTTCAGGGTTTGTTTGAGGCGATGGGCCAAGATAAAATGCAAACATTCAATTCTGTTTCATAATATCCAGCTTCAAACGATAGAAACAACAGCACCACCATAAGTTCTAAACAAAAATTTGCATATGTAAATAATTGCTCGGGAAGGAAGAACAGGGACTTTATTCATGATTTGAAGAACCACTGTTTATGTTAGATTATTAGCTAAGTACTCTTCCTTATATCGTAGGATTTAAACCCAGAGTCAAATAATTATAAAAAAAATTATTTAGAATGAAAACTTAGAATAGTTAGGGAAGACTACATAAACCAAAAATAATAACACAAAGCAAATTCCGTTACGACACGCGTCATTTTCTAATGTTAAAATATATTCTAAATGCTATTCTTTATTTTTTATTTACATCAATACTAAAACTACCGAAATTATAAACCAAAAACAGTTAACCCTAAAACAAATTCTTCTTTTCCCTACCATCGTCACCTTCTCCCCTAACTCTCCCACCCGCCACCATATCCACTGATCTCACTGTACTTTTCTTTTTCTGCTTTATCAAATTGATTATAGATGCCTCCAATGAAAGTAGGAAAGGTGCAAGCAACATCTAAATCCAAATAGAGGTAACAGTTAACCTAATTAAAAAGAAAAATGATTTTTTTTTAAATGTGTGATTATATATAAAAATTCATGTTTAAATTCGTTTTTATTGGTATTATTGTGATGAAGAACTAGTCAGATTAAATTGGGACGACTTGTTTTTGATCGATTTACTAATTTTTGTACCAAAAAAAAAACAGATAAATTAGTTGACCATTTTTTGCCAACTCTCAGGTGTTGTGGTTGTCCAGTTACGGCCGACAGTACTGCAAGTTATTCAGGTTAGGATTATAAAGACAATTCCACTGTCAAAACAGTTGCTGTCGTTTTTAAAGAAAGAAACCAATATTCTTTATTGTTAATTATATTTTTATAATAAAATATTTTTTATTAATTAGGCGCAACGCATTAAGCATATCATCTATATTGCAATATGTCTGAAAGTTGATGCAGCGCAGCCAAGTTCCACACATTAGCAGATGTCGCATGGAAGCTTCAAAATTACCATAAAGACGAGCCAATGGAAGAATTTGGAGAGACCAGTGAGCAACCATCTCAAGCACTAGCAATTGAAGGTGAGAGTAGCCGGCAAGATGATGCAAGCGAAGGTACTGAACAAAGGGGAGTTCGAAGATCAACAAGAAAAACCAAACAAGTTTATAAGAGAAAGAATAATACCAACTAAATTTGCTTGTTAGTTTGTTTCTTGTTCTCATATAATTTAGGAATTTGCTACAAAGGATAAAATCACTTAACTCATGTTGAATCCACTTTAACTCAGTTGTTCTTATTTGATATATGCAAAAAAAAAAAAATACATTTCAGTTAAAGAATTGGTTTTTTTTTTATTATTTTTCAACCTTTTCAAATAGTCGTCAGAATCTAGTGTAGTGTTCATAGTGTGCTTGACTACTAATCATCGTAGTCGTCCAGTTAAGATCGACTAGAAGGGTTCACAGTCGACCGGTTAGGACCGACTACAATTTTGAAAAGTGTCCATGAAACTATGTTTTTATAGTCGACAGAGTGTGGACGACTAGAATCAATGTAGTCGTCCATTTAAGATGGACAAGAAGGGTTTACAATCGACCAGTTAGGATCGACTACAATTTTAAAAATTATACAGTAAACTCTATTTTATAGTCGACAAAGTGTGGACGACTATGAATCACTGTAGTCTTCCAGTTAAGATCGACTAGAAGGGTTCATAGTCGACCAGTTAGAATCGATTACAGTTTTAAAAAGTGTCCAGTAAACTCTGTTTTTATAGTCGATCTAGTCTGGACGACTATAACATGTTGTGACTGTCCGGACAAAACCGACCAGCTCAACCAATTTTAAAACAAAAATACAAAAAATAAAATAAAAATCACAAATTAACATACCAAAGTTGGTCACTTACTTACCTCCAAACCTTGTTCACTAAGTATGTTTTTAGTAGAATAAACATAATTTTGTTGGATGATCGATTCATCTAAGATTTGAATATTTTGCCCTAAATTTTCAATAGTAGAATCTTCCATAATAATGGTTTACGGATTATTCGCTGATCAATTCGTTTATTTCTTGACGAATTTAATGATAAAAGATTAAAAAGATCATAAAATTTTGGTAAACAATAATGATTAAACAGAATCTAATAGTTTATTAATGTGTTTTTAGTGAAAATAGAGATTGGTGAAGAAGAAGACAAATAAGAGTAGTTAAAGTTAAAGTCAAATTATATTTTACTTTTTTATAGGTTTTAAATAGGAAAAAAGCAGAATTGAAAATATAGAAACGTTTTAGAAATTCTAAGGTGGGTGACAAATAGGTGGAACCGTCAATAAATAATGTTATTATTTTTTGTTTCTTTCATGGGAGAAAAAAGCTTTAAAGAGAGAAAGGGGAGCCTCTCTCATTCCGTGAAAGTAAAAATGAGTTGGATTATACAGGGTTTATTTTAACAGAAGAAAAATGAGTTGTTGTTTTTTATCGAGTTATTGCAGTGTATTGGTATTTTTATTTTTTGCTACACATATTACATGATTGGATCCACGTATCCACATAAGACAATGATCACATTTTTTTTTTCTAGGTATGGTCATTTTGATGGATTGGTTAAGTATCATCATTTTTCTAACTAGTTTTTTACCATACATTGCACGAGTTTAATGAATTGTATATTAACTGATGTCTCTAAAATAAAAAAAAGATCGAAAAAAATAACAAGTTATTTATTCAAAATAAGTTAATTTTTTTTTATTATAACCGAAAACTATAAGGTGCATAGTAGATTCAACATCTAAATTCAACTTTTGGTATATTTGAGTTTTGTTTATCCAAGTCTCTCGAGTTAGAGATTAAAATGTGTGCATCACAAACTATACTGATATATGATATCTCCACAGAACTTTCAGGTTTTAGGACAATTCTTTCCTACCAAGCATACCCAAACAATTCAACTAAGATTAACATGCACATTATAAAGAAATGTTAATTAGAACGAACAACATAGCTTAAAGTACCTTGAAGGCTTGAGATGTTTGAAATATTATAAATATGTTAAAATAAATTCTAAAATGGTTCAAAATAATCCTATCCAAATCACTAAGAACTGAAGTTCACAAACTTGAATGTTGAGATAATATTGATAAAACAAAAGTTGAAACAATAGCAAAATTCAGGAAGATTTGCAATATTTTTTGGCTTAATGGTAAGCATATTTGAGCCAGTTTCAATCTGTGATGCTTATGAAATGTTTGTTATCATAAACGAGCTTGCAATATTTACACGGGCATTTACAAACCCAAATAACAAGACAACAACTACAAATATACATAGTCTAAGATTGAGTAAAACAACATGGAACGCTCAACAAGTTGATTGATTCTGAAAAGTGTGAGTTACTTAGTCCACTGTCTTACAAAAAAGAGCTCACAAAACCAAATTTTTAATGCAAGAACTGAGAAGAATATGAGCAGAGCTATGGTTTGCTTGTTCAGTGGAAACCCCATCAATTCTTCCCATGTCTTAAGAAATGGAAACACGTACGTAGCTCTTGAGCTCTTTGTATAGACCATGTTGTTACATGTTTTACTTGTGACTGAACCATGTCAAAATTGTCTCTACCGGCCAACCCAGATCTTGCTAAATACCCGCCCCTCATATAATACTTCAATCTTGTGACTATAGTGTAATCATAATTGAGAATCACTATGAACTTAACTTACTAATATATATCAAGGTAAAAATGTTGTCAATAACGCCAAGCCTATTCGGTGCCTAATCTGAATTTCCAATTTATCCCAAACAGTTTAACACTTGATGCAGAACCTGCAACTAAGAAGAGTTATTTTCTAATCATTTATTCACTCACACTGAATTATTAACAACATCAATCTTTCAAAGAAACTGAATTTAATGGTTTGTCAATTCTGCTACTTGCTCATACCGTATACTAAAAATCAATATGAGTTCCTACTGGTGTTAGTTTATCTACTTTATGCTCCTTGCTCATGCCATTTTCCTGACATTATGTACTTCAATAAAAGAGGAATGCAATAATCATAGGTATCACATGAGGATACTTATGGTAGAAGCTAATATTCAACTCTAAGAATTAAGAGAACTTTGTTGGGGATTATGTATTTTTTTACAAGAAATACAATGATTGTCGTGTAATATTGATGGAGTTAACAAAATGCAACGAACTGTCGAAACCTTACTTAGAGGAGGACAAATAAAGTTTACTGCACCTGGGACAATGGAGGCAATGCGTACCTGGATATCAGTGCCTTGTAAAAACTTAATTATAGCAGCTTGGTAATCCAATTGCTTCAGGTTGAAGAACATGATGCACCGCTTCTTCTTTATACAACTCATTTCCAGCAGCGACACTGATAAGAACAAATAGGAGGATTCAAGGATGGATTAGAAGCAAGCAAACTGGTGCCTACTATGACTCCATTTATGGCATTCTTTTCATTTACCAATAAAACAAATCAGCTGCACAGTTAGAAGCAAACCAACTGGTGCATATACATCCTTATAGTGAACCCTTTAAGTACTTTATGGTTCTAATCGATGCTTCTGCTTGGAGACATGTTATTTTGCACACTATTGCACTTGTAGGTTATCGACTGTGTAAATAATCAGTATTCCTCTTCACAATATGTGTTAGGTCATCCACCAAACATATCTTATTTGCGTGTTTTTGATTGTGTTGTTTATATTGGATATCTCACAAGATATTCTCCAGAATCACTCGAGATATCCTCCAGGTCAATACCCAGCTGTACAGGATACCTTCCAAGCATCCATATCTCACCGGATACTCCACCATATCCCCTCTTGTTTATTGCGTATCATCTTTGGGGAATATTTTCTTTCCCATATACCGCACACATGTTTAGTTCGTATTATTTTCTTTTCTCTTTTGAATCATCGGTAGCCTAAGTATATATGTTGTTAGCATATCTTCTTTAGTTCATGATTGTGAATGAAAGAAACAAACACAGACTTTCTCGACAATGAGAAAACTTCTTTTATCCTTTTCATTATGGTATCAGAGCAGGTATATGCTCAATACTAACTCATAAATTTTTTCAATCAAATTCAGAAACTCATCATGAGTAATGAGAACACAAGTAATGTGTCTCACAGGGCTGACGGTAACATTACTGACCACAGCTCCCATTTCTACCTCAATCCATCTGATTATCCAAGGCAATTGCATGTCAGTGATCTCTTAACTGACAGCAATTACCTTGACTGGGTTCAAGAAATGGAAAACTTCTTGTTTGCTAAGAACAAGATAGGTTTTGTGAATAGAGATATCAAAAAGCCAAAGGAAACAGACGACAACCACATGGCATGGAAACGCTGTGACGCCATGATCAAGGGATGGCTCACAACATCCATGGAAAAGGAAATTAGAAATAGTGTGAAATACGCAAACTCTGCTGCGGAAATATGGACAGACCTTCAAGAGAGATTCTTCAAAGAAAGTGCACCACGTGCATACGAGCTAAAGCAGTCCATCTCCAACCCAAGACAAGATGGGATGACTGTTTCAGCATAATACACGAGATTGAGAGCCTTATGGGATGAAATACAAGCTTTCCTTCCAATTCCGAAGTGCACATGTAATGGTTGCACTTGTGTTATTGGAAGATTATTTAGCGAGCATCAAGAAAAAGAAAGATTATATGTCTTCCTCATGGGTTTAGATAATGAATTCTCTGTCATTAGAACCCAAATACTGGTTATGAAGCCCACTCCAACGTTGTCAAACGCTTACCACGAAGATGAGCAACAGAGGTCCATCATAGGGAACTGAAGAAGGGCCGTTTCTGAAGCAGCCGTGTTTCACACAACAGCAAGACACTTTCCAGCAAGACACAACAGCAAGACAGTTTCTGAGCACAACAGACGTGCTCCAGATTCTGTCCATTCAGGTGCTGTCGAAATCTCTAAGAAGAATGGGAACAGAATGAATACTGTGATTTCTGTAATAGGACGTGACACACTAGAGAAGGATGTTTCAGGTTGATTGGATACCCGGAATGGTGGTCAGCGAAGCCTTCAACAACCAGCGATCGCAGACCCTCTAAATTCAGGCCAAGAGCCGCCTGTGCCGAGGTTTCTGTTGACCAAACAGATGTTCCAGCAGATTACGGTGATGTTGCAGCAATGAATCTGACAAAAGACCAATATGAACGGTTCCTAAAACACTTAGCTGCTGAACAAAAGGCGGCGAATGATGCTCCGCGTAGCGTAAACATGGCAGGTAAACCACACCATGATGATAATTGGATAGTCGATACAGGGTACACAGAACATATGACTTACATAACTGATATTCTCGAAGAAAAGTATGTTTCAAGTCACGAAGCCCCAGTAACTATTCCAAATGGTGAGATCATTCCAGTTAAAGGAAGGGGTAGTCACACTTTGATAAATGGAATAAAAATGAAAAGGGTCTTGCACATCCCTAAATTTACTTGCAACCTTCTATTTGTTAGCAAACTTACGAAAGTCTTAAAGTGTGCAATGACATTCTTTCCTAACTTTTTTGTCATACAGGACTTGCGTTCGAGGAAATTGATTGGAGCGAGTGAGTGAAAAAATGGTCTATATCAAATGGGGATGTCTAGAAGCAGAAACAACTATGATGACAATGGTAGATATGTGGCATAAGAGATTAGGACACGCTGGTGATGAAAAATTATCTCAAATAAATTTTCGCAATAATGTTTCTTCCAAGAGAAATAATGATATTTGTGATTCATGTGTTAAGTCAAAAATGACAAGGCAACCTTTTCCTATTAGTACTACTAAAACAAGTGTTGTCTTCGAATTATTACACTGCGACATATGGGGAAAGTATCGAACACTTTCTTTTTCTAAAGCAAGCTACTTTCTGACCATAGTTGATGACTACAGTAGAGCTGTTTGGGTCTTTCTACTGAAATACAAACATGAAGCAAGTATGTGCTTAGTTGCTTTTCACAGAATGGCCAAAACACAGTTCGAAATAAACATTAAGAGGATAAGATCTGATAATGGCAGGGAATTCACCTCAAACAGTATGCTCGATTTCTATGCTGAACAAGGAATCATGTTAGAGATGACATGTCCACACACTCCACAGCAGAATGGAGTTGTGGAAAGGAAACACAGTCATCTTCTCGAAACGGCGCGAGCTCTCAAAATTGAAGCTAGTCTCCCAATAAGATTCCGGGGAGAATGCATCCTGACTGCGGCCTACATCGTCAACAGACTCCCTTCAAAGATAACTAACCACAAGACTCCATATGAATTATTATATGATCAGAAGCCAACTTATGATCATATGAGAATTCTAGGGTGTATGGCCTATTATCGGAGTTTAGAGACCAAAGGCGACAAGTTTGAGATAAGGGGAAGAACAAGTGTTTTCATGGGCTACCCAAATGGCACAAAGGGATATAAAATCTACGACCCAAGTCACGACAAAATTTTCGTATCCAGGGATGTTAGATTTGCAAAAAACACGTTTCCTTTTGCCATAATAATCAAAGAGAGGGTGCACGAAGAAGAGGACATTTTCCAATATCCATTCATAGATGACGAAGCAGAAAATGAGCCCAACAGGCAAATTATAGCAAATGAAGATCATCTCAACGTCCTTGAACAGGCCGAAATTGAGGACTTAAGCCCTAGCGACGCAGTAAACGACTTCTCTGAAGGCCCATATTCGATAGAAGACAATGGGCCGGTTGTCTCTAGCACTGAAGGCACAGAAGCCCAAGATAACAATGTTGGGCTAAGAAGAGAACAACGAACCAGATTCAGGCCTGCACGTCTCAATGACTACGACGTCCGACTCCCCCCATCCATAGACCATGCACAGCCTGCCTCCGATCAACACTCCTCAACGGTATGTCCCTTAGCAAACTTTATTTCCTATGAAAAATTTTCTGACTCGCATAGGGCTTTTTTGGCTTCCATCAGCTCCTATGATGAGCCAAGAAATTTTAAGCAAGCCATACAGGACAAGAACTGGAGAACAACCATCCAAAAGGAGATAGACGCCCACGAAGAAAATGAGACTTGGACTATAGAAGATCTTCCCGATGGGAAGCGACCCATAGACTCGAAGTGGATTTACAAAATCAAGTACAAGTCAAACGGTGAAATAGAGAGGTACAAGGCTAGACTCGTCGCAAAAGGCTACACACAAATAGAGGGGGTCGATTATCACGACACGTTTGCTCCAGTGGCCAAACTTGTCACAGTTAGAAGTCTACTTGCCATCGTCGTTAAGAAGGAGTGGACTATTCATCAACTTGATGTGAACAATGCATTTTTGCATGGAGATTTGCATGAAGAAGTTTACATGAAAATTCCACAAGGCTATGACAAAGGAGGAGGAACGAAGGTATGCAGGCTACGAAAATCTCTATATGGTTTGAAGCAAGCCTCGAGGAACTGTTATCAAAAATTCACTTCAGCCCTACTCGAACTTGACTTCAAACAATCCTTCGTGGACCACTCACTTTTCATTTACAAGAGAGGAAAGTCTTTTGTTGGTGCACTCACTATGTCGACGATGTGATCATTGTGGGAAATAACCATGACAAAATACAAGAAACAAAATCTCACCTTGACAACAAGTTTAGCATCAAAGATCTCGGCCCTCTGAAGTACTTTCTTAGCATTGAAGCTGCACGTACGAAAGATGGATTGGTCCTAAGCCAGCGAAAAATACACCCTGGAAATTTTAGAAGATAGTGGAATGTTGGGATGTGGACCATGTTCCTTCCCTATGGAGCAAAATCTAACACTTGAGAATGACGATGGAGATGTTCGTGTACATGCAAGCAAGTACAGACGACTAGTATGAAGGTTGTTGTACCTCCAAGCCACGAGACCGTATCTCACATACTCGGTAAATGTCCTAAGCCAATTCGTCTTGGATCCCCGACAGAGACATATAAATGCTGCCATGAGAGTCTTGCGATACCTAAAGGCTACTCCAGCACAAGGGATCTTCTTTCCAAAGGATGGAGGAACAAACTTAGTCACGTACTGTGATGCAGAATGGATGGGTTGTCCCATCACAAGAAGGTCACGAACTGGATATCTTCTACTCCTAGGGGGAGCGCCAGTTTCTTGGAAATCTAAGAAACAATCCGTTGTCTCACGATCTTCAGCCGAAGCAGAATACCGGGCCATGGAAACCACCACTAGTGAAATCCTATGGATGCGATGGTTCCTAAAAGGACTTGAGGCAGAACAAAGTGGGCCCACGCACCTCTATTGCGACAACCAAGCAGCTAGACAAATTGCAAATAATCCGGTCTTCCATGAGCGAACGAAGCATGTTGAAATGGATTGTTACTTCGTCAAGGAATGAGTTGAGTCGCAAGAGATAAAACCACTCTACATCAACACGAAGATGCAGGTTGCCGATCTATTCACAAAAGCGCTGGGTTCACAGCAACTGAAGTCCCTAGTCGTCAAGCTGGGCATGCGCAACCTACACGCTCCAGCTTGAGGGGGAGTATTGGATATCTCACAAGATATTCTCCGGAATCACTCGAGATATCCTCCAGGTCAATACCCAGCTGTACAGGATACTTTCCAAGCAGCCATATCTCACCGGATCTCCACCATATCCCCTCTTGTTTATTGCGTATCATCTTTGGGGAATATTTTCTTTCCCATATACCGCACACATATTTAGTGCGTATTATTTTCTTTTCTTTTTTGAATCATCGGTAGCCTAAGTATATATGTTGCTTAGCATATCTTCTTTAGTTCATGATTGTGAATGAAAGAAACAAACACAGACTTTCTCGACAATGAGAAAACTTCTTCTATCCTTTTCATTAGTTTATGTTTATATTGCATTACCACAACACACTAAGTTGGCCCACAATGTTAACTTGGATATATTTTAGTTTTAACTCACCATCGATAATTCAATAACTTGAACCATTAACGGGGGATATTTTATGATAAGATTTGCATATTGTTATTTTGATGAAATAGTCTTCCCACCATCAAGGGAGGAAAGCTACCGTCTGAACACTAACGTGAACTATCCTGATACACACCCGAGTTATTCCATCCTGATATGCGCATCAATCAGTGTGAAACACATATGCAAAATGTTTTACATCTTTAAAATATTGCAAAATTAAATGCATGACACATTTATAAAAACTCTGTTGCGCAAATCAAATGCCTGACACATATGCTAGGTCAAGCCATACGAAATCCAACTGGTTAAAAAAAGTATCTCAAGCCTATGAAAAACCTCACTCAAGCGTTGGAAATGATCAGCAAACATACTTGGGACTTGGGAGGAAAATAATCAAGTGACTCCATGACAAATTGCTGTAAGGTTTGGTCAGGCTCGTGTGCACATCATTGAACAATTTGATTTATTTTTGGTTACAGCTTAACCGAAACTCCGACCAATTAGTTACCTGAGTTAGTTAGAGAGACAATTGGGTTCTGTCAGCTGGGCTTTAAAGGCGAGGCACAAGTAAAAATCTTTTCGCTCGTTAACTTATTTCTTTTCCTGAAAAACTCTTCCAGGTCTGCTTAGAAGAAAATGGAAAAAGAAAAAAACTTACCATCCAGATTGAAAATCCAAAATGAAATGAAAATGATATGTTTATGACCACAGGCGAGTGAGCTGGTAAAACTACAAGGGCGGAGGGAATGCGAGATCCACGAATGGAAGTTGGAAGTTGGCCCTCCCACTTAAGTGGTGCTAAAAGAAAGCTCGATGGGATGCTAAATAGACACCCTTCGACAAAAAATGAAGCAAAAGAGATGGGATAAAATGCGGGACATATTATGGCGTCCATCCAGTGCTTCACAAAAAGTATACCTGTGTTAATTTTTGTTGAGGAAGGGCGCTACATCATATTCCATATTTGTGCCATCGCTTTCATCCCACCTCCGTCGGATCGTTCACTTATACTTATGTGATATATTCCACACATTGATGCAGGTTAAAAGGTAGGTAGTGTTTTAGAAAATCATTAACCAGGTACTGGGTTGAACCGGTAACACTACTAAATACCTATAAGCTGTAGACTCTAGATTTACCTTTCAGAGAGGACAGAGAGATCACTTAGAGATACCAGCCAATTGGGTACTTCAGGTTACAAATGGAAGGGGCATTAGCCCTTGTGCCTTTTTGTTGGTTTGGTAAATTTTAGGAACCCTAGACATGTAAGAAGAAGAGATAGTAGACTTAATACAACAGCTGCTCTACACATAATACAGCTACTGATAAATAGAAATAGGTACTGGAAAACCTATGTTAATACTTGCGGGATACTCCTATTGAGCACGCAGACTTGTTGTAGACTAGGGTCTATAGGTGGTAGCGGTAATTCTAGTACCACTGCATACTAATATCGGTCATGGCTTTACCACACACACTGCACTCTCCTTTATACGCAACTTTTGAAGCCTAATTTGTCATTTGATATTTCTCTGTCAGTCACATTGAATCTATTTGCTGGCAACTTATTCTCGACTCCCTCACAAAAGATATCAAACCTAATTGCTAGAAATAAGAACCCCCCGCTTGGTGGTAAAGAAAATGGTTGAATCTCAAGAACCAAGCAATCCAACCCATTCCAAGCGCAGATTATTTACACCTCAAATCTTACATTATCCACAAGACCGCACTTAAGTTTTAAACTGGGAGATGTTCAATTGCATATCAAGTAAAAATTTATCTTAACAGGTACAAAACAAAGTTTCAAACTGGAAGATGTTCAAATGCATATCAAGTAAAAATTTATCCTTTACAGGTACAACAAAGGAAAGCTGGCCAATAAGAGAAAGAAACAGAATATGTAATACCACAGTCACTCTTACATATGTATTAGCTTAGCTAAGAGCATAGGGAAAACAGAAAACCAGTATTTCCAACAAACGCCAGACTTATCCTGAGTTACACCTTACAAACAAAGTTTCAGCGGGAGTTTTCAGAATCATGGTTTTTAAGGAATCAATATCATAACATATTATATCTTTCTTCTCCTCTACAATACAGTTTCAAATCCCACAAAACCACAAGGATAATGTTAGCCTCGATCCCAATTTACAACAAATGACACGATAATGCTCATTGAGAATCATCAAGAGCATAAGGAACTCACTAGAGACCAACTCTAGGTGCACCTAGAGAAATATGTATTTCCCAAGTATCCACCGCCCATTGCCCTTCTAACATTTGATTCAAACAACTTAGGGTTATCCCTCAACACTGCAGCAGCATCATGATTGAGAGGATCCTCACAGTTGGGTTCCTGAATATGACATTAACAGCAGGGATGAAACATGCTGGAGTCGATTAATGTGTCCAGAAATACATTGCTACTGCAAGATAAGAGAATACAAAGACCGCAAAAGTAGTAAAGATACCGTGAAAAGATGATGTAGTCCATAGATAACGGTGTTTATATTAAGAACAGGTTTCCAATCTTCACGCAGAATGTTGAGGCAGACATTTCCTTCCAAGTCGATATTAGGATGGTAAACCTGTTTGCTAGAAGTACCAGTAAGAATCACTATGCAGATATTTTTTCAAGAGCATTATGA
>JAJJMC010014687.1:9601514-9624455 GCA_023531435.1 Papaver californicum
TATGTTATGTCGCCCTCATTTTGAGTTGGAAATATCCAAAAACCAAAAGAACAAATAGAAAAATAAAGGAAGAGATAAATAAATAGTCAGTCTTTTAGATTCCCATGAATCCCATCCCGTGACTGAGAAAAATAATATAATCACTTTTTCATCACTTTTTGGTGCTGATTCTTCATAGAATCCCATTCCTCATTTCTGTTGATTGTATACGTCCAAGTTATATGCTACATCTTTATTACATCTTCAAGGGCATAACTAGAAAACAAGTGAACTAGTGCTAATGATGCATGGATCATAAAAACCAGTGCCATGGACTCGTCGGAAGGGCGCATGTTTCTGTTGGGGGATTTGTGAGTATAAGTATGTAAGTGCCTAGTTTGTGAACCCTTCTAGAGTTAAAGTCAGGGTGCCTTTCCATGGCTTTCTATTTCTTTGCATCAACTTGGTGATGGTGACATTGGAAGTGTTCCCAAACGTGTAGTTGTTCTTGCATTTGCGAACACATCGTCAATTCAACGAGGTTTTACTGCCGGTACCAATTTAATTGTGTAGGTAAAGAATTGGCAAAAACTTTTGTGGCGGCCAGGTTTGATTAGCTGCACAAACTCAATCATTTAGTGAGCTCCATTCCATAGGACCATAGACTTCTATCGAGTAAGCTTTGGGGAGCCAACTAACAGTCAATAAATTCAATCCCAATTGATAATTGTATTGTTTCTGCCCATCTGGACTGCTCCAAGGACTAGGAATGCAAGGCATCATCCTTCGGCACGGGAATATTTACCACTATACGACAACGACATATTAGTATTTTTCTGCTTGTGCATATTTGTTCCTGATCGATTTCTGGAGTAGTGAACAAATGTTCAAAGAAAGAAAACCCACAAAATACTTTGGATTTCAAAAATCATAATCTTACCATTATGAAAAAGGGATAAATTTTTGATGGGGACGTTTTCTGATGGGGGGCGTTTTTTGATGGGGATATGAGGGACAAGTAATATGTTGACATGTGTTTTTTATATTTAATTGATTCTAACAAATTTTGTTTTTAAAAATATCAAAGATAATTAGGATAACCAATTTTTCTCTAAAAACACACTTTTTATAAACACACATGTCAACATATTATTTGTCTCCCATACCCCCATCAAAAATGCCCCCATCAAAAATTTATCCAAAGAAAAGGGTAAGCAAACTTTATTATATGCAGGACAGGTCCTGAAGGGTAAGCAGATCAAGCCCCAATTTGGGGCAACAAAGGTGGGGGACAACCAAATACATATTTTATATCTGAGATTTTTCATATAATAAATAATTATCGGGCATCTTTACACAGTTTACATAAAATGTAAGGCAGAAATTGAATGAGGTTAACTAATTTTTTGATAAGATAGAACCAAGGTTGGAAAAACGGGTCACAGGTCAGGTCACGGAGATAGGTTGTGACCGTATAACGCGTTTTCACGGTGTGAACACGTTTCGGGAAAAAAACACATTTTTTGATGTTTTTTTTAAATAACGAGTGTGATTATGGTTATTTAGAAAATTAAATTAATTATGATATGAGATTCTTATCTAACGGTTATCACATGCATGAAAACGGTCATAACGTGTCTAAATAACAGTGTTACTGCGGGGTCTTTTTTGTTTATACATTTATTTTAAATTTTTTAATTGTAATTTTTTATTTTTTATCTCAGAAATAAAAAATCGGGTAAAAGATATTTGTATATATTCTTTTTTTCAAAAAAACGGATATAACGGGCATGAAAACAGAAAAACCTGCCTATAAAACTTATGCTAAAATGTTATTTATAAGAAAAACCGAAAAAAAATTAATTTTGAAAAACGGTTATCACATGCGTGAAAACGGTTATAACGGACCTAAAAACGCTGTTTTTTCCCTATTTATCGGTGTTATTTAGATATATGTATCGGTGAGCCTCACGGACACGCTACATAGACGTGACCGTTTTAACGGCCATTTTTCCGAGAAAACGACCGTTTTTCAAACCTTGGATAAAACAATGGTCTCTAGAACTACTTCTAAGTACATACATTAGTGTAGGATTTATGCAACACAAATGTTTGATAAGATTCAAGCAACCGTGCGATAATGGGATTAATTAGGACTTCAATAGTTTTTCACTTTTTTATTATACTCCCTCTGTCCTAATTTGTTTGCATCTTTTGCTTGTATTTTTCAATTTTTTCTTTTACCTATTATTATTATCTGATTATTACTAAATCAATTTTTTTATAAAACATAAATCTTAAATTTTATATGGTTGATTGGTTGTAGGGAATCAAAGTTTTAATTTATTAGTAATTGAATTGAATCTGTTTACATATTGCACATATAGTCCAATTTTCAGTCTAAAAAAAGTATATAATTTACCTTTTTTTTTTAGTATGAATGATGTTTTGATGAGTTTTCTTTAATCTAGGTTATAAGTATATTTTTCTCTTATATTTAATTAGTCTTTTTTGTGCAGTATAAGATTACCAAACAATATGTAAAATAATAATTGTCGTTAGAAAAAAAATCCTAAAAATCCAGGTGGCCTTTGGCCGTCTAGTTAGATTTAGTATCAACATGTATTCAAAAACTTATCCTCTGTATATTGAGGTTCTAGCTTCCCCCACTTAGAAAAACATTCATTTCGAATCTCTTAAAAAAATGTGATAAAAAATGTATTACATAGTGACTAATGATATGAATATACGTAATTAAAAATTTGCACTCATTTTTTTTCTTTATCAGGCAAAAAAGAAAACTATTCGTTTTGGGGCAAAAAGTTCTCAGGAACAGCCCTGGTTACATGGCCAATAGATGGAACTGTGTTCCGAATACTCCTGCTTGTTGCCACCATATTGGAAGAAGTTGGTTACTCAATTTTAGCCATAAGGTATATAGCAAGGTTTGAAAAACATGTCACAGGTCGGGTCACGGGGATAGGCCATGACCGTTACAACGCATTTTGACGGTTGTGAATACGTTTCGGGTAAAAAACGCGTTATTTAGAAACAAAACGTGTTTTTTTAACGTTTTTTTAAAATAACGGGTGTGATAACTAGGAAAATAAAATAAATTATGATATGAAATTCTTATCTAAAGGTTACTACGTTTATTTTATTTTATTTGTTTATTCATTTTTCGATTGAAATTTGTAATCTTAAAAATAAAAAATTGGATAAAAATATTTTTATATTCTTTTTTTCTAAAAACGGGTATAATAGGCGCGAAAATGACAAAACGACCTAAAAAATTTATGATAAAATATTATTTATAAGAAAAAAATAAAAATAAATAAATAGAAAACGGTTAACACATGCGTGAAAACGGTTTTAACTGGTCTAAAAATCGATTTTTATTTTCCTATTTATCGGTGTCATTTAGATATGGGTATCGGTGAGCCTCACGGACACACTACATAGAAGTGATCGTTTTAACGACCGTTTTTCCAAAAAACCGACTGTTTTTCAAACCTTGGTATATAGTGTGGAGCGCATCGGCTGTTAACTTGTTAATGATGGTGAATCGGTGATCATGTGCTCGTGAAAGTGTGATTTTTCTTGCAAGTAAGTTTCTCCCTGCATTGGCATAAACACGTAGCGAAATCAACTGATGATCAGTTTTTTTGCCAGTACTGATCAAATGTGTTACTAGAAGTGTAGCTGGACAGATTGATTTGGATATCTCAATTGACAGGATTATTTATGGTGTGACCAGAGCAACTTGAGTTCATCTCTGTTCATAAGACATCTGTTTTTATTGAAGCAGAAGCATGGAGCAATATTAAGAGGCAGTTTACTTTGAGACAGAGGTAACTAGTGTGTTTCTTCTGATCAAATGGAACAACATAAATTAGGTGGAAATTTAAAAGGAAGCCTCACCTATTTGTGGATAAATGGGCAATCAAATGACATCAAACAAGAAACTGGGGGCCTGAGGCAACAGGGACACTTAAAAAAGAGGAGTATGACTAAGCTGTGGGCATATTCATCCTTCGCCTGTTTGCCAAATGGAACACAAACTTAAACTTTTAGCTGCCTCATGGCATGTAGCAAACTTGGGGAAGCCATCTAATAGTCAGTGTCCACAAAAAAATAGTAATAACGTTTGAGTCAACCCCTTTCTGTAGGGACTGAATATAAATGCAGCTTTGCCCCCATCTGGACTTTGCTGGAAGACATGCTCTTCCGTTTTACCTCACCGGCTGCATGGGCTACGAACATAGGGCCATCATCATGGCTAATATTCAAAAAATAAACATGCACGAAGGAGAACTGTTAAGAAAACAACCACTGCTGGGGGAATCGAACCCGTTTCACCCGCATGACAGGCGGGAATACTAATCACTGTGCTACAACAACTACCTGTTTCTGATAAACCAACAGCTTTGTACAATCTCCTCCCATTGATGATTCGCTAACCAAAGTGCACACCACACGATATATACAATTTCCTCTTATTGATGATTCGCTAACCAAAGTGCACACCACACGATATATTCCGAAGAACCACAAATATCAATAAGAGGTAAAACTAAGGAAATGGTTTTTTTATACCTTAACAGTTAGAATTTTTGAGTTACAACCACAAATGATATTCTGAATTTCGACCACTTAAACCATTAACATGGTTCAGAACTAGAATTTGTGATACCTTAGTCGCAAAACAAGACATCTATTTAATCAACCTTTTACCCCCAGAAGACCCATCTACTCAATTTATGTGCTCAGGAGGACACCTTGCTCATGGTGCTGCTGGGTGATCTGCAGGTTTGTTCGACTCCATCATGAAGAACATTTCTGTTTCAAAATTGAACCAAATCTTTCCTTCAACGAATCAACATAAAATGCATATGTGAGATCCCTTTTTGTTTTACGAAGGTATATCCCAAAACGAAAACAAATTTTCTTAGTACATGATTCGATTATCCCTCATCTGTTCACAAAATAACTCAACTCCTGAAAGTGGAGAGGTTCATTTCCCCAAGAAGTCCATCCAGCAAACAGTTCTCTAGCAAAAAGTTCAATACATCGAGCTGGTCTGGTTCCTGGTAGATAATCCATTAGCAACTCTAACAACAATGTCAAGAAAAAATGGAAGAGCTTCCTGGGATCCAAATTATGTGTTGACTATAACATCTTACTCGTAAAGATAGAAAAGTGAGTTAAGAAAAGAGAACATTTTCATGGTTTATTAGTTGCACCATATATGATGGAGACTGCAGACTAGATATTTATCACAGATATAAAAATTCAGAAAAGGTAACTAAGTAACAAGTTAGTGATTGGATACTTCCAACTGGGGGTTTCCTTGAGTACTCGCCGGGGACACTGATGATAACTTGATTTTCTTTCAAATGCTTATATGTAGAAGGAAGCTCAGTATTCATTCCCTGCAAAGAATTTTACAGAACCATATAATAAATTAGGTGAAGAATCATAAAGACCTCGCCACTGATCAAAGGTTGTGTGGCTGCTGGAAATGACTCACCTCCCCATGACAATAACCTAAAAGAAGGCACTCATACGGTCGATGATGAAAGAGGTCTAGCTCATTGATCAGTGACCCATCTACTTTTACCTGTACTATTCAAACAAAACAATTAGAAAAGGGGGAGAGTGATAAGTATAGTTTCCAACATTATGTCCTTCATAAAAAACGATGTGGAATCACCTTCAACCAGTAAAAGATAGCCGAGTAACTGACACCCCACAGTGGGAATAGTTCTTTCTCAACAAAAGTTCGCAATTTCTCCCTATTTGTCACCCACAAGGCCACAAGAGCTCCTTTAGTGTGAGTAAGTTGTTTAATAGGAAGGGACAAGAAGTATCGGTTAGGCAATGTCGGGTACCTGTGATGGAGGGAAAAGCTCATGGAAATAAGTATCATGAAAAAAAAAAGTGGGAGTCCACAAGGAAATTAAATTGACATGTCGAAAAACTGGTAGGTACCAGAAACCAGTGTATTTGAGCAAAATGTTCCCATTGTTGACAAAGACAATTGACTGCTGTACTTACAATGATTTCTGTCTTGCACTCCCATTTTCCCATGGTGGATCAATTACTATAAGATTGAATCCATTATCAGAATCAGCTGCAGATCAAAGAATAAAAGAGCATTAACCTAATTAAGAGTGAAGTACTACTCGTAAAGGGGCATTTGTAAGGCTATGAAGATATCGAATCCTTCAGAAAAAATCCTAGAATTTCTCAGTTCTAAATACCAGGAACTCAATATCGTTCATATTCTACACATCACAGGAGTTCCAAGTATGGGTTACCCCAATTTACATATGGTACAAAACAGACTTCAGTGTTCGCAATTACCAGGAATCAGGTCACGAATCTGCTTCAAGTCTGACTTCCAAATGGTAAAAACATAGAGATATAAAACACGTAAGAGTCCGTAAAACCACAAACTATCCACAGTACAGTACTAGTAGAGAAAAACAATGAAGTGTTAAGTGTGTACGAAATAAGATTCACCAAGAATATAACAAACGAAATCAAAAGTCAAAGATTATACCATATAGAAGCAACTATCTCCAGGCAAAACATAACGGTTGTTTAAAATTTCTGCCTCCACATCATCACAGCTCTCATTTTTGACTTGGCTATTAAAAGCTGGCACTACTCTTGACATGCCAGGAGATGAACCTGAATATCCAACATAGAAAGGTACAAAATCATTGCACAGCTATCGTTTTTACTATCACACGTTTCAGACCACCGAAACTTCAACTAGTACAGTACATAGACTAAATGCCAGTCAATATTTTTTCAACATAACAATGTACCAACAATACATGAGATCAGCCGAAGGATACATGTGATGCAAACTGACCAATACGCTATTGGGAATGCAACAATTCAATCTTCAAAATCCAATTGCCAAAAAATATATCTAGTAAAGCTACAGGCCTGAATCGGCAGAGGTCTTACTTTCTACCCGATAATTTACAGAAATTTCATATAAAGGAGCTTGCCAAACACTCCCAAGCTCGACAAAGGATTGTTTTTTCCCATCTTCAATACATGATAACTCTCTAATCCCATTTGAACAAATACTATCATCATCTCCCACATCACTTTTTAAGTTACTAATACAATGTAAAAGATCTTTAGCTCCCAATAAAACTTCATGTGCCTTCAATAATAGTGGCTTTGCTTCCTGATATTACAAATTCATTTTTAATAAGAATAATCTCTCAACCTCCTCACCAAACAATCAGAAAATTAGTAACATACAAAGATTGAAATTCATACCTGGTGACGTTGATCTGCAGAACGTTCTCTTTCATTAAGAGTATAAGGTTTTATTTTTTTCCGTTTTCGTTTCTTAAAAGCCGTTGAAACCCTATTTTTTTCCTTATCTTCACATTCGAAGAATCGGTTGTAGTAAACAGAATGAGAAACCCTAAACTGAGTATAATCAGAAGAGTTAAGAACTCGTACGGGATCCATGAAAGTAAAAGTTGAGTCGAATCGGTAGATTCCAGATTCCAGAAAGTTTATCATCTCTTTGCTCTTTTCAAATTCCGCCATTTTTGTCTTCCATTTTACAAAAACCTCTTCACAAAAGAGTTGTGGGATAGACAATTAACAGGGTGTGTTTGGTTACAAGAATTAACTAAAACTCGGCTCGAATAAAAGTAAACGGGTCAGGAACTAGTGCTTTTGTTTTATCTGCAACGTGGCATAGGTTGTTTCTAGAGTCCAAAAAAAGAAGACCCGACAAAAAAACGGATACCTCCATAAATTAGGGATATTAAAGGTTATATAGGGTATAATATAGGCCGACGGGATATTTTATTCCATAAAAAAAATATTAAAAATCTAATTCAAGTATCTCCTTTTCTTTTTCCCAAATGCCGATTCTTTTTCTCTTTTTTTTTTCATTTTCTTCTCTTCTTCCAAAACAGTCGGCATTGCTCGATTGTTGAATGCAATACTAATTACAGAAGTCGGTATTGCTCGAAGTATGAATGCAATGCCGACTGTGTACCGAATAAAAAGATTTGAAATCGGTTTTCGAAGTTGTTTGATAGACGAAATCAAATGACAGTGAGTATAACACCTTCTTACTCCCTAAAACTAAACCTTCGTATCAAAGCAGTATCATCAATGGATAAAGCTGAATACCAATTTGAAATCTAGGTTTCGTATGTCTTGATTTTAGGTGGTGGTGTTCAGAAACTTAGCTGTAGTGACTGGGTCTAACAGAAAAATTGGTTATGAGATTGCTAGACAATTAGCTTTTTATGGTCTCAATGTTATTATTACATCAAGAGATATTGATAGTGGTAAAGCTGCAGCTAATACGCTACGACAAGAACGTGAAGGGACTAATTTCGTTGTACATCAGTTGGACATTCTGGATCCCTCACCTAAAAAACTATGGTTACCACCACCACCACCATTACCTCGGATACCACAGATTCTTACGCAGCAATCAGTGAGATAATCTCTTTAGAAAAAGAAATTAAAAAAAGCAAATTCATTGCCATTGTTGGTTCCGTCTCAGACGAACAATCAGCTCATTCATTTCTATCCGAGGTAATATTACTCACTCATTGTTAAGGTTTTATCAATTTTATTGAATTTGATGGAAATGTGTGGTAAGATTTTTAAAACATGAAATTTTATAAATCAATTGAAATTTTAGAAGAGTATTCCCCAAAAATTATTTGGACAAGGGGTTCTTCAAATTATTTCATAACCAAATTATACAATGTCGTAAGAGTATTCTCCAATTGAGGGTTCAATGAAAACCCATATTTAGTCCACAGTTAACACTATGACGTGAAAATCCAGTAAATGTATCTTAATCAAATCTTGGCTTGCAATTTTTAAGTTGAGACTTTCCATTTAAATTTATTTTCGAGCAAAATAGAACCCTCATATCGTTTTTTCAATTAACATATTTCTCATATAACACATTATGAATATACCAAGCTGTAATTTTCAGAATTCGGGCTTGAACTTCTATGAGTAAAGTCTTATATCCAAATATTGCACTATTCAAGAGATCTCAATCCAACTTAATTTGGATATTTTGCACACTGATCATATATGTTCATATTCCTCTGCATAGAGATTAAAAACCACTATTATTTCTTATTTAGTATCTACTGAAATGAATATTCGACAATCGTTAGCTTACTAAGATTCTACATAATTCTCATTTGTTGAAAAATTCAAATAATTATCGGTAACAACACCCTTCATGGACATTATAATTTCCTAATCATTAAGCAATAAGATATTAACTTTGAGAATGTGGATCTTGTTTTCATAGACTCTAATGAAGCACTATCTGTAGCCTTTTCTAAAACATTACTTGTTAATATATGTGATTGGATATTCCTCTTCAAGAAGCAGAAGCTTATATAAAAGCATAATGAGATATTTCACGCCTAATTTAATGGCATCTTTTTTCGATTTGATCATGGTAGGAGAGGCATTGTTATAACTTTTAAGTGAATTAACCTTCTTTCAGTAGTGTATATAGTCTCCCCCTGATCATGGAGAACATATTTGCATCTCATATACAAAAAGAAATTTCGTAAAGTATTATCCGATTAATTCGATGAAATAAACTCATAAGAATTTTTGGGTTTATATAAACCATTGATACCGACTTTTAAAGAGCCATTTAGAAACGAATTATGTCTCTCAATATTAAAAAAACTTGTAGTCTTCTTTGTTGGGTTTTGTTCCGTAAAGATAGTTCTGGAATTCTCCGGAGCATAACAATTGGGTGTTTCTAGAATTATGTGGTTTCCTAGTTTGAGTTGTTCAGGTTTCCTAATTAAGGTATGAGACTATTTTTAGGAGTTCTAACACTTGGGGAGCAAGAAAAATAATCATCCTCTTGGAAATTATTTTTACAAGGGGTGAGAGTCACAAACATTATGTCCTACAATGGTTGGTGATGGGGCAAAATTTAGGTGAGAAGAGTGATTTGTAGACAAAACAGGTATGGGAGAAATTTAGGAATTCTACGGTTCATATGGGAGAAGCTATAATTTATGATGTTCTTCATGATCTTATCTAAAGTCGAAGCAACCATGGCGGTGGAGATTTATGAAAGAAGAAGAACAAAGGAAGAGGTAAACTCTTCGTAACATGTCTTGTTGTTTCTAAGTCGTTTATCGCTAGCGGTGTATATAACTAGTTGATTACATGAAGTACGTCGATATAATAACATGTTATGATAATGAAAGATTCTCGGGGTAGTTTTGGACATGGATGTCCTACAAAGGGTAGGTGAACCACGTAATCCTTGTGTCATGTGTGATTGTCTATTATCGTATATGTTATATTCTTGCTAGTATTATCAACCATGCTAATCTAAAGATGTAAGTAAAGGATTCGAGCTAATTTATCTAAAGTGGGATGTTTCATGGAATTTACTTTTATAGAAACATGCCGGTTCGAGATGAACGTACCCTCGGTTTCTCGACAAGCGGTGCGGTAGGTGTGCATATAATGGCAGTGATTCAGTAATTTGAACAAGAGGTTTCAACGAAGAGAAAGTCTTGGTTCGTAGCGGAAGGATATAGGTCGTGAAGATGATGAGTCGATCAAGGTCGAACAAAGAATGAGACGACATCAAGAAAGATTCGACAACTTTGCTTGATGTGACTATGACTCATGTTGAAGGTGTTTTCTTTACGAGAAAAGATCGTTCGTAGGTTCAATTGGCGTTTGAAATATTGCCAAGAGAATATTTTTGAATTATGTGGTACTATGTGACAATCATTCATACATAACATATAAAGATTGTAGCATGTTTCGTTTACATGGAGGATGACTCCAGATTGTTGGTTCTTGGAGTTGGTAAAATCCGTCTGGAATTGTTTGAATGGCTCACTTCAAACAATGTCAAGAGTTAGACATGTGTCGAAGAAGAAATATTTACACAACATGGAATAATGAGTGGTCATGGCGACAAAGTAGTTTGATCAAGTTGATGCAGAAACTTGTATAAACTATATGAAAAATTTGTTTGTGGTGACGCTAGAAGATTGAGAAATACTTATTCTAGTGGTGCAGGTTCAAAGGAGGAATTTGGCTTAGGTGGTGGTTCAAGCTCAAAGTACAAGACAATTTTGATTCGTGCTAGTGATGATGTCCAAGAGAATGGCCTTGTATAAGGTGGTAAACATTCATGCCTGGTTGGAGTGAAGATGGTGTTTTTTTTACGTCACAAAAGGTGGTGATTGTTGGGTTTTGTTCCGTAAAGATAGTTCCGGAATTCTCCGAAGCATTACTTAGGTGTTTCCAAAGTTACGTGGTTTCCTAGTTTGAGTTGTTTAGGTTTCCTAATTAAAGTATGAGACTATTTTTAGGAGTTCTAAGACTTGGGGAGAAAGGATGTAAGTACCATATAAGAAGATGATGCAGATCGGAAGCGTATAAAGATGATAATAATCACAGAGGAATAGAATTATTGAAAAGTAACTGGTAGAATGGGTAGAAATCGATAGAAATTAGTTGATCTTCAAAGAGATATCCTAAAATCTACGAGGTTATCTAGACTTCGTTAATTCACTACGAATAACGACTATAGATATGCGATTACTATTCAGACTTCGGGTAAACCCAACTATGAATAAAAATCAAAAGGAATAAATTCAACAAGTTTAATGAAAATAAAATAATTTTAATTAATCAAAAACACCCTTAGTTTTCGTTTTCGGAGCTCCTTATATAGATAACTCATACTAAACAAACCCTAAACTTATCAAAAACCTATAAACTTGTTTTCCAAGGCATCTACCACCTTTAGGCAACTTTCCTAACTCATTAAAACTCTTAAAATAAACTTCTAAACTCTTCTAAAATTACTCTAAATAATAAATCCAAAAATTAATTATTTTTTACTAAAAATAACATTAATAAAATATAAATAATAATAAAATAATAGATTTATCTTCCATAAATCTCCCTCCATCATTATACCGGTGTTGGAGAAGATTCGTCCTCGAATCTTACCGGTACCTGATGTGATAAAATATAGTGGTAAAAAGAGGTTCGATTTTCAGACTTGTGAAGATTTAATTTCAGACCTAATTTTAATTAAAGAAAATAAAATAGATTAAAATAAAGATGACTTTTTAAAAATATGGGGAAGAACTAGGATTCCGGATTCCACTTTTAACCAATAAATCAAGTGATAGTAATTTTAATCATGCAATTAAAACATTTTATTTTGATTCTAAAGCATAGCAAAGTAGATTTTCAAAACAACAACTGTCTAACACAAGCATGGAGCATCTAGGGACCTAATCCGAGGCATGCACCATCTAACGGAATCACAATTGCTTATTAAAAATCTTTTAAATAATTTTCAATCAAGGCAATTAATCATAAATAAATTGCATAAATAAATTAATTAAATACATACCACTTAATTATTAGAGAAAAAGCTTCCTCCGTCATCCCAGTGATGGTGATTAGCTCATGGTAGAGAAAATATGCTCAAAACAATCTTTCATTGCTCAAAAAGTGTTTACAAAGGCTAAAAGGAAGTAACACAGCTGATTTGATACGCTTTTAAGCGTTACAGTGGAGTAGTTCAGCGTGTTACAGCAGCAGAAAAGCAATAGGAAACAAGCAACTGATATAAGGTGTCTCCGTTTAAACAGTTAAGCAGCTTAAACTGCGACTGTTTCAGCAACAGTATCAGCGACAGCTTCGTACTGTCGTCTGTCTTCTTCTTCTTCGGCAACAGCAGCAGCAGCAGAATTGTACAGGAGCTCTCCCCACTTTTTTTTCTCTTCGATTCTCTTTGCTATTTATAGCCTTTTCTAACCCTATGTATCTTCCTCAAAGAAGAGTCCAAATCCAACTTGAATACGTGTTTGATCTTGTTACAACGTGAATTTTCCTTCTCCGGCTACAACACGGTTTTGAAGCACTTTTCACGGCATGAATCACTATTGCTTGATGTGTTTCATCTTGTTTTGATCTCTTCTTGTCTTTGGGTCAAATAGAAGTACCCAAAATCCCTAAAATCACGTACAAATAGTCATCAGAAGTTTCTCTTCGATAAGATTAGGGTTCCCGCCAAAATCGGTTTTTTGAAATGTAAAAGGGGGTGCCCCCAATCCAAAGTGAGGGTGCCTTTATCTCTTTTCGAGCCGATTTTTCCAAAATTATTTATTTCTCAAAAATACCTACAAAGACATAAAAAGACATAATAAGTACAAAAACGAACACTATCAAAATAGATAATCGAGCGCAATTTAGACACAAAAATGTGCCTATCAAATACCCCCAAACTTACTATTTGCTAGTCCTCGAGCAAATAAAAATAAAATCCTAACTCACTTTCGCAGGAATCGCGACTACATTTAGCATATGTAATAAGCCGTTAAACCCCTAGGTGTCCCTAGTGGACGAGTTTTGTCTCGTGAGGGTTTACAAGAGGTATACCCACAAAACCTTTACTCCAGATTTTAGCTACTCGTGAACGATTAAGGATAGACACTAAACAAGCTATTTAGTTGGCTTACTCAATTTTTCGGCTATGGGAATCATTGCCCTATATGAGTCCAATTGATGTACACGAGTGTTTACTCAAGCATACTAAAATTCATATATAAGACAATAAAACTCTACTCAGATAATCGTTCAACCACAAGACTCAGAATCTATCAAAGTTCAATCACATGAAAAGATTTAGAAGATGGACATGGAAAATGTGAAGGTTGCACGTGTTGACTAAGGTGAACGGTGTTTCCCATATCTGTCTGAAGGTCAGTGCCAGGATGAATCCTAATGGTTTGAGATACATGGTCTTAAACCTAACACTAATATCGACTCAACTGATATATACAAGGGTCCCAGCGATCGATTTATTGAAAATAAAACGATAAATATATTGACAACATGATTGGATCAAATTGAATCCAAGCGCATGGTTCTTATCAACATCTTACATGATAGTTCCCATGGATCCTGCATTCCACGCTTGCTTAGGCGACGGAGACAGGGAGAACACACACATATTGCTATCAAAGTGTCAATATTATTTGTTCTTTTTTTTTTTTTTTTTTTCGAATAAAGCAAGAATCGGGCTTGATCTCAAACACTCTATTTCATCCTAGCGGCGATAACAATTTGATACTGGGCCCCACCAAATCACTTAGAGAAGCACAAAATTACAAAAGTAAAAACAGAAAGTGATATGGTCGAGATAGACTCCAAGATGTGGTGACGAATATCATGTTATTTTCTAACACCTGAACTCTGTCCTTTTATGAATAGACCATTTTAACTGGGCAAACCAATTCCTATAGAAAAATAGCTAAGTTTCTATCTACCTAGAATGGTTAGTGTCACCCTGAAGTGTTCACAAGCTTCTAAATTCTAGAGCTTTATTATTTAACTAAAAAGTTTCTCCCTTACCCCCAAACTTAAATCAAACAGTGTCCTCAATGTTTCTAAAGATGAATGATTAAAAATATGAACAAGGAGAAACTGTTACCACTTCAGGAAAAGGAGTTAAGGAAAGATATTACCGTGTTTCATGAGCATGGTTTACCTCCCAAGAAGTGCTAAGTTTAAAGTCTTCATCCAGACTAAGAAAGAATTAGTCACCTCATTAAATCATGTAGCAATAATCGGAACAACTGTGGGTCGTCTGATCAAATAGTGATATCACAAAAAAGAGGAAACAACAATAGGCCAAGAAAATGAACAAACCGAGCACACCCTTATCTAATTTTCTGTTTACAACAACTACTTCTAGTTGTGGTTCAGGTTCAGGCTCTATAAAAGGGTCTAGATAAAATATTTTCATGGGTTGGATTTCCTCATAGGCAGGATCAACATGATCAGGTTGTAAAGTCTGGAAAAACTCAACTAAGAACTTAGAAGCACATAATAATAACCTGAATAATTGTGGATCCTCAAAGTCAATCAGATTTGACCCACACAGTTGACTACTATGAAGGTGGTCATTCTTAAGCAAATGTGTCGATTCTAATTTCCTAAAGTAATTAGGCTTAGTCTCAAAACTTAATAACTGACACATTTGAAATTCTAACGTTCTCACATATGGAAGAAAATATTTTGCTGGGAAAACAAAGTCAATCTTGGTATTACTACCTAGGTAAACCACATCGACCAGAGGATGGGTTTCTTACAACTGAACTTCTTTTTGGAAGTCAACAGGCTCAGGGAATCTAGTTTGAAGATGATCTTGTAAAATGGTAGAGGTACATATGTCAAGTCCCAAGTTAGGGACCTTTCTAAGAGTTAAAGGTAAAGCACAGGGAGAATGATAGTTACCCCAAAACTTAAAGTTTTCAGTGTCTCTAGATAGACTAATCACAATTTCCCGAATTTCTAGATTGCCAGATTCCCGAAAATGGTCAATTGCTTCTTCTAGGTTATAATCCGGTGGTGCATCCTCACTCATAATTAAAATCTATACGAGTCTATATTGTTATCTAAGACTATTGTTTCTAAATCGTTGGACTTTAAAACAATATTCTCAGGATAAACCCGTTCCTCTAAACTATTATCGGTTTCAAAACAAGAGAGTTCTACATCGTCTAAAACAGTGATATCTCTAGTCAAATCCTCTTCCTTTTGAATAGGTGAATAATCATTAAAATTATTTGAATTTGAACTAGAAATAACACTATCATCGTGAAGCACAACTGGAGTGACAATTTCTTGATCACTCTGCATGTATATTTCAAGTTCTTCACCAATACTATCCTCATCATCATAATAATATGAAGATGTTTTAACCTCGTCTAAATAAGTAGTGTTACCAATTCTATCCTCGTCATATTGAGGAGGTGAATAACTATCAAGGGTAGCACTATATTGGTAATTAAGATTATATTGAGCAACATTGTTCCTTGCAGAAATTTCATTCATACTTAATACGAACCTATTTTTATCTTCAATCATCTGCTTGTTATTCTCAGCTATTTGCTTGCTATTCTCAGCTATCTGCTTGAGGGATTCTTCTAGAGAATCAAATGGATCATAAGGGGTACTGGTTTGCAACTTCTCATGTGATTTTTCTAGAGGCATACTAGTTCATGGGGAGTACTAGATTGCATCTGCTTTAGGGCATCCCTCCAAGATAACGAACTCAAATCATCATGGGGAATACTAGATTGTAATTGCTCGTGTGATTCTTCTAGATAAGGATTTGGACTACTATTTGTTCCTGTCACACTCAATCCAAACCTTTTTGTACTCTCAGCCAACTCCTTGACGGATTCTTTTAGAGAAACAACTAGATCATCAAGATTTCTAGGTCGCAACTGCTCGTGTTCATGTTCATAAGACGGGTGTATGTATGAATAGTAACTGGGATCTCCTTGGTATGAGTAATAGCCTCCAAAAGGTTGGTGGTGATCCCGATTACTATCCACACAATGTTGATAGTATGGATAATGTCTATTTTGAAATTCAGTCGGATATTCATTGTATTGGTCCTCATAATACCAGTTCGACATTTTCTAAAAAATAAAAATTCCTAATTAAAAAAAAATCTAAGAAAATAAATGCCGATATGAAGGGGTTTCTAAACATTCACAAACAAGGCCGACTCAACCAAATCAAACCTATTGAATCTAGCAAACAAAAAGCATGATGGCTCAACTTAGATTGTTTCTAGACCAGCTTCTATTCTTTCAAAAGGCAACTGGTTACAATTTTAGCAAACCTCTTAGAACGATCCGAATTAGATTAAGTCGAAGAGAAACAAGATAAGCTCTAAGGAGCTTTGATAACCCTGTCTCTTTGGCACTTTTCCCTGGGTTACAAGGCGGCTCTAATCAACTTAAAATAATCTTCCTGAACTTCGAGTTAGGCTAATAAAGTAACCAGTACAGTCCTTTTGAACGATTTTCCAATAAGCTCGATACCCTATAGGTCTCTTTCTAGTCAAAATTTTAAGGCTTTAGGTTCGCGTTTGGTAACGTGTTCCTAAAGCGTGCAAGAAGAAAACGATGATGAAATCCGAGTCTTTATCTTGTATGGACAGTTCTTGCCCTTTACTAGAAAAGTAAGTCCGTTTTCAATTCCTCAACATATATGCATACGAAGGAATACAGTAAACCCACTTGCAGGGGATTCGTGGGTTGATCGAGTCTTACCTCCCGTACCAGACGGGGGATGATTCGGTTGTAGTCGACTCGGGCCACCGACTCCTGTGTCAGTGTGCGAACCCGAGGGGCCGAGACAATATCGTAATTGTCGTCCTTCCATGTAGCAGTTTATATTCAAATAATACCCTTCCGTAGGGTTTAAAAATAAATAAAGTGTCCAAAGTCCCAAAAATAATGTCCAAAAAGTTTCCAAAATAAAAGAAAAATTACAGAAATAATACAAATTCCTAATACAATTTTCTAAAAAAGCAAATAAAATCTAAAATAAAATAAAATCTAATTAATAAAAATCTTCGTCTTTTTCGTTCTTTAAGCTTTATCTTTTAACTCCAAGTCTTTAGCTTTAATTCCAAATCTTTGGCGTACTTTCTTTTCGATCCAAAATCCAACCTGTAGCAAAAAGAGAAATACCAAAAGAAACGTAAAATAGAACAAAGTAAAATAATAAAACTAAAAAAAAAAACCTAAAAATAAATCTAAAACCCTAAACCTAAAAACAAGTCCCCGTCGGCGTCGCCAAAAATTGATGTGATAAAATATAGTGGTAAAAAGAGGTTCGATTCTCAGACTTGTGAAGATTTAAAAGGGGGTGCCCCCAATCCAAAGTGAGGGTGCCTTTATCACTTTTCTGGGTGCCTTTATCTCTTTTCGAGCCGATTTTTCCCAAATTATTTATTTATCAAAAATACCTAAAAGACATAAAAAGACATAATAAGTACAAAAACGAACACTATCAAAATAGATAATCGAGCGCAATTTAGACACAAAAATGTGCCTATCAGTACCATGTTCTGCATGTGTAACTCGTTGATGACAATCTTCATACACATGAATTGATGTTGTAAAAAAATAAATTATGCACCGTGTAGAAGAATTAGGTATGATGGAAGCCCAAAACGGATCTTCATAAGTTGATTCAATAAATTCTCTCTTGTTAGGGTAAATATGAGAGCCCATTTGTGTATCACAATAATCAATAACTATCCTACTCTCGGGCAAAGACAACTCATCAATATCAGGAATTTCTAAATCAATAAGTTTATCAGAATTAGATGACTCACCATGAAACTCCATTAAATCCTGTGAAACTTCTTGGGACTGTTTTTCTTTGTCAGAAACAGGATGTTCTTCTCCTTTTTGAGAAGAAAATTTCATATCCTCCTCATCATCGGGATATTTATCAAAGATCGGAGTTATATATCTCTCAAAAATAACTTGATTTTGTGCATCATTGTCATAACGACAAAACAAGTCTTCAACATCGTTATTTGCACTATTATTTTTATCTATAAACGTGCATGGTTTAGATTGAGATTTTAGTGACTTCTTCAAATAACATTCTATCACTTCCAGAATCTCTTTTTTTGATTTGATCAGATATTCACATCTTCTCGGATCTCGTCTTAGTGACAATTTATTAACCCTGAATACTCGTCTTAGTAACATCTTATTAAACCTAGAATCAAACTTTGCTCTGGTAACCAACTGATGCAGATCGGAAGCGTGTAAAGATGATAAATTTTCTTGTAGCGAAGTAGAATCATTGCAAAGTAACCGGTAGAATGGGTAGAAATCGATAGAAATAGTTGATCTTCAAAGAGATATTCTAAAATCTACGGGGTTATCTAGACTTCGTGAATTCACTACAAATAACGACTATAGATATGCGATTAGTATTCAGACTTCGGGTAAACCCAACTATGAATACAAATCAAATTGAATAAACTCAACAAGTTTAATGAAAATAAAATAATTTTAATTAATCAATAACTCCCCTAATTTTCGTTTTTGGAGCTCCTTATATAGATAACTCCTACTAAACAAACCATAAACTTATCAAAAACCTATAAACTTGTTTCCCAAGGTATCTACTACCTTTAGGCAACTTTCCTAACTTATTAAAACTCTTAAAATAAACTTCTAAACTCTTCTAAAATTACCTAAATAATAAATCCGAAAATTAATTATTTTTTACTAAAAATAACATTAATAAAATATAAATAATAATAATAAAATAATAGATTTATTTTCCATAAATCTCCCTCCATCAGAAGGCTTATATGGTGAAGAATAATCATCCTCTTGGCAATCCTTTTTACAAGGGGTGAGGGTCATAACCATTCTGTCCTACAATGGTTGGTGATATGGCAAAATGTATGTGAGAATAGTGACTTGTAGAAAAAGCGGGTAACCCTAGAAATCTAAGACTTCTAGGGTTTATATGGAAGAAGCTAAAATTCATGATGTTTTTCGTGATCTTATCTAAAGTCGAAAAAACCATGGCGATTGAGATATATGGAAGAAGAAGAACAAAGGAAGATGTAAACTCTTCGTAATATGTTTTGTTGTTTCTAAGTCGTTTATCGCTAGTGGGTTGTATAAATAGTTGATTATATGAAGTCTTTCGATGTAATAACTTGTTATGATAATGAAAGATTCTCGAGGTAGTTTTGTCCGTGTATGTAGCCTACAAAGGGTAGGTGAACCACGTAATCTTTGTGCCGTGTGTGATTGTCTATTATTGTATACGTTATATTCTTGTTAGTATTATCAACCATGCTAATCTAAAGATGTAAGTAAAGGTTTCGAGCTAAGTTATCTACAATAGTCATGGAATTTACTTCTATGGAAACATACCGGTTCGAGATGAAGGTACCCTCGATTTCCCGACAATCTTGACATACATATCTACCATCAACCATGGATTAATCTTAAAACACAAAATCTTTGGTTATGACTAATAACATTTAGAAAATATGTAAATAAATCTTCAGAAAAGATTATTATAAGGCCAAAAATATAATCATTCACCTTGGAACTAAATGGTGTACACTTTTTTTTAAAAAATAAATTAATTTCAATCGTTTTTAAACAAAATTATCTTAAGGATAAAAATATTCCCCGAATAAACTTTAGAATAATCCGACGGATTCCTGGCTCTGAAAAGGCATCAACAAAGCGATGGAAAGCTTAAGAAAGCATAGTTACCCAGAAGTAAATGATAGAAAAATAATTGACATCTGAAAACATAGATGGATCTCAGGGAAGATCAACTTCCGAATGAAGGAATCGGTAACGTAGTAAACTAAAATTATAAGATTGTATCAGACTTGTTTACCAAAGACACTGGCCCTTAGAATGTTACCAAGCTTAAAATCTGCTTCAATGATAATTTGTTGAAGAAAATCCTAAACCATATTCTTGTATAGAGTGCCTTGAAGGATTGTTTTAAATTGGAACTTAATTTAAACTGTGAATTCTATGTAAAATATCTTTAAAAATAATTAAACAAAAACAACCATGTTGATCTCATAAACAAACAAACACTACAAGAAGACTTGGCTTTAACAACTGTTTTTTTACCAATTGTAGTTGGTGGAACTATTTAATAACCATTTCTTGCAACCAAAAACAATCTTGGTTGCCAGAAATCTCTAGCCATTAGTTTTCAGCAACCTTGCTTGATGGAACCCTTTAGCATCACTTCTTTAGAAATTAAAAATATCATACGTGTAACTACTAGCTACCAGTGACCATAATTTAGCAACTCAAAAGCACATTAGAAGCTATATACTCCCAGCCACTAGGTTTAGCCTCCAAGTCGATATGTTGGTAGACACCTCTACCAACTTTTAGATAGTTGGTATTGCTAGTATTGTTCAACCACAAGGATTTTACAAATAAAAAATTAAATTAGAAGTTATATACTTCTGACCGCTAGTTTAAGCCACCAAAATAATATGTTGGTAGACATTTAAACTAACTATCTAATTTTTGGCATTGTCAGTAGTGTTCAGCCACTATGGTTTTCCAACTATAGTGTATACTAGAAGCTAAATATTTTTAGCCACTATAGTTTCCCACAAAATAATTTATTCTTGGAAACCTATACCAACCATCATATCATTGGTATAGTTATTAGTCTTCAATCACCATGGTATGTCAACTAAAAAGTATACTAGTAACTAAATACTTCTACCCACTACAGTTATCCAATGAAACAATCTATTGGTAGACATATATACCGACCATCGAATCGTTGGCATGCCATTAAATTCCACTATGATTTAGAAACTACAAAATATACATACTAGATAAGCTTCCACTTAAGCATAATTTTTAAGTACCTAATTATACATCTCCTCTATACAAAGTAGAGATGTCTAGTTGTATTTAATTTGCTTGCTCTCTGCGTACTCGTATGGATTCAATTGGAGAACCTTAGTTTAATTTGGTACCCAGTTATTCCAAAATTAAGGGTTGGTGCCTGGACCAACAGTTGATCGTCAACAACTGCCCTTGACTTAGTTGGATTTTATTTTATTATCTATAATAATTATTTAACTAATTTATCATATTTACCTTTTTTTATTCATCAAACAATTACCAGAAAATATTTTCATCTCTGATAAGTGCATAATTTACATGGTTTTAGTGCCAATTCCATACTTGTTTTAGTTATGTTTCTTTCATTATACATTGTATTAATCTTTTTTTCTATTTTGTTTCTCATGTTAGGACGATTCAACCAAAAGAAGTGGAAACGACTTTAAAAGTGCTAAGGAATTGAAGTGCTACAAGTGAAGAAAATAAAAAAAATATGAAACTTCTTTAAATCCAAAAATTCTTCTCATCATCTTGTAGAGAATTGAAATGCTAAGCCACCTCAAAAAGAATGAGGTCATTCGGAGTTCATATGAAGAAGTTATGAGCAAAACCGTGAAACCAACTTGGATTTGGTATCTGTTGGACCTTATTGATCCTGCGCGGGAAGAGAAATAAGGAAAGCGTTTTAGGCTCTCCTTTGACGTGAAAATTAGGGTTTTTGTTAGTTTTTGAGGAGGTTAAGTCTACTAATTGGACAAGGATCAAAAGGAGGTGGAAAAGTTTAATGAGATTAGGTTTCCTAGTTGGAGAGACATCAAGAGGAGGTTACCAAAGCCTATATAAGGGGAGCCTAGATACAATTCTCTACACAACTTCTCCACAGATAAGAGAGAAAATTTTGGTTTACCCCTTTAAAGGGGGGAACTATGATATTTTCTCTTCTTCTTCTCCTTTATTCTTTTCTTATATACTTTTCATGGGTTTTAGTAAACTCATGAGTAGCTGATTCTTCTATTGGTTGGAGATGTAATCGGAAGTTCTAAACATGAGAATCAATCTGGATGGTTAGTTTTAATTTTCATTATCTCTTTTTTATCGTTCATGTTCTACTTTTGATATTGCCATGGATGATTTGATGTGTATTTGTTGAGGGTGCATACTAAATAAACACATATTCATATCTAAATCTAAACTAGGGTTTGGAGATACGGAATAGTCGATAGACCCAGTTGCAGGTAGCATAGCGTGATTAATGATTGTACTCAAAACCTTCATGTAATTGCATGTAGAAGCTTGACCTATGTTAAATAGATTACTCGTAGTATTTCTATTGTATTTATTAGCCTAATTCAAGGAACCTAACGCTCTTGGAGAATTAAACTTAATAGCACGTTGCGTTAGGTTGTTCGCTAAGTAGTATTCACATATTCATCGTTATGGTATGTGATGACATAAGGAATTTACCGGAGTATGCTCTCGATGGGTTGCTCTAGGGCTATTGGTATGAAAAGAGAGTGGATGTTGATTCTAATCGATTGCGTAACATGTTTGGTAATGGAAGATGAGACCTCTAACCAATATTTTCCCCCTTGATAATCTTTATTTAATTTTTTTTTTTATTTTCTTTTGTTAGATCACCTTAGTCTAATACCTCTACACCCCCCCCCCC
>JAJJMC010014687.1:9624555-9739555 GCA_023531435.1 Papaver californicum
AATTCACAGCTCCTTGTGGAAACGATCCTTACTACCGCTATACTACTTGTTAGTATTACTGGGAAATATTTGTTGCACTTACGACATGCATCAAATTTTGGCGCCGCTGCCGGGGAGCAGTAGCAATTAATTTTGTTTGAGATTTCTTTTTTGTTCTATTTTATGTTTTTCTTTTATTATTTTTCAGGTCTTTAGATTTTCGTGGTGGAAACAATTCGTTGGTGGAATCCGTTAACCGTCAAAAGCGGGAGATAGATTTTGAAAACAGGTTGTATAGATCACTATTATTTTTCTTTTTAGATTTTTAGTTAATTTTTTTTTCTTACTCTTTGTGTGTCATCATGTTTTCTTACGAAAATAACATATATGATGCACAAGATCAGGCATATTATGGTGGTAATAAGTTTAGTTATAGTTCTCAATCTTTTAATAACTTCCAACCGACCATGGGATACAATCAGAATCAATCCTTTGGTTTTGGTCAAGATCCTATTTTTTGGTTATTATCATACATCCCAACAACCTTATGGTGGGTATGTAGGTCAACAACCACAAAGAAGATGGGATAGTTATACTTCTAATTGGCTCCACTCGAGTTGTATGCAGATTTTAGATCAATTAAAGGATATGAAACATAGACTAGACTGTCTTGATCCAACACTTAATAGAGAGAACGTAGCATCAAACGAATTTTACAACAGTATACCTTACCCGACTCGTGATCGTATTTATGATTATTCACCCATTCAACGGGACGAGTCGTGGTTTAGTGATCCTATTGTAAGTAATGGTGGAAAACGTGTAAACATAAGAAAACTCTTGAAAAAATTATATCAACTGGAAGATAATGGTGCACCAGAAGAAATTCTTCAAGAAATTAGTAGCGTCATACGTATGGAATTCAAACGACGTTTTGCTAATAGAAAATATGAGGTCGATGAAGATTCTGAAAGATTCTGATATCGAGGATGAAGAAATATTTGAGAATGAGGCTAGATTGAGTAATATCGTGGAAGACCCAATTAAGCTTGCCAAGGAATATAATGATGATGTTGATGCCGATATTTTGGTTGAGGTAGAAACTGACAAAGATTGGTTAAATTTTTTTGATAGAGGACCACGATATACATGATGTAAATAATTCATTTGAGTTCTTTAAGAACAATGAAGATCTCATAATACAAGAGATAGTGGAAGATTTGTCTAATCCTTTATGTAATTCTACTTCTAATGATCCTTTTTCTCTAATCAAAGTAGTTTCTTAAAAAGTTGTTAACCCGACTTTTAAGAAAATACCTCACTTAGGATTGGAGTTGTGTGTTTCCCAAGTTTTAACTGATTATTTTACTTTTAAGTATCCACCATTAGAGATGCTTGATTCTAACGATGTGCAGGTTACCCATGAGAAACCTGTAGAAGTTCCTGAATTTTATGTTTTAGATACACATACAAGTGTAAAAAGGACTAAGTGTAGGGGTAACTTCTTTTTGATAATGGTTTCACTAGTACTATCATATGCTAATATTTGTGTGAAGTTGTTATTAAAATTGCATATTTTTATCTGGGCAGACCCCGGATTTTCAGATTGTTGGTTTACGGACAATAACCAGAAGGTCACGTTGAAGATGTTAAACTAAACGCTGAATGCGAGGCATCCCATTGGTTTTGTATTTCTATCTTTTGCTTTTTGCTTTTTAATTTTTAGTTTTTATATCATATTAGGATTTTCCAACTTGATTTTACATTGGAGGAATCAATTTATATTGAGGACAATGTAAAGTTTAAGCGTGGGGGAGTATTTAGCATATAGACTTTTTAGTCTTTACTTAAAGTTTTCGCTTTTGTAGGTAGAATTTTTAAACTTTTTTTTTTACATATTTGCATGAAAACTCCAACTTTTAGAGATTTTAGAGTCACTTAGTATACTTCTATCTACTTCTACATACAGAGTTCTTACCGAAATAACTGAACTTAGAAGTATTAGAGAACTGCATTCGGGTTGCTTAGTTGTTGAGAGGCTAGAGCTGATAAAAAGGGATTTAAAATGCCGGTAGAGAATACAGTATTAGAGAAGATGATCATCCAATACCTATGAGTGAGGCACCAAACCTTCGATTCTTTGCACCTGTCTAAATTTTCCGTGTAGAGTGTTTCATCTGCGTAAACTCCGGGTAGAATGATGAGATACCCAACATCGCACCAATTTCAGCATTACTTTCATATCTTGAGTGCTGAGTTTGTCAATCATGAGGGTGTCATCAGAATTGTTAACTCTATCTTGTAGTCTTTTTGCAGTTGACACCGTTCTCTCGACAAAGCAGCAATAGAAACACATTATTATCAACAAGCGGAGCATCACAAATTCGAAGGAAATTTGAATACAATCAAGGTTTACAAGCAGTACAAGAAAGATCTAATTATATATATATATATATATATATATATATATACATGTTGGAGACTTATGTACAAGAACAAAAGAAACCAAAGAGATGAGAGTTAGTGAGGTTCATGATATCGAGACAGTACAAGTTATAAAGATTCAAGTGGTAAAATCCTTCTCACATGGCCACATTAGTTTCATTTGTTAGTTTATTGATTTTAGCATAAAAAAAGAATTTTTTTATTAATTTAGTTTGTATTCAATAAGGCCGTGGGAAAAAGAAATCTATAAAGAAGTTTCAAGCAACAAGGAATTGAGGAAAAAAGTTACAAGTGGAAGTTCAAGAGTTCACAATCAACAGTGGAAGACCCAAAACGTTTCTATTTGTTGTGAGAGTGGTGTTGATTGTAAATCGGGTGAGAAGGTAAGTAAGCATTCCCATCTTCACATAGTGGTTGATTTCCTTTCTTAGAGGTCATCAAAAATAACAAAAAAATAGATTTGTTTTCGTCCTACGTTTCTATGGGATAACATCTTCATATAATTCGGAAGGTTCCTTTTCCTTCTCACCATTCAATGTGTGCATAATTTGTATCTTCATTCCTTCCTGTATACATGAGAACCATAAAGTGCGTCTTTTGAGTGAAAATTCATAAAATCGTATCGGTGAGGCAGAAGTCGAAACATTCGACTGCTCTCGAACCTGAATTCTTTCATATGGTGGTTTTTTCCTAACTCAATAGTTAAGCATGAGAATAATGTTCTTCGATACATCTAACTTCTTATGTCCTATTAGCTCTTTGGATGCAGGTGCTCTGGAATATTTGAAAGTTGGAACTTAGGTTTTGTGGGTATACCTCTTGTTAACTCATGAGACTGTAACTCATCCACTAGGGACACCTAGGGGTTTAATGGCTTGTTACACATGCTAAGTGTAACTGTATCCTCAACGAAAGGGAGTTGTTGTAGTTTAGATTAATTTAAATTTGTAGTTTGCTCGAGGACTAACAAAAGGAAAGTGTGGGGGAATTTGATAGGTGTATAATCTACATGGTTTTAGTGCCAATTTCATACCTGTTTTAGTTATATTTCTTTCATTATACATTATATTACTTTTGTTTTCTATTTGGTTTCTCAAGTTAGGACGATTCAACCAAAAAAAGTGGAAACGTCTTTAAAAGTGCTACAAGTGAAGAAAATTAAAGGAAAATTGAAACTCAAGTAAATCCAGTAATTCTTCTCACCATCTTGTAGAGAATTGAAATGCGAAGCAACCGCAAAAAGAATGAGTTCATTCCGAGTTCGTATGAAGAAGTTATAAACCGTGAAACCAACTTGGATTTGGTATTTGTTGAGCCTTATTGGGTCAGCGTGGGAAGAGAAATAAGGGAAGCGTTTTGGGATCGCCTTTGACGTGAAAATTAAGGTTTCTGTTGGTTTTTAAAAAGGTTAAGTCTCCTAATTGGATAAGGATCAAAAGGAGGTGGAAGAGTTTAAAGAGATTAGGTTTCCTAGTTAGAGAGACATCAAGCGGAGGTTACCAAAGCCTATATAAAAAGGAGCCTAGATACAATTTTATACACAACTTCTCCACAGATAAGAGAGCAAATTTTGGTTTACTTCTTTGAAGGGGGGAACTAGGATATTTTCTCTTCTTCTTCTCCTTTATTCTTTTTTTATATACTTTTCATGGGTTTTAGTATACCCATGAGTAGTTGATTCTTCTATTGGTTGGAGATGTAATCGGAAGTTCTAAACATGGGAATCAATCTGGCAGGTTAGTTTTAATTTTTATTATCTCTTTTTTATCGTTCATGTTCTACTTTTAATATCTCCATGTATGATTTGATGTGTGTCTGTTGAGGATGCATATTAAATAAATACATATATCTAAAGCTAAACTAGGGTTTGGTGATACGGAATAGTCGATAGACCCAGTTGCAGGTAGCATAGTGTGATCAATGATTGTAATCAAAACCTTCATGTAATTGCATGTAGAATCTTGACCCATGTTAAATAGATTACTCTTAGTATTTCTATTGCATTGATTAGCCTAATTCAAGGAACCTAACGCTCTTGGAGGATTAAAATTAATAACACATTGTGTTAGGTTGTTCACTGAGTAGTATTCACATATTCATCATTATGGTATGTGATGACATAAAGAATTTACCGAAGTATGCTCTCTATGGGTTGCTCTAGGGCTATTGGTATGAAAAGAGAGTGGATGTTGATTCTAATCGATTGTGTAATATGTTTGGTAATGGAAGATGAAACTTCTAACCAATATTTTCTTCCTCTTGATAATCTTTATTCATTTTTTTTTTATTTTCTTTCATCAGTTCACCTTAGTTTAATACCTCTACAACCCCCCCTTTTGGTTACATTAGAAGTAAAAGACAAATAACAGTTCACAGCTCCTCGTGGGAACGCTCTTTACTACCGTTATACTACTTCTTAGTATTACTGGAAATATTTAAAGTAATTTGTTGCACTTACGACACCCATCAATCTCCATTAATTTGATCGAGACCCCCCCAATATTGACTTGGTCTCTGTCTCGGGTTTGTCTCGTGTTTTTTCATACAAGGGATGGTAAAGGGATCAACCTTCCAGGTATTTAAGTTTAAATGCATGTACTTATAATTAGTGTGTGGTAGCCTTCTTATACTACCCTCCGAAGTTTAATTATGTTTCCATCAATACATAAGAATTTGCTAAAAGTAATTTTCTAGATTTATGATTTTTGCAGAATTAAGCAACAAAATAGACTATTAATTAACATGTATGTGCCTTAAAGTAATAATATCAGTATCGTACTAAAGTTAATTTGATGAGTTAGAAAACAAGAAAAGTCGATGTATGGAATCCAGGTGAAATTGAGTGAGGTCGAACGATATTGGGTAAGATTGAAAAACGGGTGAAATTTAGTAAGATCGACGGACATTCAGTAAAATCGATAAATGTCGGGTGAATTTGATGGATATCGAGTATTTTTTAATGACGTCTGTTGTAACTGATAGAAATTATATGACATTGATAGGCATTGTCTTATAGGCTATATTTCTTATTCGCCGAATAAATAATATACAGATCCTGGTTGATATATATTGTGTGAATTTGGTGATTAAATTCAATATAGATTTAGTTTATGAGAGAGAAAAGGGTGAGGGAATAAGAGTGATGTTGAATGATATTGGATGCAATTGATAAATAACATGTGAGATTGATAAATATTGAGGTTAATTGAATGAGACTGAGGGGTGTTTGGCGAAATTGGGTAAGGAGGAGGGATATATATTGGGTGAAACTAGTGAATTTGGTGCGAGGGAATTGGGTGAAATTAATCTAAATCTATTAGAGCGAACCAAAATCTACATTAGAACTCTAAATCCACTTCATAATTAACCCCTTCAGGATAATCAAAATCTATATAGGAACTCTAAATCTACTAAGTTGAACAAAATTTACTTTATTGATTTCTTAGTTTAATCAAAATCTACATCAAAACTCTAAATCTATTCATTACTCCTCATATTAACCGAAATCTACACAGGAACTCTAAATCTACTAGCGTGAACCAAAACTTACATCATTGACCTCCCTGATTAATCTAAATCTACATCAGAACTCCAAATCTGCTTCATGACTACTCCGACTATTCAAAATCTACATAGGAACTCTAAATATACCAATGCGGACCAAAATATGCTTCATCACCTCTCAGACTAATTGAAATCTACACTAGAACTATAAATTTACTAGTGTGAACAAAAATCTACTTCATTGACCTCTCTGGTTATTCAAAATCTACACCGGAACTCTAAATCCGCTTTATGACCTCTCAGACTAATCGAAATCTACACTAGTATGTACCAAAATCTACTTCATTGACCTCTCATACAAATTGGAATCTACATTGGAACTCTAAATCTACGAATGTGAACTATAATATGCTTCATGATTCAGACTAATCAAAATATAGATAGGAACTGTAAATTTACTAGGGTAAACTAGAATCTACTTTATTGATCTGTCTGACTAATCGAAATATAAATCGGAACTCTAAATCTACCGATGTGAACCAAAATCCACTTTATTGACCTCTCCGATTAATCAAAATCCATATGGAAACTTTAAATCTGATTCATGACCACTCTAAGTGATCAAAGTTTACATTTGAACTCGAATTAAATCCACCAATGTGAACCAAAATTTGTTTCATGACCTCTCACACTAATCGAAATTTACACAGGAACTTTGAATCTACTAGTGTGAGCCAAAATATACTCCATTCACCTCTATGACTAATTGAAATCTACATTGGAACTCTAGATCTACCAATGTGAACCAAAATCTGTTTCATGGCCTTTGAGACTAATCGAAATCTAGACAAGAACTCTAAATCTACTAACGTGAATCAACAAAGGGATTCTATATAGACGAAAATCAATAAACGATTCTCCGATTTAATTCTCATTCTTTCGATTCATTCTCATCCATATACATGCATTCTTTGGATTTGTGTCTAGTCAAAAATCGAGATTAATTCTATAATTTATTCCTCATTCTTCAGGTTTATTCTCATCCGTATACACTATCCATATTTGTTTCTAGTTGAGAACTTATTCTAATACGAGTTAGCTACATGGTTTCCACACACCTGTCTTAATTCGTGTGAGAATACCAAACCAAATATTTGTTGTCCAAAAAATTTCATAATCCGTATGACCTTCAATCAACATCTACCACATAATTTTTCTCAAACTCTCCGCCTCTCTCGGAAAAAATACGAACCCGCGAAAGAATCGGAATAAATGAAATTTTTGGTTGATGAAATCTCCCTCCAAGTGAATATTTGAATCGGAAGGCTACTAGCCTACTCTAAATCTACCATCATTGTACTTCAAAACTTTATCTAGCCGAAAGTCAACGATAATTATCAAATCCATTTATCATATTTCTGACTCATTCTTATATATACTCGAAGGTCGATAATATACCGAACGCACGAGTTGTTTTAGCACAAAAAGAACCACACATGTTTTTCACACATTTTTCTCAATCTGTAAGAGAATCCTAAACAAAATCTCCACTGTCAAAGATTTTCAGAATCCTTATGATCATCCTTATCCACCGTTTAAAATTTTTATACAAAACCCTAAGATTATTTTTCACTTCAGTTTTCTCTTTCCCTTTCTATTTTCTTTCTGTTCCTCTCTCTAACTGCGGCTATCTTCTCCACTCATCCTTCTTCACTCACCAGATCTACTAGATGATTCTTCAGTTCACTCCCAACAACTAGCGCTATAACTTCTCATTAATAGTAACAAATCATGGGATCTACTAGATGCATCCCGATTCAACTAGGATAGTAGATCTGATGATTGGTTTTGTTAACAAAAAATAAAAACCAATTTTTCTTCTTTCTTTCTTCAGAGAGTATCTCGATTTTCCTCTCGATTCTCCCATCCAAGATGAGTTTCTTCCATTTATCTCTTATTTAGGTTTTTTTGGAACTTTCAATATTTGTTAAAAAAATTGATTTGGCTTAAAAAAAAATTATGCTCGGGTGTTTATGGTTTTTTTTGATGATTTTATAGCTTTGATTGCGGAAGATTGTGCTGGACTTGTTAATGCTTCAACTATGATTTTTTTTTCTTGAGTTGAAATCATTTATGAAAGTTTTGTTTTTGTTTTATATTTCTTTTGAAAAATTAGTACTTGCTTGGTTAAATGATTTAGTCTCAGTCTTTCTGTAACTTTTGTTACTAGTAGAGAAAATCATCGAATATGTGTACAAGTTCACATTCATGTAAGCTTTCAACTGTGATAGTGGTTCTTGAGTTGAAGTTGTTTGTTTCAAGTCTTAATTTGGTCAAGACTGTAAGATTTTGTGTTGTGTTACGTAGAAGTTAACTTGATGTTGCCAATTTCAACTATGTATTTCAATGTTGTCTGTGCGCTTCCATATTATAAATCGAAGTTCTTCTTGTTGTTCTAATTTAGGGATCTACTTTTACAAGAATGAACATAACAACCACTTTTCTTGTTAAGGTTCTGTTTATTGATCAACAGGGGCCTCTTGCAATGACAGTGATGTTGTGAGTGTTTGTAAGAGGGTATATAAGAGGAGTAAAACATTAACATGAGTCTGCAGTTAGCCACCATTCTTGCTTCTGAACTATAGTTATCTTTTGCTCAAGTAATTCTCCATTTTGCATCCTTTATTTTTGAGGTATTAGATCTGTCATTCATGAAATATGCTTGAGGGCTAGATACATTGTTCATTGGAGATACTTAATATGTTCTTATGGTTTTCATAGTGATACTTGGTATAGTTTAGTAATGGTAGTGCATTTGATGGCTAATGGCTCCAATGAATGATGTTACTGTTGTCTTATCTACCCTGCCATATATTTGAATAATTATCTTTCGTTCACAGAAAATAGATGGATAGAGTTAATATGATAAGCATGTATCCTAGATTGTCGCTTTAAGATGTTATTATTGTGCAAGATTGTGAGAAGTATGTATTTTGCTTATTGCAGGTATCTTACAGACACCTTCAAGTATGACTTTTTGACCAAGATGGATGTTCTGATCTTGAGTATAGGAGGCCGTAGTTGCTTAGATCCTCCTCATGTTGAGAAGGTAATCATTTCATAGATTGCTTAATTGGTTGTTTAAAATTATAGAATTATAGTTTCAGAAAGACCTTGATAAACTTGATTACGTGTATTGATTTCCAGGTATCTTACACATAGGACTGCAACAGATTACGTGTATAAAGTCGCCAAGGTACCCATGACGTTCACCTTTGAGGTCAGTGCATCATGCTATTCTTATCTTCCCAAAGTTTCTTTTCTAATTGATTACAAAGTGGGTGGGGTTCTCATTGTTAGTTCTTTTATTACTAGGTCTATGGAGACACAGATGCCTCGTCGAGAGACTGCTTTAAAATGTTCAATCCCACTGATACCATAACTTTCAATGTGAGTATGCGAATTTCAGTGCAAAAATTACGTAGCTCCACATCCTGTCATAAATACATCATTACTAAACTAAATATTCTCTTTGTTGGGGTTCTCAAAGAGTCCTGAACAATTGGTGTGGTGCATTCTTCACGATTTTCAAAACGGCCAAATGGGGGTTGCATGAAACTTACTCGAACTCCTTCAATGAGAATGTGGGAAAGTTAGAATCTATAGATGAATATTTAAAAGGGTATTTTGATAGAGAGAAGCAGTAGTATCAAGATGAAAACAACAACAACTGTTACAAAGAGAATGTATGGAACTATAGATAGAGAAAGTAAATTAGTTTACCAGATCATGGCCATTCTTAATGTGCTGATTAGATTGGGTCTTCTCTATCATCTCTAATTGTGTTAAGTATCTATACACCCAACAAACAATAATAATGATTGAAAAAATGAATTAAAAGAAATCTTTAAGGAAAAGTTACTTACTAATCTGATTTTGATTTATTTTAACATCTTGCAGCCTTCCCATAAGTCATTCATAATCAAGGAGAAGTTCTTTAAAAAGATGAGATAAAACAGCCGACCCATCCATATGTGAACTGTTAACTCCATCAGGTTTATTTTTAACCTTCTTCTACTATCTATTTTTTTCCCTTGCGCATAGTTTGTTTTGCTTTTAAAATTTGTGAAGTTGAAGTATGTTTAAGAGTCTTAACGGTCTAGTTCTTATTGTTGCGCTTATCCTTATGAAGAAAGATATTATTTGATCACTAGGAAGAAAGATGTTATATTATCAGTGGTAATTGATCTTGAAGGGTGATTTCATCTCATTTTTTCTCTTGTTGTATGATTGTCATCAAATTTAGTTCTCGCTTTACTTATATGAGTTGCAAAAAAGTTGATTAGGACTTTACTTCAGCGTTTTGTAAACTAAAATAAATGAAAAATAAATTATTGGAAAATTGAAGTTGAATTCCTTCTGGTTGTAGAAAGAGAATCTTGATATAGACACCAATTTTTGGCAAATGATGAAAATATAATATCGTTAACATCTAGGGTTTGAGCTACCCTCATACAGTTCAAGTATGACTATAGTTCTGTGTTGTGAAGGAATAGTCTTATGTCTTTTTAATATATATCCATTGATTACCTGAATGTTGATTTCTATTATATTAAACAAATGTTAGCCAGAATTGATCTATGTGTTGTGAATTTTCTTGTTGTTTCTGAAATAATAATCTTTATAGGTTTGATTTCAATATATTTGAATCTTCAATATGTACCATACCTTTTGGTTTTGCTAAATGACATCGACATTAGTTCATGCATCTTTGTTATTACTTTTCTTCCTGCTGGTCTCAGTATTTCTTTCATTACTATGCCTATAGGTATTATTTTTGTCCTGTTCATGGTTTTCTTGTGATAATGTATCAGGTAGTAAAGCATTTGATGAAAGGGAAGATTTTTAGTAGCATGGAATGGACATACAGAAGGTCTAGAACATATTTGCTCGGGAGTTCTTGACACATGTTCTTATTTTGGGATGTAATTGAAGTTTGTTGGGGTTTTATTTTGGGATATAAAGTTTGGATGTTACGAAGGCCGATAATATTTTGGATATTAATCCCAATTAATAGAATTTACTTCTATTACTACATAGATTCTTTAAATTCAGTGCCAACCGTTATATAACTAGATTTGTAGTGGGTTGAGGCTTTAAGCAGCAGAGCTGCCAGTGGTTTAAGTCTTCAGTCAACAAAACAATTATGGAGGCTTGAACCCTTTATCAGGAGAATCTTCATTGGTTAAACCCTTAACCAACTACACCAACAATACCTTAAACAACTAGATTCAGTGGGTTAATCCTTCGGTTAAGAAAACAATTATAAAGGCTTGAACCCTTTATCAACAGAATCTCCATTGGTTAAACCCTTAGCCAACTATGCCAATAATGCCTAAAACAACTAGACCAAAACGTTGTTGGAAAACCCTTTCACCAATTAACAATCAACTATTAACTTGTTGTAAAACCCCTTAACCAACATCACAAAAGCAACTGAAATTCTTCTACAGAAGCTTAAAATCTTGAGCAACTAAAGTCTAGTTTAGGAAATTTTTAACCATCGAAACATCAAGTGACTACAATTTTTTAGCCAACAACTTCAGCAACTCAAATCCAGTGGGTTCCATTCTCTAGCAACTGACATTATTTTATAGTTGGCCACCTTTACTAATAATGTATCAGCCTTCAACAAACAATATTCGTGTGGGTTAAGTATTTCAGCAACTAATGCTTTTATGCTCCACCAACGACAGTCGGGTGGTTACCAAAAATTTGTGTCAGTTGAAATACTTAGTGCCTGACTATTGTTGCAAGACGTTTATACCAACATCTATGTTGGTAAAGGTCTCTAGCCACATAGCTTGTAGTAGCGAGGCGTTTTCGTTGCTATGTAATTGTCGGAGGTCTCCAGCCACTGAAAAACGACCTGTAGCAACTCTTTTAGTTTAGTTGGTAAAGCCCATTTTTCTTATAGTGAAACAAACAAACAAAATAGGGGGAAAAATATGGAAGCTTAAGGTTCTGCCACGAATCGAAGTTTTTATGTGGAAGCGTAGCCATGATATTGTGCATGTCCAAAACCGTATAAGTCGTGTGATTAATATGGCTGACACAACTTGTAAACTTTGTATAATAAAAATGAACCATTGAACACCTCTTAACCACTTGCACTTTCACAAAATCTGTCTGGAATGAAACATCATTTAAAATGGAACTAATTGAAACTAGTTCCACAAATATAAAATATATGATGTCTTAATGGGAAGGGAAGAAAACTAATATCTACACGGATGATCTAACTCTGAAAGATATTCTAGCTATTGGTTGTTGGTCCATCTGGAAGGTGTGAGGTTATATTCCAGGGAATAAAACCAAGTGCGCAACGTTTTAAACAAGAGATGATAACTCACATTCAGTGGCACTGTGAAGAACAAGATAGGTCACAAGAAATTATATGTGGAGGATTGGAGAGGGGATGGGTATAAAGGAACAACGTTGGTTTCTGTTAACAAGGATGTGCATGGGGTTATTTACATAAGTTTTCATCTACGTAGAGATACGAAACAGTTCAGTGGTGCAAGGGAGATAGACTTCTGCATTATGTAAGACTGCAACAAGAAGAAATCATTTTGAAGGTGATGGATTGGGCTCAAAATATGGGATGCTGAGAGAGCTAAGTGAGAGTTAAGCAAGAGTATTGCTGTAGAAAACTTATGTATATTAATGTTATTGAATATGGTTTATATAGAGATTGAAAACCTTAAATAGTTACAGAGGATATCCCACAAGATGTGGTCAATCACGGTTACATAGGATAAGATATTTGGATACATATCTCACTAAACTGTTACAACAGAAAGCCAAGGAACAACGCCTATAATGGAGCTCTAATACGCCCCCGCAAGATGGTAGTTCCATCCGAAATGCCAATCTTGGATCGAAGAAAAAGGAAGCGACCTTTGGCGAGAGGCTTAATGAGGGCATCATCCAGTTGAGAGTGAGTGTTTACGTGATAAACTTTGAGAGAACCATCAAACACTTTTCCCCTAACAAAATGATAATCCAATGCGACATGTTTCATTCGACTATGGAATAGTGGGTTGACACACAAGTATGTGGTACTTAGATTATCACAATAAATGGTAGGAGATTGTTGAAGAGTTATACCAAGCTCAGACAAGAGATGAGAGACTCAGGTGACCTCAGCAGCAGTAGAGGCAGCTGCGCGATACTCTGCCTCCGTTGAGGAGCGAGCTACTGTTCGTTGTTTCTTGGAGCACCAAGAAATTGGATTTCCACCAAGAAAAAGAACATAAGCAGTAGTAGACCTATAAAAGTCAGACTCACCAGCCGAGTCGGCATCAGAATAAGCATTAAGACAGAGAGGTTGGTGACGTTGAAACATGAGACCAAGATATATAGTATGTTTGAGGTAACGGAGCAACCTCTTGGCAGCAGTCCAGTGAGTTTGAGTTGGGGCATGCATGAATTGGGCAAGTTTGTTGACGGCAAATGCAATATCAGGACGAGTAAGCTGGAGATATTGAAGGCCACCAATTAAGCTTCGAAACTGAGTAGCATTAGCTGGTGGTGAGCCATCAAGAAGAGTCAGATGACCAGTTGAAGACATTGGTGTGGATGAATCTTTTATGCCTTCCAAGTGAAACTTTGCCAACAAGTCACGAACATACTTATGTTGAGATAAAAACATGCCGGCAGAAGTAGAAATAGCCTCAACACCCAAGAAGTAGTTCAGTGAACCAAGATCTTTTAGGGAAAAGCGATGAACAAGAGCATCAACGAACCTCCGAATGAACTGAGAACAATTACCTGTGACAAGTCCCGCAATAATACCTACTGCTTCTCCCAGTTCGACCAGATCACCATGAGAAAATCATCCACATAAACTAGAAAATAAACTGTCACTGATCGACACTGATAAATGAATAATGAAGTATCAGACTTTAGAATTGATAAACCCAAAGTTGAGAAGAAATGTCTTTAACTTTGTGTACCACGCTCGAGGGGCTTGTTTCAAACCGTAAATATCCTTTTGAAAATGACAGACATGAGTAGGATTAGCCTGATCAATATACCCAGGGGGCTGAGCCATGTAAACATCCTCACTTAGATTTCCATGAAGGAAAATTATTAACATCAAGTTGTGAAATAGGCCAGTTGTTACTCAAGGCAATAGATAGAACAAAAATCGAATGGTAACTGGTTTAACGACGGGGTTAAAAGTATCATGATAGTCAACCCCAGGGCGTTGATGGAACCCCTTGGCAAACAAACGAGCTTTGTAACGAGAAATAGAACCATCCGGATTACGTTTGATACGAAACACCCATTTACACCCCATAATATTGTGATTGGAAGGAGGAGGTACACGTACCCATGTACCATTACGTTCAAAAGAAGCATACTCATCATCCATGGCAACACACCAGTTGGGATCTTTTAGAGCTTGAGAGACAGTGGTTGGCTCAAGAGAGGTAGGAAGTGGATGTTCGGTAACATGAAAACCTGTCTTAAAACCAGGAAATTGTTTGGGAAAATGAATGTTGTTTTTGAGAACGAGTCACAACTCGATGAGACGACTCAGGCTGAGTGTTGGAATCCTGTGTTTGAATGGTTGGTAACAGTAATGGAGAAGAAGTATTAGAGGAGTAAGAAGACACTACAGGAAAAAGGGACAGATCATACCTTGGAGTCGCACCGCACGCAGAGAGAGGAGCTGGAGCTATGTTAAGAGAGTCTGAAATAACAGGATTAGATAGCAGGGTCGGCTCCTGATCAGGCTGTGTGTTACTGCAAGAAACTGGTTGTTGGAGGGAGGAGTCTGAGGTAGTGGGAATTACAAAGAAAGACAGCTGGATGGCAGCAAGAGTTGGAGAACATGAAGACCAGGTGGAGACGACTTGATCTAGGTCTGTGGGTGTAGTGTTTGAAGCAAACGGAAATTGATGTTCAATGAATTGAACATGACGAGAGATGTATACACGGTTGGAAGACATGTCTAAACACTTATAAGCATTATGAGTGTTTGAATATCCAATAAAAACACAAGGCTTGGAGCGTTTATCAAGTTTATGGTCAGAATATGGACGCAACAAGGGAAAACATAAGCACCTGAACGCTTTCAACTTGTCATAGTTTGGTAGCTGGTGAAAGAGAGACTCAAAAGGTGTTTTGTGTTTAAGAACTAGAGTGGGTAAACGATTTATTAGGTATGTAGCAGCTAGGAAAGCATGAGACCAGTATTTTAACAGTAGAGAAGATTTGTGAAGTATGGCTAAGCCTGTCTCAACAACATGACGATGTTTCCTTTCAGCAAAGCCTACATGTTCATGTGTGTAAGGAGGAGACACTTGATGTTGAATACCCTGTGATACAAAGTAGGATTTGAGATTTTTGTATTCAGTGCCACCATTTGTGTAAATGTTACCAATGATGTTTTGAAATATTTTTCGACCATAGACTTGTATTTTGGAAAGATTGTGTAAACATCAGACTTGTAAGCCATAGGAAATAACCAGACATATTTCGTAAAGTAATCAACGAAAATAAGGTAATACCGAAAACCATCAATTGATTTGATCGGGGAAGGCCCCCATACATCAGAGTAAACTAGATCAAGAGGACGACGACTTTGAAGTGAAGAAACTCCAAAAGGCAGTTTGTGGCTCTTATTACATAAGCATGACTCACAATAGAAACTACGAAATGACTCAGTAGGAAAGATTGGAAGATTATGTTTGTGAATTAAAAACTGAAAGATACGGGATGCTGGATGTCCTAAACAATGATGCCAATTGGCGAGTGATGTATTAACACTAACACATGCTTGTTTAGAAGGTGTGGCCACTGTATTCCTCCTGTTAGGCCAAGGCCACTCATACACATCACCCTTGCTCCGCCCTTGAGTGAGACGCGCCCCCGTTTTGAGATCCTTAACAACAAAAGAAGAAGGGAAAAATTCAATAGAAGCATTGTTGGTATTACAGAACTTAGAAAAAGAAATTAAGTTTTGTTTTATAGAAGGAACACATAGCACATTAGATAAAAAGAAAGATTTGGAAGTAGTATGGAGTTTGGATGAACCAGTATGAGTGATTTCAAGGCCTGAACCATCACCCAAAAGAATGTCATCAGGACCTTCATAGGGATGTCTGTGGGAGAGATTAGTTAAGTCACCAGTAACATGGTGAGAGGCACCGGAGTCCACAATCCAGTTTGACGACGATGAGTTCCCAAAAGAGGTGTGATTAACTTCTGGCTGTTGTTGCATAAGTCTCTTGACTGAGTTAAATTGCCTAGCTGTGTGCCCTTTTTTTTGACAGAATTGACATACAACAATGGATTGAAAATGATTGTTATAGTTACCATTGTTGTTAAACCTCCTTCCTTGATAGTTTCGGTTATTGAAGAACCTCTTGCCATTGTTGCTTGGTCCATTCTGTCCATTGCTATATCTGGGTTGTGTGTTGCAAAAACTTGTGCGGGTGCTATTGACAGTAATATTTGAAGCACCACGTGACTCTTCTCGTTTCAAGAAGGTTTCATGTTCTACCAGTTTGTCATGAAGTTCTTCAAACGAAACAGGAGTGACTCGAGCTCTTATTGCAGCAGAAATTTCTTTGAAGGCACTGCCAAGGCCATTAAGAGCAAAAATAGTTAGATCATCATCACTCAAATGAGTGTCAGTAAGAGCTAGTTCATCAGCAATTCCTTTGATGGTTTGGAGGTACTCTGCAACAGAATGAGTGTTGCAGGTGATGTTGGTGAGTTTTTCCTTGAGGTTCATGACTCGTGATCTAGATTTGTTGGCAAAAATCTTATGGAGCTTTTCCCAAGCATCACGAGAAGAGGTAGCAGCAGCAATCAAAGGTACAACGCCTTCCGAAACAGACGCAATAATTGCGTGAAGGAGCATTTTGTCTTGCCTAGTCCAGATAACAAAATCTGGGTTTGAAATGGTTGTCCCATCTTCAACTGGAATTTTCTTAGATGGACATGTTGTATTCCAATCAAGAAATCCCATAAGATCATACCCATACAGTAGGGCGTCAAACTGAGCTTTCCAGGAAGGAAAGTTGTTGATGTTCAACTTGATGGGGAGTTGGGCAGTAGCATTAATGGAGATGATTCCATTAAGGCTTGAAGTTGAGGAGATGAGTGGTGTATTGGTTCTGCTGGTTGTGCTTTATGTCATAGTGCAGGATATTAAGAAGTATTGAAATAAGAAAAAGGAAAAAAAAAACTCGTTGGAGTCTTTACTGCTCTGATACCATGAGAGAGCTAAATGAGAGTTAAGCAAGAGTATTGCTGTAGAAAATTTATATATATTAATGTTATTGAATAGGGTTTATATAGAGATTGAAAACCCTAAATAGTTAAAGAGGATATTGATAGACACATTTTAGTGTCTAGTTTGCACCTTAGTTTCTATTAAGTTAGTATTCAATTTTGTGTCTATTACGTGTTTTTATGCTTTTGTAGGTACATTAGAAGAATAAAGATTTGTGGAAAAATTGGCTTAAAAATGGATCAAGACATCCACACTTTGGATTGGGGCACCCTTGGATCGGGCTGAGCTAGATCGGGTCAACCCAGCGGGTCAACTCGGCTGGATCGGCGAGTCAACTCATCGGACGGAATCGGCTGTACTCAACTGTGAACTTTGATTCATGATAAAACTTGTATATTTTCGTCCCAAATTGATACACAATATACTAGAGGTCTATACAAGATTAAACACACCAAGAAACAACAATTTTAGCCGGAAAAATAGCCCCAAATCCGAGTTTGGCCGGAAAAAGGGAGTTATACTTTGATTCGGATTTGGGAAGATTTGGATGTGTTTTAAAGAGTTCTATTAGGTTTAGAAGACTCACAAGGATCCCTAGAGCCTATATATACCAAGAGAAGCCAAGAAGAACGGGGGGAATAGCTTAGAATTGAAGTTTCGGAGTCGCCGGAATTGTGGTCGGGATCCGGCCAACTACTGCTGCACCGGTCACCGCCGGTGACCGTGTTCTTCATCCCATCGCTGCCGAAGAAGAAGACACAGCAACACCTAAAAGTGTTGCTGTTCTGTTGCCTATAGTTTTGAGTTTCCTTTCCCTTTTCAATTGCCTTAGCTTTTTGAAACGGCTGAACCTTGTTCTGTAACACTTATAAACGCGTCTGTTCAGCTGTTGCACTATTATTCAACCTTGTAATCAATATTTTGAGCAATGAAAAGATCTTTTGAGCAAGTTTTCTTCACCATGGGCTAAGTCTATTTACTGGGATGATGGAGGAGGTTTTTCTCTCAATTTTATGTGGTAAGTCTATTTTTAATTAATTAATTATAATTCTTTTATTATTATTTGCATGGATTTAAATTAGAAAAAAATGGTTTTTATTAAATAGTTGTGTTCTCTTTTGATGGGTCATGCTTAGTTAATTACTCTTGATGTCCCATGCTTAGGATTTACAATTATTCTTTTAGGAAACATATTTTTGGCAAACTTGAATTAAATTGTTAAAAAGAATTACATGATTAAGCACATGAATTGTTAGAAATAACTGAATCTTGATTCCTAGTTTTCTCCATATTTTCTAAAAATATTCTCTAGTTCATTTTCCTGATTTTTATTAGTTTAGATTAAGTTTAATATTTTCTAGAGTCATTACCTTCACAAGTTCGAGAATCGAACACTTTATTTACCACTATATTTTATCACATCAGATATCCCACAAGATATGTTTAATCACGATTGCTTTAATTTTTGTCTTTGCTTTAATTTGGATTTTACTTCTTCCTTGTATTGTCTCCTCAACCGAAACTTCTTATCTCTTGGTTTTTTCTTTGGAAATGATTTGTCAGTTTTTAGTTTTTAGCTCTTGTGTTTGCTTTAACCTGGCTTTTATTTCTGCGTTGTATTGTCTAATCAACTGAAACTCCTTATCTCTTGGTTTTTTCATTTACATGATTTGTCAGTCTTTGCTTTAATTTTTATCTTTGCTTTAATTTGGTTTTTACTTTTTCCTTGTATTGTCTCCTCAACCGACACTTCTTATCTCTTGGTTTTTTCTTTGGAAATGATTTGTCAGTTTTTAGTTTTTAGCTCTTGTGTTTGCTTTAATTTGGCTTTTATTTCTGTGTTGTATTGTCTAATCAACTGACACTTCTTATCTCTTGGTTTTTTATTTTACATGTATACACTTCCATGTTGTTGTTAGCTCGTGCCTTAGGAATTTTTTCGCTTTTATCTGAAACACAACTATAAAATGACACACCATTCTCCACTGAAACCACATCAAAAGCTACAAACCAACCCAAAACTACTAACCTCCACAAAACTAGCAACCTCCCTAAAACATACTTGCTTCCCCAGCCAATGGAAGGTAATCAAAACTTCAACATGTATTATGCTGCTTCTACTTCCTCTTCTTATATTCCTCCTAATCATTTAACCCTATCTTCGATATCTAATGATGATAGTAATAACACCAGTTCCTCATCAGACGAAGAATCATTTGCACTTAACCAAAATGACCAAGCACTCAATTTGGGATTGGTCGCTTCATACATAGACTGGCCACGTACTCGGTTTGAAATAAAAAGAAACCGTGAGGACGGATCTAGGCAACTATGGACAGATTACTTTTCAAGAAACCTGACTTTTCCTCCCAATGTTTTTCGTAGAAGATTTCGAATGCGAAGACAATTGTTCAACCGTATCTTGCGGGATATAATAGTAATTAATCCTTATTTCGTTCAAAAAAGGGATGCGGCCGTGCACCTTGGATTAACCCCACACGTGAATATTACTGCTGAATTCGTATGTTGGCTTATGGATTTGCGCCGGATGCAATAGATGAGTACTTACGCGTCGGAGAAAGCACGGTTCTTGAGGGAACACGACGGTTTTGTTTGGCGATTCTGCATTTATATGAGGATCAATATTTGCGCAACCCAACTCAGGCGGATGTTCAACTGTTGCTTAACCAGAACAAAGCTAGGGGATTTCCTGGGATGCTAGGCAGTGTGGATTGTATGCATTGGAAATGTGATAGATGTCCATCAGTCGAATCTGGTGCCTACACTGCCTACAAAGGCGATGAAAGTATTGTATTGGAGGCAGTGGTTTCACAAGATCTCTGGTTTTGGCATGATTTTTTTGGTATGCCTGGTTCCAACAACGATATCAATGTAACGAACCGGTCTTATATTTTTAAAAACCTTATCAGAGGGAAAACACCACCTGTGAACTTCGAGGTAAATGGGAACCAATATGATATGGGGTATTATCTTGGTGATGGGATATACCCAGAGATAGCTATCATTATTATGTCGATCAAGCATCCAGATTCACACAAGAAACAAAAATTCTCATCTATGCAAGAGGGTTGCCGAAAAGATGTGGAGCGAGGATTTGGGGTACTGCAAAACCAATTTGCAATCGTTAAAAAACCAGCAAGAATGTGGAATATGGACGCACTTGCATATATAATGAAAACTGTTATTATTATCCATAATATGATTCTGGAGGATGAACGTCAACCCGGTGATTGGCCACATGAATATGATCAAGGGCGCTACCATGCACCGGTTAATATATCCCGTCAAGAAACTGCAGAACTGCCGAGGATGTCAACTCACCAACGCCGAGTTGCAGTACATAGCAAAGAAACGCATATTCAATTACGAAATGACTTGATCGAACATTTATGGTCGGATTTCGGTGAAGTATGAAAAATTAGTAAACCATGCAGATAGGTTTTGTGGGTATATCTCTTGTAAACCCTCCCGAGACACCACTCGCCCACTAGGGGCAGTTAGTGGTTTAAAGGCATGTTGCACGTGCTAAGTTCAGCCGGTACTCATGTGAAAATGAGATATCTTAATGTAAAGTTTTGTTCTGTTTTTATGAATAAGTAACAATCAATTTCATGACTCAAAAGTTATAATTTTCATTAATGAAAGGAAAAATTACACTCGAAGTTTAATACTGTTTAGGTAAGACGAGATTCTCTTCTTTTCTGTAAAATCTCTTGCTTCCTAATTTCGATCCACTCTTTTGTTGCGGCATCCAAATGGGAGACGTTCGTCATCAGAATACGATACTCCTCTTTTGCTGCAAACTCGGCTTCTCTCTGATCAATCTTTCTTTTTGCATTTTCTGTATAACTGTTGTTGAAGTTTTTTTGGTTGTTAATAATTGTGTCCAAGGCATCGGCTTGGCACTGGATTTTGCTCTCCCTGTTTGCTTCAAACGTTTAGCCTATTTTTTCCCATTGGACGCGGATACGTTTTAGGTATATCTCCTATTTCTTCGTATTCACTCCATTGGCCTTGGCTTGGCGAAGGTCTTTTTCGGGTATCGTCGCTACCATCCGAATCTTCTTCGGCTTGTGATGAATCGAAAAAAGCTGTGGATCGTCTTGAATATTTGATGTTTTCTAACATAATTGCGTAGCGCTCTTCGTGCTTAAATGGTTTCCCACCATTAGCTTCCTTGAATAGCCTCCTTACTTCTACGCTCTGTTTATTGTTGTTTAGAAAAATACTTAGTGCATCACATACAATTCAAAACTTTAATAAGGCAGTGCATAAAAATTAAGTCTTCACATACCTTTGTTTCTGGGCCCCATCCAGTATGGTGTTCACGTTCCACTTCTGCCTCCTTTGCAGAGTAAAGAGCCACATCTTTACTTATTCCCTTAAAGCGTTTTTGAATAGAGGTCCAACTGCGATCAGCCATTGAAGGTATAACTTCTTTCATTCCAGCTTTGATACGAGACCATAATTTATCTTCTGATTGATCGGTACCAACACTACAATCTTGAGATATTGATAAATGAATCCTACACATGGTTATATCTTCATTAACAGTAAAATTTGGACCTCTTGGTTTTGGACCCATTAATGAAAGTGATTACAAACAAATTGGAATTACCAAAATTTAGAAAACCTTAGAAATTTCTTTCTTTCTTGTATGAACATGCTTTTGAATTATGAAATGTTCTTGTGTAGATGAAACATACACTACGGCAACTCATTTATATACATTACGAATTAACTATCCGTTAAACTGTAAAATTTTACAACGGATCTCTGAACAACAACCAGTAACGGAAAGTTTACTCAACGGTAACAATACGCTCTTTAAGGTGGACGTTTGTTTGCGGCGCCCGTGTGGAGGAGCGTTTACTTGGGACGTCCTCTTATGAAGGCGTTTTTTTCTTTCAGGATCATTCATAAAAGAGCGTCTGTTCAATCGGCGTCTTACTAAGAGAGCGCCTGGTATCCGCGTCTTCTTAAACGGACGTTTGGAAAATGGGCGTCTTCTTAAATGCACGTCTCAACCAGACGCTCTTCTAGCCTGCGTTTATTCTACCAGCGTTCACCTAGTGAAGCGTTATTTCATACGCATATAAGATTTGGAGAAAATTTTGAAAAACGTTTCTTCTAGTGAAGCGTTTCTTCTACCTGCGTTTCTTCTCCCACGTACAAGAGCGTGCGAGTATATATAAGATTTGGAGAAAATTTTCTCTGGAACAGTGGATATACTGGCCTCATTCCTATATTTACTCGTCTGTTGCGCTTGATTTTGGGCGAACAAAGAGCAAATTTAATCTTTACTCTTTGGTATAGTCGTCCGCTGCAGTTGCTCTTATCCCATAACCACCATTAACATCCCATATTACTACTATTAATAAAACTTGGGATTAAAACCTTTAAACCCACTCACATAACACCACCACCACCTTCCTGCAATCAAAAGTTTGAATACCGATAAGCAAAAACCAATTTTATGATTCTGAAAAACCAGTACAGGAGAGTTTAAAAGAATTTAATCAATAAAGAACGCTAGTTTATTTTAACTTTGGGTCCTATGTTTATTACCTTGCATTTGGATCCTAAAAAGTTTAATATTACAGTTTAGGTCCCAGGACCGTAGTCGACCGTCTTAACCGTCATTAAATCAATTTTAATTTTAATTAATTTATATTTAGTTAACACCGTCAGTGATCGTTTGCAAGTAAGTCGCACGTGTAGCTAAAAGTGTACTGAAACCCATCTAACGGTCTGAGTTAATCCACTCAAACACATCTAATGGAGTACTGGTGGTGGAGAAAAAGTTCATCTGGTTGTGGACTTTTAGTAAACACTTAATGTGCGAGAAACTAGAGATGGAAATGTCTCTTTCCGGTGAGTTTGGCTCTCTTTATATGCTCTTTAAACTGCAAAATTCGAAATGGGTAAGAACCCAACTTTACTTATACTACTAGGATTCTAAAAGATCACCAATCCATAGTCATTCTTCAACGATAATCAATGATATCAACACCTCTTCTTACCTGTTTTTACCGTCTCAACTATGTCCAACACTGAAATAATTTGATACCTAACTTTTTTTTTCCCTGTTGGCTTCTCAATTCTCTCCAAAACACCCGGAATCTCAATCCAAAACACCTTACTTCACTGCCAATCCAAGATCAATGAAATTCGAAAGTTCTGTTAAATAATAATCATGGATTATTGAAAAGTTTAAAAGAACTGTTTCATTTTAGGCATTCAGATTGATTGAACACTCATAGAGGTTTTTCGTTTTTCTTTTGTTGGGAGAAATTGTCTTCTGCCGGTGGTGCACGATAAAAGTGTTGAAGTTCTGTTACAAGGAAGAACAAAGAAGAATTGGTCATACTTTAGAGGATAATTATTACCCATACATGTGGCAAACAGAAGGTATAATGGCTAGGTTAGTAAATAAACCAAACTCAAATTTTATCTTGGTCATTTCCATATTTAACTAAATTTTCTAATCGTCAATACGGTCAACTACGGTCCTGGGATTCAAACTCTGATATTGAATTTTCTGGGATCCAAATGCAACACTGGTCATAAAGTTAGAACTCAAAGTCAAAATTTCACTTATTTTTATTATAGGTGAAACCTATCATTGTGCTTGAGTTTACAATAACTTGATATATATTGGTTGTTGTATTTGAAACTAGGATCTGTACCGATTGATTTAGGTTTCGAAGATAGAAGAGGTGAGGGAGGTAGAGCGAAGTTTGAGTAGCAGGAGAGAGGGTAGTTTTACTAAATTTACACACTTTAAATCAATTTGATAATTTTTAAATCAATCGCAGCCCTCGATAAATGACCATTTTCTACCGTACATGTGGCTAACAAAAGTTACAAAGGTTGTATTAGTAAATAAATCGAAGTTTAATATTATGTTGGTTATTTTAGCAGTTAAATAAATTTATAACAGTCAATACGGTTAAGTATAGTTCTGGGACCCAAACTCTAATATTGAACTTTCTGGGACTCAAATGCAACACTGGTTACAAAGTTGGGACCAAGAATCTAACTAACCCTAATTGAAATTTTTCCGTTGACCTTTGATGTATTCAAGGAACTATTAATGTTCATTGGATACAGTTAAACCTCTCGTCCACAGTTTCAAACTACTTAATTAAGATTCTAAAAGCCTACAATAATTAATATGCATACATTGATAATTAGCTTAATTATTATAATTGAAATACAAATAAGATTTGTCCATAGATCTTTTCATGCTAATTTTGGTGTTGACTAAATAGGCATTTTGAATTTGTTGTAATTGTTACAAGATCAAAATGTGCGACACTAGATCCCAATCATTCAACGGGAGTTATAATAATCTTATTTGCCCGCAACATAGGTAATGCCCATGGTGGATTATGCCCATCTAACAAAAACTAATCCTGATTTTCCTTTGTAATTATTATATGGGCCTCTCTCTCCAGACTCTTTTAATCTTAGATCCTTTACTTTTTTTCCCACCAATTTATCTGTCGTTACCCCTGAAAACCTTACCACCCTCCTTTTTTATCACTTCCCTCGCTAAGCTCAAATAAAACTGCATAAACATGAATGCCGATGTTGTTTTCTCCCTATGTATATTAATAGTTTCTGGTGGTTCTGTGTGGTGATGACCGGAGTCGTCATCGTATTCGTTTCTGATGTACTTGAGCAGTGATGATTGGCGATGACGTCATTGCTATATATATATATATATATCTTTTTTGGTTTAACGTTTCAAGGCGTCATTGCTATATATATATATATCTTTTTTGGTTTAACGTTTCAAGGATTCCTAACTGTTTTAGGGTGAAAACAAATGTACGGTAAAATTTTACTTTTAAGTAGGTTTGAAAGATCAAAATCGTACAGAAAAATTCTAAACCAAGAAATGGTCGTTCACGTCCTGCTTCAATCACAAAGGTGAAGAATATTGGGTAATTATTAGGGGAGGGAAGCAAAGAAGGTTGGGAAATATCAGTGTGATAGGTAGTGTGAAAAAGAAAAGAATTCTGAGAGGAATCACTAATTCTGTGTGTTTTGTTTCTCCTGGATGATTTTTCTATTCTTGAATAGATGATAACTATCTATATATAGTTCGAATGAGGCACACTGATTTCTCGTAAGTCGTGGAAGTTAGGGAGAGGTGAAGAAGTGATGATTGTGGAGACTGTAGTGGGGTGGTGCCTGGAAAGTAAGGAAGACCTGTCATACCACTACTCCCCATCCTCTCAACTACTATGTAATCGCCCACTACTTGTTACCTTCTTGTTCGTGGAGGTGGTGCCACCACGCACGATTGTCGTAGACCTCCAGACCAATACCTCAATGAGAATCCCCCCATGTGTTGTATTTGATATCTCATGGCAATAATGGAGTCATAAGCCACTATTTATTTGATTAAGTCAAGTCAAGTCAAATGACTTGCTAAGATAGTGAGGCAAGTTGTGCAACTCACTGGATTGATAATCATACTGATTAGTGTCGAGTCTGGGAAGTTCAATGGTCATGTACTTCCTTGGGAGTAACATGGCACATTTAATGGCTAAGTGCTCAGAAGTGACTTAGCATAAGTCTGAGAGGCTTTTGAGGCCAAATGTTGTAAATGGCTTCTTAAGCAAGGAGACTTACCAGAATTCATATAAGATTTGATATTTGACCAATAATGAGAAGAATGGCGTAGTTCTGAGGGAAGTATCTAGCAAAACTAGTACTAGCTACTTAGCGCAGATAATGATATGCTATCTCTTTTAGTTTTAAAAGGCTAATGTGCTAACATCTCAGAAGTAAGGCCAACACGCATAGCTTCTAGTAAATATCAATTATAATAGGGGTAGGAAGCTAGCGTCCAGGAGGTTCGAAGTGAGAATTTCAATTGGGTAGTAAATTTAGCACTAGAGTGCTAATGCCAATGTGTTTGTGCCGAATTGCTAAGTATGATCGCGCTTGGCTAGAGACGTATTGGCGCTGAGGCTAGGGACGGATCAACACTAAGGCTAGGGACGTATCATCTTGGTACTTGATGGAGTTAGAGATGCACTAGAGCTAGGGCGCTAAGTCATGAAGGATACTAGGGACGCACTAGGAGCTAGGGAGCGCTGCAATAGGGACGTGCTTGTTAGAGGCGCGCTAGCTAGAGGCGTTATGGCCAAGAGACGTGCTGGAGAGCCAAGGGACGAGCTGGAGAACCAAGGGCGCACTGGGGAGTAGGACACGCTAGGAATGGAAGGGACGTACTAGCCATGCAGGGACGCGCTAGTGCTTGTGGCGCATCATGGGACGTGTTAGGGACATGCTAGCTATGGCGCTTCTAGCCAGCTATCGTCCAAGGAAGTTTACGCCTTTGGCGCTAGGGTTAAGGTTAGGGTTAGCACTTTACTGCTAAAGTTAAGGTGCTAAGGTTGCGACACGCTAGCTAAGACCTCATTAGTCCAAGATGTGCTAGCTAAGACTATATTAGGTTAGTGCCAATGTGGTGCTAAGCCAAATAGCTAGTGCTAACTTGGCGCTGATAGGAGAAAATGATAGGGTTAGCCTCGCTCAGAGAATCAGTGCGTCTTTTGAGGCATTGCTTTTTGATTGTGGTGCGTCCGAGAGAAGTGATGCATAATTTGTGGCTTATATTCAAGCAAAGTGCCAAAGTAGCATATTTGATCTTAGAAAAGCAATTTGAGAAACATTCGTTGCAAATGAAGCGTTAAGCTGGAATGTATTTTGGGGTTTATGCATTAGCTATACCCGAATTTAATAGATGTTACTGGAACATCAATGCGCATTCGAGGCAAGTTCAAGGAATTCATCCGTGGAATTTATGCGACTTGAGAGTAGTTCGATATGGCATGAATATTATGAGTATTGAGGAGGTCGCAAGGCCAGTTTAGAATTTTCAAAGAGAATCTGTACTCTTAATTCACTTGCGGAATATAAGTAGAGACACAATATTCCATATTTTGCTATAAACTTAAGCATATGCGCATAAATATGCACATATATTCTTGTGGCTTAGCAGAGTGCAATTTTATAATTCTAGCCCTTGTCAAAAACTTACCATATACACCATCAGCTCCAATGTATTTAGCAAGAACCACTTATGAACCCACCATCACTGTTTCCGCCTGATAGGTCGTAAAACACTTCAACTACCACACAAGAAGATTGAAGAAGTGTATTGCCGGATTTCGTAGCCTTGATGATCGAACAACTTAGTATTTTGGTTCTATAAAGAGCAATACAATTCAGTAATTAATAATTTCTTCGTTTAATTAATATATGATTATGCAAAAATAAAATCAACTAGTGGGAGCAAACAAATTATGAATAATGAGATATATCACTATTTTAATGAGATTGTGTTACACCAAAATATATACACGTGTATGTGATTAAGCAAAAACAAAAATAAATGAGCAAATCACAAATTATGAATAATAAGATCTATCAATATTTTAAAGAGATTATACTACACCAATTAAAAAAATGATAAACCTACCGATTGGAAAAAACAAATTTGCAACTTGAATGAGTATTTGTTGTGGAAACTTATTTTCTAGCAATTTATTTTCTGCAGAAACATTTATGCTCTAATGAATAAAAAAAATGATAAACTTATCAATCATATGTTGGAAAAAACGAAATTGCAACTTGAATGAATAGTTGTGGCAAAAACTTATTTTCTGCAGAAACATTTATGCTCGAGTGAATATTTGTTGCTAAAACAATTGTTTTCTTTCAACAATATATATATATTTGAATAATCTAGTTTGTAAATAATAAGTTATTTTTTCGAGTAACTTCCCATGATTTTCGGTCAATAATATTTATCTCGATCATATAAGCTATTGACTAAACATTTATTTTTGAATATTAAAAAAATGGCATAATCAGTAAATAAGATTAAAAAGGGGTTTTTGCATATTCAAAAATTTAAAACGGAATAATATTTTTAAATTTTGGATAAACTCATATTTTAAAAAGATTCTTGTACAAACACTAATTTGAAGAATCTAATATGGTAAACATTTATATAACCCCTTAAAAATATAACATTTATAAATATCCGTCTTTTTGTTTGTGAGATATATCAATTAGAAGTTTTAACACAAAAAGATAAATAATAAAAATTCTAAAAAATTATTCTTTTATATGTTCTCCTCAAAATTAATGCAAATTTAATGATCAACTTTCATGGGACCAAAGGTAAGGTTATTGAATTGTAGGTTTGTATCCACATTTTCCGGTTCAACTTGTAAAGACATCAGGGAGATTTGAACTCCTCCCCTTTGTTTGTTAGTTGAGCTATTAACCACTCTGCCATGCCTCTTTATTTGTTATTAATGAACTTATCATAGTAAATATACATACATATGTTAGAAAAGCTTTCTCACAACTGTTATTAACTTTACAGAAAAATGTTTACAATGTATTTGTATTAGGCATTGTATATTGAACAAACAGGGATTGACTAACATGAGCCGGTTATGCATATGATACCATGGACAGCTCACTTTGCCAACTCATTGATGATTAGGCAGACATGTCATAGATTGCTGACAGTGATCAAAGTGTAAACATGGTGTAATCTATTACCCCCCCTCAAACTGGATGGTAGGAATTTTGCATACACACAGTTTGTTCCGAAGTGTAGCAAAACACGGGCCAGAGAATCCTTTTGTGAAGATATCTGCTGCCTGATCTATTGTTGAAACATACGAGACTTGGAGGGCCTTTGTCTGGATTAACTCTCGCACAAAATTGTAATATATGGCTACATGCTTCATTCTTGTATGGAAGACAGGATTAGAGGAGTATGAGATTGCACTGATATTGTCACAAAGAAGTGATGGTGAGGATGGCATTGAAACATTCATTTACAGTAGTAGTTTGCATATCCACATGATCTCTGCTGCCAAGTTTGCTAAGATGTGAAACTCTGTTTCTGTAGAAGATATGGCTACTGTTGTCTGGCGCTTACTTGACCATGAGACTGGGTTAGAACCAAAGAATATACAGTAGCCTCCTGTGCTGCGTCTAGTTAGTTGATCACCAGCCCAGTCTGCATCACTGTAGCCCTGTACAGCATTTGAGCCCTTAGTAAACTACAAACCATGTTCAACTGTTCCCTTAATATACCTTAGAATTCTCTTTGCAGCAGTGTAGTGGTCAGTGGTTAGTGCCTGCATAAACTGGCAGACTTGATTTACTGCATAGGCTATCTCTGGCCTGGTCCATGTAAGATACTGCAAAGCCCCTACTAAGGACCTGTATAGAGTAGGATCAGTTAATGGGACTCCTGTGGTCTGTTGTAACTTGTAGTTAGCAGGCACAAGTGATGTACATGGTTTTGCACCTGCCATGTTATGTTTTTCCAGGAGGTCTAAAGCATATTTCGTCTGACATAAAGAGTAGTTGGTGTTCTTTTTATTTCCAGACCCAAGAAGTAGTGCAGTTCACCCATATTCTTCACTGGAAAATGATACTGCAGCTTAGTTACGAAAGTAGCACAGTATGAAGATGAAGAGCATGTTATTATAATATCATCCACATAAACTAGAATATATGTAATCTGTGAATTGAGTTTCTGAATGAATAAAGAGTTGTCAGCAGTGCACATAACAAATTCATACGCTAACAGAACTTTTATGAGTTTTGCATACCAGGCTCTTGGTGCCTGTTTAAGTCCATAGAGAGACTTGTTTAGTTTACAAACATGGGTTGGCTTCTCTGGATCAACAAATCCTGGTGGTTGTGACATATAGATATCCTCATCAAAATCACCATGGAGAAAAGCATTGCTAACATCTAGCTGTGCAACACTCCAATTGCAGTTCACAACCATAAACAATAAGATCCTAATAGTTGTTGCCTTGGCCATTGGACTGAATGTCTCATAATAGTCAATACCCTCATGTTGATGAAACCCTTTTGCTACTAATCTAGCCTTGTGTCTTGCTATTGATCCATTGGGGTTATATTTGAGTCTAAAAACCCAATTGCATCCTACTAAATTCATAGATGTGTTATAGGGAACTTTGGACCATGTGTTTGCAGATTCTAAAGCATTATACTCATCTGCTAATGCCTGTATCCATTTAGGATGCTGATTGGCTTGACTAAAACATGTAGGTGTTACTGGTGGTATCTGGGCAGAAACAGTGGCAGGCAAAATATGTTTGGTTGAGTATGTTTTGGGCTTGTATATTCCTGATTTACTCCTAGTTTTCATTTGATGATCATTCAAAACTGTTGTGACTGACAGAGGATCAACAGTTGGACTAGAGGACTCTGAGTTATCAGTAGTACTAGAAGTAAATGAAGTAACAGTAGACTTTGAAGCAAGAACTTGAGTATTACCTGCCTGATGCATATCTGAAGAAGGAGTGTCCAAGTTTCCAACAGTAGCAAGATTGAATGATCGTTGATTCTTCATATGAAAAAATGACTCCTGAAATGTTACATGTCGAGAAATGTAGATCCTACCAGTTGTAGGATCTAGGCACTTATAACCTTTCTGAGCAGGACAGTACCCAACAAATACACATTCTATACTTCTGGGTGCAAGTTTGTGGGGAGCATATGGTTTTAACCAAGGAAAACAGAGATCTCCAAATGTTCTTAAATGGTGATAGTCTGGTTGTTTCTGATATAATGTCTCAAAAGGTGTTTTGAATCCTAAAGTATTTACTGGTAATCTGTTTATTGTATAGTTGGTTGTTGCAAATGCCTCTACCCAGTAGGAATATGCCAGGCCTGATTGTATGAGTAATGTCCTACTAACATCTACAAGATTTCTGTGCTTGGACTCAGCAACTCCATTCTGTTCAGGAGTGTGAGGACAAGTGTACTCATGTTTAATTCCATTCAAAGAAAAAAAAGAGAGTAGCTGATGATGCATGAACTCACCACCACCATCTGTGCATATTATTTTTGTGTTTCCATTTAGATGTTTTTCAATGTAAACTTTAAAACATATGAACACATCCTTAAACTCTGCTTTATCATGTAATGGAAAGAACCAACAAAACTTAGTAAGATTATCAATTATTGCTACATAGTACTTGTACCCTGATCTTAACAGTACTGGACTTGGTCCCCAGAGGTCCATATGTAGTAGATCTAAGGGCTTGTTGCTAAAATTCTCAGATGTTGGAAATGAGAGTATGAGATCTACCTAGAGAGCAAGCAGTGCAGGAAATTGGTTTACTGACTAAAGATGGTAGTGACAATTTCTTTGAGATACATTGCATATTTTTGAAGGAGGTGTGAGCCAACCTGCTGTGCCAGACTTCAGAAGGAATTGCATTAGCAGTGGAAAAGGCTTTATTGAGTTGATGATTCAGGAACTGGATGGGATATAAACCATTACTCTATGGACCTTGTAGAATTATCCTCCCATTGGATAAGTCCTTCACATAAAATCCATTAGAAGTAAAAGTTATTGAACAGTTATTGTCAGTGGTGAATTGATGCACAGACAGAAGATTCTGAGTATCTCTAGGTACCAGTAGTATATTATTCAGAGAGAAAAGATGTGTTGGAGTAGTTTTAATACAAGAACCAGAACATGTGATAGGCATACCTGATCCATCTGCAGTTTGAATCATATCTTGACCTGCATATCTTGTTGAATGTTGAAGTTCTGACTTGTTTGGAGTTACATGAGATGTAGCTCCACTGTCTACAAACCAAGGACTCTCCCCAGTTATATTTTCTGAAGCCATCATTGCTGACATATTTCTTATAGGATTTGTAGTATTGAATCTAGTGTTACATTGCAGAGCACTATGTCCTTGCTTGTCACATAGTTGACAGACAATATAATGTGGATTGTGATATCTGGAATTTGTAGATGATTTGATTTGAGAGTTGTATTGTTTGTATCCATAATTTCTTCCAGGATTGAAGTTTCTTCTTGGATAGTTTCCAGATCTAAAATTGTTTGTGGTTAAGGATGAAGTAGATTGTGGTCTGAATCTTGTATTCTGATCTCTGGAAAGGTTTCTGGATTGATAGAATTGAGCTTGAAATGCTTGATTAGTAGTTTTGTGAATCAGATCATTGTGTCTTTCATTTATGATAAGTTCTTCACTTAGAAGACTGTTGTGAAGCTCAATGGAAGAAACTGGTGGGTTTCTATGTCTCCTAGAGGTTGAAAATGGAACGTATTCAGAATTTAAGGATGATAAAGTGATCACCACCAGTTCTTTATCTGAAACAAGTTCTCCTGTAGCAGCTAGTTGATCTGTTAGAAATTTTATTTCATCAATAAGAGAGAAAACAAATTTCTACCTTGTTTAATAGCCATCAACTTTGTTCTGAGTTGAATTGAGTGAGTGGATGATGATCTAGCAAACCTTTCTTCAATTGTATTCCACAATTTGTGAGATGTTGACGCTGCTGCGAAGTATGGTATGATAGAATCAAAAATGGTACTGTTAATCCATATTATGATGGTAGAATCTTCATCTATCCAGTCAAGATAAAGTGGATTCTCAGTTCCATTTGTCTGATTTCTTTGATTTGTGAACCGATCTGGACAAGGATATGAGCCATCAAGATATGGCATGATTTTAAATTTTCTGATAACTGGAAGTAAAATATTTTTCCAAGTTATAAAGTTTCCTTCCTTGAGTTTGAGGGTTACTAGACTCATTAGTTGATTCAGAGGAACTTTTGCTATTGAATTTGAGGTCGGATTTTCCATTGAAGCAGGAAACTCTCGAATCATACCAAATAGCAAATGCTCAACTAATCAAAGAGTTTAAAGATCTGTTGATTCGGAAGAAATAAGAAAGAACATGAAGGTTTGAAGAATGAAAGAAGGAAAATGATTTCTAACTCTAATAGAGAGTTTTATAGTACTGAAGCATAAAGACTGTACTTAGCGTTGGATACCACATAGCTTTGATTTACTGTAACTTCTTGGAACTTGTTGTTAATTGATTATCTATTTAGCACGCCTCTGTACTTGGCGTTTTCTCAAGAAAGAAAATGAATATCCATAAAGACTGTTCACTGATCTAATTAAGAATATCCAATAAATGCACCACTAATCAAGGTTTTTGTCGAGCACGCCATCAACAGAGAAATAAAGATTGTTCAGATTTAGCTTTAATGTCTAGTGAAGACTGTTCTGATCGAGAAAGACGTTGATACTTACCAAGAAAGCTTCATTAATCTCACCACTGCTCGAGAAAGGACTTTGAGTGAATCGAAGAACTTGTTAGTTGTTCAAGAATGACTTTAACAATATTCAAGGAGATTCCAGTAGCAATGAATTCATTTTCACTGCTTGAGAAGAACTTTGTATGAATCAATGAATTTGTTTCTTATTCAAGAATGAATTATCAAGATTCAAGAAAAACTTCAACAAACATGAATACATTCCATTTATTGTGAGTAATAGCGGAAGAAACTAGAACATTGCCATTAATGGCTCTGATACCATATTAGAAAAGTTTTCTTATAACTTTTATTAACTTTACAGAAAAAATGTTTACAATGTATTTGTAATAGGCATGGTACATTGAACAGACAGGGATTGACTAACATGAGCCGGTTATGCATATGATATTATAGACAACTCACTTTGTCAACTCATTGATGATTAAACAGACAGGTCATAGATTGCTGACAGTGATCAAAATATAAACAGGGCGTAATCTATTAACATATTGTATATAAACATGTCTAAATCTATTTTCAAAGTAAAATAAAAATGATCAAAAATATTCAATTCGCGATTCAATACACGATTCATTCTTAAAAAATAAAAATGAACTGTGTTCACAGCCTTGACCAAGGGAAGACTGCAGCACACGGAAATTTGATTGGATGATAACATAACACTTCCCATGTGATTGATGGCATCATCGCTCTGTTCCTTCAGACGGATTTCAGTTTCCTTATACGGTCTGTCACAACTATGGAATTGCCTCCTCAAAAACGTTCCCATTATCTCCCGTTTTCCCTCTCGCTATCTTTGTCTTATGCGAAGCACATTACCACACTACCCAACTTATTTGTATTTCCAAACAATACCCCTACTTGTTATCAATCCTCCCTTCTACCTACCACGTGGTACAGTAGTCGAACGAAGTATGAAGGGTAATTTAGTATATATCCACCCACACCCACTAAGTCATAATAATGATCAAATCCCGTAATGCACCCCTAAATGTAACCGTTTAGAGTTCCCATTAACACTAGTGGGGCCTACAGGCGTGCACTAACGAACCAAACGAAATCCTACGTGTCAAAAAATGATTGGCTAATTTCAAGTCGTCGGGATTCAGAAACAAAGTTATAAAGAGAGAGAGATTATATGAGAGTGAGAGTCACTTTCATTTCTTATCACACACTCCTTTTACTTTCTTTCTCTCTCTCTCAAGTGTGTTTTCTTCTCTAGTTTTTTCAATTTTTATATGGATTTCCTGTATAGTTTTTATTAATTTAAGATTCCGGGGTTGCATGCAATACAAAGCTCTGTCTAAAGAATTTCGGTTTGAATTATTTGATAAAGAATTGAAGAAATGCTTGAAACAGTTGAGAGTAGTAGTTGTGTTAATGGAGTAGTAGGAGTAGGAGGAGGAGGATATTCTTCTTCACAACATATTATTCATCATCATCATCATCATCATCATCAGAGCTGTGGAGACAGTAGTGAAGAAGAATTATCTGTACTACCTAGACATACTAAAGTTATTGTGACTGGTAATAATAGAACTAAATCTGTTCTTGTTGGTCTTCAAGGCGTTGTTAAGAAAGCTGTTGGGCTTGGTGGATGGCATTGGCTGGTAATTTTTATTAAATTTCCCTACTTTTGTTTGCCATCAATTATCTTTTTTCTGGGTCTTAACTGTTTATTTTGGATTTGTAGATATTGTTTTGTTAAGTTTTGTTTTGATTTGATGGGGTTTTTTAACAATGTAATCAATTTGGCATTTGCTTGAGTTAGAAATTGGATTTTAGAGGTTTCTTTCGGTAAGAAAGTTTTGGATTAAGAAGTTCATTTTTATTGTCTCTTTTTTATTTTATGAATTTGTCTGTATATGCATGTTAGTTTTATCCACTCAGGATTGGGTATGATCATGTTAAATATGGGTATACTATGCTAGAAATTTGTTAGATTTTCCATGAAAATTTAGGGTTTTATATATAAGGTTTGAATGGATATTGCTACTATACATATTAATGTTGTTAATAATTTTGTCATGACAGTTCTTTATATCCAAAAATTTCACATCACCTGTTAAGAATATTACCATTTTACGGTGTAGGTTTTTTTGATTTGGTAGATTCTTGTTAGAGTCAGATCGATGATAGCTTTTAATAATGGCTTGTGGGTGATCTAGTTTTGATTGATTAGGGTTCACTTTCACTCTCTTAATGGATTATGATGGAAGATGATCTAAAAGATTTTGCAGTGGATTTTGTTTAGGGTTCGAGCAGTTTTCTCTAAATTTATCTACTTCTCCATGAATTACATTTGTGATTAAATAGGTTACCTTTGGATTTGTCATAGTTCAGAGTTTTCTATATTTCCTGATCCCTTTTTCTGATACTTGCTTTTGATTTTTTTTGATTGTATCTAATAGCAGCATTTAGTTACTGTCGTTTTATCTCATCTTTCTTTGTTCTTTGATTAGTTCTTTAATTATTTATGTTTTGGGAATTTGTAGGTTCTTACTAACGGTATTGAAGTGAAACTACAGAGGAATGCCCTTAGTGTGATTGAACCACCTACAGGTCTTGAGGAAGATGATGATTTAGAATGCGAGAACACACAATGGAATGTTTCAGATATGGGTTAGTTCATTTAATTAGTTCAAATTATTGTTTCTATCACGACTTCACTGCTTGTATCCACTTTTTGATGCTTGACAAAAATGGGGGTTGATACCTTCGGATTGTATGCTTATTGATTCTAATTCAACAATGCGCTCTCATGATTCGACTAGCTTAGGTTATTTAAGTACTTGGGTTTCAATGTCTGCTCTTATTCCTGCTTTTATAAGTTCATCCAGTAATTTAATCAATAATGGATAAAATACAGATTAGTAGATAAAAATCATTGAAATTATTTCTTTGGACTATACCATGTGATATGTCTGACAGAGCATATTTAATAACCAGTAATTTTTGTTCCACATTTTTTGATTTGATGAAGGTTCCAAGTTTATCTTATACTTAATTCTTATTTTCTTTATAGTATGACAAGTTCTTTTGGTACTTTTCTTCCTTGATATGTTCTAATGGGGTTTTGTGCAAATTTCTAGCATCTGATGACAACCACAAGCCCCATAGACAAAGGCATCGGTCCCATAAATTGGGTGGCTCATCTCACAAGACCATTAGTCGTTCTCTTTCCTATGATACACAATTTAAAAGCTCTTTTGCACCTGCTCGACATTCCACGGTATTTCTCATATTCTGAAGTTTTATGTTTTATTATTGTTGTTCTGTACATTTTTAAGCATTCTAGATTGTTTTAAATGATAATATTGCCTCTGTTATCTATGTTAAGCTCTTGTTACTGTGTGATGCAGAAGGTTGATCTAACCAAACTAGAAATGACAGCACTTTGGAGATATTGGCGTCACTTCAATCTTGTAAGTTACTAATGAATGAACTTTCTCTTTGTTTGTTTGTCAAATTGGTTGTCTTATAACATCTAACATCGTTCATTTGGTGGTTTCAGATGGATGTCATCTCCAACCCAACCAAAGAGGAGCTATTTGATGTTGTTCAGAGGCATTTCATGTCACAGGTACCTAAAAGAATCTTTCTCTTGAATTATTGGATACAATTTGCTTCTTATTTTGGATTGATTATATGTCCATGCATGAGGTGGGATGTTGCCTATGTTTAGAAATTTGTGATTCTAATACCTGTGATGACATGTCTAGATTTTTTTTTTCTTTTGTAAGAGGATTTTTTGTTATGTTTATGTTTCATTTTTGTAGTAAAGAGTAAACATAGCTTTTGCCTCATTGCATATTTAGATTGACTGAACTTGACTTTCTGTGCAACACATTTTCTTGTTGGAAGCAGCAATTGGATGAGTTGCAAGTTATTGCAGGGTTTGTGCAGGCTGCGAAGAGATTGAGGAACGTTTATAACTAACTTAATCAACTTTGTGGAAGAAAAAGCCTTAGTGAAATTGGTTTGTTAACACTAACAACAACAACAACAGATACTAGCACTCACTCACGTCCGTTCTTTTGTTTACCAATGGGGGCTGTATTTATCTTTATTTTTGTAAATATATGTATCCTTTTGGATTGTTAGAAAGAGTTATATATAGGGGGGATGGTTAGAACTCAGTAGTAGAGTAGTAATATTAGTGTTAGTGGCCGTGGTGGTTATTGATAATAGTAGTATGAGTACATGAATGGTATGTAGATATGGGAAGCTAGAGGTTAAATAAACACTCTTTTATGTTAAGAAAGAAGCTCTAATAAGTGACTTCAAACGTTTGTGTCAAAATTTGCATTTTCTAGCTCTGGTTTTGGGTTGGTAGAACAAGTGGTTTTGTTAATACTAATAATTGAAACCAATATAAATTCAGTTTCCACACTTAGTTTCTTCTTCGAGTATCTTGACAAGACTAGTTTTCCATGGTTGAATGTTATCTAGATCTGTGATATCTACTTGATGTATATTAAACTTGTGTGAAATACTACCTCCGTTTCAACAAAAATGTTACTATTACTTTTGTTAAAGTAACTGAGGGAACGTTATCTTATAAATATATTATTAAGTGATGGCTAGAATTTTGTCTGTGTAGTTTTTCTACCCAGCCTGTCCCAAGCCAAGATAAAGGAGGAGGGTTGTGATTGGCATGGCGAGCCAACGATAAAAACGGTAAAAAAACATAGGGTGATAGGCCTGGCGAGCCAGCCATAGATCAAAAGATGTAAGAGCAGTATCAAGATGGGGTGGGGACTTGGTAAGTCTTTTTTTTGAAACCTATTTTAACTTGTTTAGAAGAAGAAAAAAAAGATATAGCAAGTGATTAAATGTGATTGGTTCTAACACCTCACATGTTACCCATGTCGGGGGTAAAGCCATTAACGAAGGAATGAAGAAAATGGTTTATTTTCCTGCAAGAGAGGAAGAACTGTATGTTAAGCATTTACTCGGTCATGGTGGACCACTGCAAGGAATAGATGGAGAAGGGCCCACAAAAGATACCTACAAGCTGTTGTCCTGTGACAAAAACATCATCCCATTAGTTTTCAAAGAAACTATAGGCGGGAGCGGGAGTGCATGATGGGGCTTGTTGGTCCCATAGTCTTTATGTATCCTCTGTCGGTAGTTATTCTTTCATTTAATTCACTTATTGGCACACCCATTTAACTCGTGAGTCGTGACTAAAGAAATGACAGCAAACAGGGTGATTCTACTACAAGAATCATCCATCGATCGAGGCGAGTATGTTCGAGCATGTATATATGATTAAATTATATCACTGCACCCCAAATCCATCTATGAAAAATAGAAGTAGGTAATGTTGGAAATAATAAGAAAGATTTTGGTGAGACTAAAACTTCAACATTCTTCGTCATAATATTTTTCATAAATTATTTCTCCGACAGCTCTACTGCCCAGTCGTCCAGTTGGAGACTCAAAGTCCCAACTCAGTGACTCACTCTTATGAAGCAACATGCGAACCATTGTACTAGAGTCTAGGGATTAGAACCTTATTAATAAAACCGCTTTATCACATTATATTGTGAAAATCAGTGATTTATTGACCATTCAAGAGTGGATATACAAATTTATGGTTACAAGCAGTGGCCCCGATTAATCATGAGTTTGATATTTTTCACTCTTCTCCGTCCTTTTTCGGGCGTATGCTTAGCAACACCGGTTCTGCATTGAAGCCGTGGATAAAACTCTAAGAGACATGAGAAAAAACATCAAACCATTTGCAGAAATTACCGTGGTGCTGGGCGGAGATTTTAAACAGACATTGCCTGTGGTACCGAGAAGTTGCATCAGTGCAAAACTCTTATTTATGGACGGGTGTAAATCTGATCAAGCTCATACAAAATATGAGACTCCAAAGATCATATGCGGAGAATAGGAAGTTTGTTAATTACCTAATAAAAGTATGCATATACTTCCTTAAGTCTTAGTACTTAAGTTTTTATTATTACATTTTGACTTTGCATTAGGTGATATGGGTAGGAGAGTATAGCTAAAAACATTTCCGTCGATATTTTAGTAGAAGAGGATGGCGTAAAACATCTTAGCATTAATTATACACCTGCATGTTATATTTCAGGAACAATAATAATATAGTATAAATAACATATACGTTGTTTTACATTAGCGGATAATCCATCTAGGAGTTTGAGATTTATTATCTAAAAATTATAGAATATCTAGGAATATTGCAACAAACACCAACGCTATTCTAATAATCCTGTACAGGGATAAATACTGATTCATTCAATAAATTTAATCTTATATGCAATAATCTTCCGAGTTCAGCCGGGTGAAGTATTCATGTAATTATATACATACAGAGAGAGAGACAGATGAACACCTGCCATATCTTAAAATTCTTTGTAGAATACAGAAGTTCAATATTTTTGAGACTTGGGTCAGAAACATATTTTTACGATTTTAGCCTTGACAAAAACCTACTATCTACATTAAGTCCCCTGCTTAGCGCGGAACAATAATGTTGCGTGGTAAGCACTAGACGGTCATAGTCTAATAATAGTAGGCCAACTGCTTAGCTTTTGCCTCCCAGATATGTCTTTGACGCAGGCTTGGGCATATATGATCACAACAAATAACCACATAAGAAAGATATTATGATAAATCCATGTGATTCAGCTGAGAGTAGGCACAGATAAATTCAGTAATCTATTCGGGGAATAAATGTATGATTGATATATAGTCTTCAAAAGTTGAAGACTCTATATACACGACACTGTGTAGATCGTAATGTCTCAATATTACCCAATGTGAGCCTTAATGAATATAGAACAATTGTAGGTCCATGCAACTCAGCTGAGAGTAATCATGGATGAGTTCAGTATCTCATTGTTGATAAACAGACTTCAAGTATTGAAGGTCTATATAGATACTCTGAATATAGAAATGAATCAATATTACTCAACATTAGTCTTAATATTGATATGTATATATGGAATGAGTTCAAGGAATTTCTGCTGCAAAATTATTACACAGGGAACAAGTTCGAGCTGCTCCATACTAGTGGAAAATCCATCTAGGAACTAGGTTCAAGTTGCTCTATACTAGTACACAATCTATGTAGGAGCTTTGTTATTCAAGAACAAGGTCAAGGAAGAGAATGACACAAGATTATATTAGTATTTTGTATAATCAGAGAGTATATTGGGAGGCGTCGCATCAAGCACCCATGTCACTCTGAGGATAAAGTCGTTATATACTAGTAGGCAATCCATCTAGGAGCTGGATATCCATTCAAGAAGAAGAATATGTTCTGGATGTATTTCTGTATATTCAGAGAATAATTAGAGGAGAATTCTAACCAACACCAGTGGCATTCTGAGGACAATATTGCTCTATACTAGTGGTCAATCCATCTAGGTGCTTTCCAATCATTGGAGATTCTATAAAGAGTGAGTACTGAATCATACTATACATACATAGAGAGTGCATCTAGGTGAAGCTCTAATATCTATACAAGTGTCCATACTTTATAGAGAGGTTATGGGATCGGTTTGGAATGCCAATAGCTAGTAGTTAAGTCCTTAGTCTCAATATTTGTATATTTAAGACCACATATAAACTTGTAGATGATGGGTTTTTGACACGGATAAAATAGTAAAGTTATATCACAAGACTCAAGTCTGAGAAATATTAAACCTTAAAATATTCTGCAAAGAGTTTTAGGCGGGAACTTATCCCTGACATCTCTCATGTGTTTATTCATGTATTCTCTCTTTATGTATAACCAAATACATATACGATTAAAATTACTGAATGGATCAACATTCATTATTGTACAAAATTATTAAAATAGTACTGGTGTTCACTACAACTTTTCCAAATATTCTATGAGTTTTGCATAAAACCTCAAGATCCTAAATGGTTGTCCACTAGTATAGAGCAATGTGAATGTTATTTAGTGCTATATTCCGCAACTGGATTCCCAAAAACTACCTTATATCAATATTCATGCTCAACTGAACGACACTGACTCACTAAAATACCTATATAATTTTAGAAGATTACATAGGAATCTATTTGATTAAAGCACCACAATTGTGCTTAGTTTGAAAGTCAAATTGTGCCAGACACAATTTCATAGCTTCTACTAGCTAAACTCATCTTCAGTCACATTAATCTTTGCTTTAAATATACAATTAATATGGTGGGCTTATACTTCTATGGAAAAATGGTTTTTCTTTAGAAATTGTTGACAAGTCTGAGAAAATGATCCATAGCATTATTAAAAATGATTGTGCTAAAGGGGAATGGTTCCTCTCTTGTGTTTATGGCACTCCGTACAGAACTGTCCAAGATAGACAATGGTCTTATATCAAAGATTTAAGTCAAGTGGTCTTTATTCCCTGGGTTCTTATTGGAGATTTGAACATAACCATGAACCCAGAAGAAAGAAATTCCACTTTGTCATTGCAGACTTCCTCAGAAGTCTTGACACTATTGAGAGAATCAGATTTATCTGATTTAGGATTCAGTGGAAACCTCTTTACCTAGACTAGTAACAGTCATGAGACTGGTAGATTCAAGTCGGGACTTGTAAAACACTTATTAATAGTGAATGGTCGATTACTTATCCAGAGGCCATTCTTTCCCAATTACCTCAAAATGGGTTTGACCATTCTCCCATTCTCTTGGAGCTCAATAAGATCAATAGTGTTAAGGGTAGAAATTGGAAATTCTTCGAACATTGGCTCCAAAATGATACTTGTAAAACTGCAATTATGAATGCTTGGTCTGCTAATTTTTCTGGTTCTACAACTTTTGTCCTTACTAGAAAGCTAGCTAATACAAGACATCTTCTCTCCAAGTGGAGTAAAAGTACTTTTGGTAATATTCATAACAAAATTACTGAATTTCAGAAAGAGATTTCTCATCTTCAAACTACTGATGTGAATGGTAGCAACACGAATGCAGTTTTGAAACTTGAATGTGAAGTAGCCAAGTTGAACGATATTCAAGCTAGTTCTAATAGGCATAAGGCAAGCTATCACTTCTATAATGACATCGACAGGAATTCTAAATACTTCCACATAAGGGCTAACAGTCGCAAAGCTCGTAATAGAATAGACTCTCTTCTAGCGCCGGATGGTTCTTGGTGTCAAAATAGAGAAGCTTTGGAATTTCTTATGACAACTCATTTTCAGAAAATTATGGCTACATCTTCCCCAACAGACAACTATCACTTCCTTCAGCATATTCCCAGATGCATCTCTGATGAAGATAATCAATCCCTAACAGCTCCTCCAACTGATCAGGAAATTCACAATGCTTTGATGTCCATGGATCATTGGACCTCTCCTAGGCCGGATGGTTTTCCTCCCGGCTTTTATCAAACCCAATGGTGTTAGTGAAGGATGAGGTTTGTAACATGATAAGGGCTTTTTTTCATTCAGGTTTTCTTCTTAAGGAATTAAACAAGACAAGAGTTTGTTTAACTCCCATGGTGCAAATTCCACACAAAGCAGAACATTTTTGGCCAATTGCGTTATGTAATACTGTGTACAAGATTATTTCCAAGATTATTGCACTTCGGATGAAAAAATACCTTACCAACATTATCTCTCCTACTCAATCAGCTTATGTATCAGGTAGACTGATATCCGAAAATGTTTGTTTGGTTCAAGAGATTGTTCAAGCCATGAAACGTAAAGAAGGTAGAGGGAGTCACTTAGCGCTAAAAATGGATATGACAAAAGCTTTTAATAGGCTTGGATGCTTATTGATATCCTAAATAAATTTGGCTTTGGCGATAAGTTTTGTCACCTTAATGTATAAGTACAACAGGGATTGAGATTATGCTGAATGGATCTCCTACAAAAGCTTTTAAACCATCGAGAGCATTCGTCAAGGTGACCCTCTTTCTTCCTACCTCTTTATTCTTGCAATGAAGTCTTTTTCAAGGTTTTTACTTCACTGTGAAGATTCTTCCCAACTCACAGGCATCAAAATTTCAAGATCAGCTCCGAAGATAAATCATCTCCTCTTTGCAGACGATTGTCTTCTCTTATGCAAGACAAATATTTCTCAAACTAATAAGCTTCTCCAAGTGATTGATGAATTTAGTTCTTGTTCGGGTCAATTGATTAACTTCTCTAAATCAGCTGTCTACTTCAGTAAGAATATGGAGCCTTCAAACTGCCAAGATTTTAGTGGTATTCTCCAAGTTAGACAACTAAACCTTAATGAGGAAAAGTATCTTGGTTTACCTTTCTTTGTTGGCAGGAATAGAAGAGTTTCATTCTTAGTTCTCATTGACAAGATGGATTCTAAGTTCGAAAAGTGGAGAAGTTCTAATATGTCTGTAGCTGCTAGGTCAGTTATGATTCGAAGTGTCACTAATGCTATTCTTATCCACCACATGACAAGTTTTAAGATCCCAGCAATTACTATTAACAAGATGAACTCAGCTCAACAAAAGTTTTGGAGGAACAAAAAAACCAACAAAGGTAAACACATGATTGCTTGGAATAAATTCAGTAAGCCGAAAAAAGAGGGCAGATTAGGATTTAAAAATCTCCAAGTCTTCAAAAGAGCTTTACTGGCCAAATATGCCTGAAGACTTTGCATTGATATTCAATCTCTTATTGCTAGGAGTCTTAAAACGAAATATTTTCCATATGGAGAAGTTTTTGATCTGACTAAGAGGAATAATTCAACATGGTCTTGGCGGAGTATTAGTTCAGAGCTAAATTTCATACAGAGATATGCTTGCTGGAGTGTAGGAGACGGTAAAAACATTCTTATTTTGAAACATAGATGACTACCTGAACTTCCCGGTCCACCAACTCCAAGGCAAGATGTTGTGAATCACCACCAGTTCACGTATGTCTGGCAGCTATATATTCCAAACTCATCTTCTTAGAAGTTTAGTCTCCTTCAAACTCTTTTTGAACCCCATACAATACAGTTCATCAGCAACATATTAACTAGTGGTCGAAGTGAAGACAAACTAATCTGGTCCCTTGAGAAAACTGGTCGATTCTCAGTTAAGTCATGTTATCGAAAGATGATGGAAGAAACATATCACTCTGAACCTGTGGATCAAGCTATGCAGTATATCTTCAAAACCCTATAGAAACTCCCATTATTACCAAGAATCTGTCAGTTCTTATGGAAGTGCATCTCTGCCATACTTCCAACCAAAGACAAATTGATTTCGGTAGTTCCATGGCATGGATGTTGCCTGTCCTTTCTGCAATCAAGTTCTTGAAACACAAACTCATATTATTAGAGACTGCTCTATGTCTAGAACTGTTTGGGCTGCAACTACTGGTGAACTTGTCAATGAATCTGCAATTACTCTAACTGAATGGATCTGTTCTTGGTTTGAGATGCTCCGTCAAAATCTGCTCAATCAATCTGATCTTCACAAGAAAGCTATAGTAGCCTGGTGCATTTGGTCTGAGAGATGTGACAAGGTCTTCAACAACACAGATGTTACGGCTGATAAAATTATTGCGAGATCTCGCAAATTCATAGAAGAACAGAACTATATTATTTCTCCAACCCAAAGAATTCTGCATATGAGTCATGCTAATACATCTCACTGGTCTCCTCCCCCTAGGGGTGCTTTCACTATTAATTGTGATGGTTCTTACCATGATATTACAAAAATTGGAGGCATTGGACTGATTATTCGAAATTTTGCAGGGGCACATATAGGATCGAAGTGTATTCGCTTAGGCCAAGCTTGGGCTGCTGAACAAATGGAATGCATGGGGCTATGGGAAGGAGCATGCTGCGCAAAGAGTCTAGGGCTGGAGAAGATACACTTTGAGCTGGATTACAGTTGGTGATAGATGCACTAAATAGCGACTACATCAATCTTGATTGGCGATTACATAACTTAGTTAATGACATAAAATTAATTTTTAGAGAATTTTCTTCTTGGTCTTGTTATTATGTTCCGGAAAACATGAATAAGGTAGCAGATTTATTGTCTAAGAAAGCAAGACTTCAGTCTCTTAGTAGGGAATGGGTCCACTCAATCCCCAGTAGCATTAGTGCACAGTTACTGGAGGACATGAGATATGTATCTCTTTAAGTTTTTCAATGAATTTTCTTTCGGTTTCAAAAAGAAAAAAACACTTTATACTTGGACGTGTGGTTATTGGTCGGTGGGTTATAAGTTTAACTTAAATAGGCCACATTTGGACCTGGTGAATGGTATTGGGTTTGCTCAATTATTTTGGGTTTTAGGTGACTGGATATTGACTTAATTTATTTTGATACACGTCATGGACTGAACTAGTGAACTGGTGGTACTTGTGCTGGACTTGTGATCACTTCGGATACGTCTCTCGGGCAAACTTTCATGACCCATACTTATATGTAAAATTAAGTGTATACACGTACGAAGTGATTTACTTATCTAACCATAATATGCATGCTCGTTGCCATAAATTTCATTGTGCGTGGTACAATTTTAATAAAATGTGATAATCGTATTACTGGAAAATGCCTATACTTTTTTTTCTCCATATCTCTGTGATGTGCTGTACAAGCCACTTAAACTTGTTATGTTTATGAATTGACTGAAACGCTAAGTTATTGCTGGATCTAAGGCAGGGATGGACTCATAATATTTCTTTATGTAGGGTTGAAATGTCAATGGTTTGACAAATCGGTCGAAGGCCACGACAAGTTTTTCAGAAAAATCGTGAATTACTGGACAACTCTGATTCACCAATTGAATGCTAGATAGATAGACAAATACAGATTAAAAAATAATAATTAATTGTAAAATGTGCTTACAGAAAAAATTTATAATTCATCGAAGAAAAATGAGAGATGGCGTGTTGAGACGAATAAAGGTTTTTGCTTTAAGTAAGATTTAAGTTTTAATTCTCCCTTAACATGGGCTAAAAGTTACATAGACTACAATTTACATAATTAAAGATGCTAAACACAATTTTTCAACAAAAAAAAAATTATATCAAAATTTTATTGGGCCAGAACAGGGACGGGCTATATCCTAGTTTAGCCTGTTACTAGGTCCGTCATTGATATAGGCAATCAAAATAAATTTTCAAAGACTTGGTGTTGTCAAACTCGATGTGCTTAATGTGTGGTGTAAATATACAATAGATTAGGTGTAAAAATGAACTTGTGACCACATGAGAAATAATTGAGATGCTCCAAACAAACATTTGTTATACTCTACATATATCTTAAATTGTTGATGTGATATATAATGCGCGTACCAGGAACGATATTATAATTTTATGCTCTAAATAATGCCAGCCTATGTGTGCCCCTTTAGATGCTTATGTTGATGGAAATCCTTCAACGAAGCATGCAAAACTTGATCTACAAAGAAATCAGAGTTTGCGCAATTTAAGTAAAGCATGTGAGGAAATCCAATGGCCAGTAAGATATTTATTCGAAAACATGATAAGTGTCTAAATTACATCTTTGTAGTGACGAATTCATATTTATTTTCATTAGATTACTCGCATTTTGCTTTTATGTTGCTCTTGTTTTCTATTTTGTACTTATATTAGGTGATTCATCCAAAATCAATGGAAAATTATTAAAGGATATAAGTTTGGAAGAACCCAAAACAAGTGCTGAGATGAATACGCGACAAAAGTGGATAATGGAAGAGAAAACACCTTGTTCGGTCCACCAAGACCAAGCTAACCATAAGCATTCGCCACCATGTTATAGAGAACTAAAATATGATTCAAATGATCCATGAATCACTCAATTCCTATACAAAACAAAGAAGTTATGTCCAAAACACTAAATTAGTTTGGATTGGGTTTTTGTTGGTTGTTGGGCTTGCGTGTGAAGGAAAGATTAAGCGCGTTTTGGGCTTATGTTTGGACGAGATTTTGTCATAAATTGTGTGTTTTTCAAGTTTTAATGCACAAACTTATCTACGGGCGTTTCTCTATTTTATCTAAGTTTCATAATGAGATAAAGATTAAGATGATGCTTTAAAAGTCACACAAAGGGGAACTTAGACACAATTCTCTCGATACAACACATTGGTTAAGCCCTTTAAAAGGGGGAACTAGGATAGTTTTTCTTATTATTTATTTCTCCATGAGTAACTAATATTTTATCTACTGGTTGAGGAAGTATTTTGAAGTCCTAAACATGTAAATCAATTTGGCTGGCCAGTTAGTTTTAATACTTATAATTTATTTTATTATTTATGTTCTACTTTTAATATCATCATGTATGATGGAATATTTGTTTACTTATGTTGCAAATTTGGTGAACATGTATTCGTATCTAAAGCTTAATTAGGGTTGTTAATACGAAAAATTTGACATTCCTGATTACAAGTAGCATAGTGTGATGATTATATTAATATTTTAAGATACTTGCACGTAGAAATTGACATTTGTTAAATGGATTACTCGTAGTATATCTATTATATTGATTAGTCTCTTCATAGATTTTAATGCTCTTAGGGGTTAAGCTTAATTGCACGATATGTTGGGTTATTCTCTAGGTAGAATTCATATATACATCTTTATGGTATATGACGATTTACAGAAACTAACGAAGTATATTCGCAATGAGGTAATCAGGGGCTCTTGGTATGAGAGAAAGTGAATGTTAACTCCAATCTATTGATGAACATGTTTGGTGATGGAAGATGAAACTCTTATCCAGTATTTGCTAATTTTCCGCTTGCCTATAAATAATTTTATCTTAATATTTTGACTGGTATGATCATCAATATACAACCTGTCCTTGTTTTTGGCCCAAAACTATTTTACAATAAAAAACTTGTGAAATTTTCTTTTCAGCCCACATATATTAGACATTGTAGCCCACTTAATATATTTTTAGCCTATTTGTATCATTCTGATTGCAAAGTACAGTAACAGTTAGTTAATGTAGGTTTTAGACTATTTATCTTTAGACTATTTAATGTAGATTTTTATTTAAAAGAAAAAGAAAAAGAAATCTTCTCAACCCAATTTTCCCGTTTTTCTTCTGTAAACTATAAAAAAAAATCATAATGACTTTTTTTATTGATCTTGTTCTTTTTAATTTTTGGTTGTCTATCTAATTGGTATTCTATTTGTGAAGCTACACAATTTGTTTCAAATTATTTGTCGCAACCTTCAACCGCATTGTAAATTAGTGACTTTCCACCCCTACCCAAGTAAAAGTGTTTCGTCCATCCCTGGTTTTACATTGAAGGTTCTCTCTTGATAAATTATTCTAAGACGCATACATAAACATGTTTTTTTAGCCCATTAAAACAACCGAGGCTTATATATATAATAGAGAAAATAGAAAGCCTTCAAGTTTTGTTATTATAGTTCTTCGAATTTTTCCTTTGAGGGTTTTTAACAACACTACTAATGGGAGGTACCAGTTTACTAGGGGGAGGGTACCAAAATATGCATAAGACAAAAGGAAAATATTTTTTATTTTATTTTATGTGGGTTTTGGTATGTAAAGCGATACTCCCACTAATTTCCATGGTTTTTAAGCTTTCAAAGTCGAGTCGGCATTTACTATCGATGTTACTAATAGGTGTAATAAGGGTTTTTTTTTTAATCTTGGAGATACCCGTCTAATGAGAACAATAATATCACTCTTTAATATAACTATGCACTAATATCTTAAGGTATGCGTGTTGAACACATGACTCACAATGTTTTACAAAATTATATCATTGTACCATGTTGCAAAGAATCGAGAAACACGATCTAATTCCACAAGCGGCGCAACTAGAAGTCTATCAAACTATGGGCCTTAATAGATTTTTACCTGATCTTAAACCTAAATATTAGGCTTGAATTTTTGTAAAATATAAAATAGGCTTTAAGGGGAAAAAAAGCTTTTGAGAGGGTCTTGAACATGTATAAGCCAGGCTCTAGTTCCACCCTCAATTCCACCTAACTATCACCAATTTGTTTCAGTTTCAGTTTCAGTTCCTTCATCCAACTCAGAGCTTCTAAACATGCTTTTGTTTTAGTGTCTACAGGGGTGGAATCCTATCCACAACCTACCTTGGATCATTTTCATCCACATGTTTTATCTGTAGTTATAATTGAATATATCCTATAGAGAAGTTAGATTCCAAAGAAGCACCATAAAGTTAATGAACCAATCAATGTTTATGTCTAGGATGATTCACAGTCTTTTCTAATCTAGGTCTAGCATTGGAATGATCTTAAAGTTTACTTCGATAGAATCAACCATATTAATCAGGCTCAGATATACTTTTACCAAGAATTATATTTTCCTAAATCTCCATATTGACCGGATAGTAAAAGATAATTTTTCAATATAAAATTTTAAAGCTTGATCATCCATCCAACAATTAGACCACATGTTAACATCATTATTAACATCAAAGTTAAAGGTGGACTGGAAAGAAAAGTCAACCCAAATTAATTTTATAAACTGACAGTTAATAAAAAGATGCATTTTTTATCTTCCACCCATATAAGAGTTACAAAGATGATAAAAAGGGGAAACATTTTTATTATATTTATCTATTCTCTGTCCCAGTGGCAATGTTTTTGAGACTAACTTCCAACAAAATATATTCAATTTTGGTATAAAGTTGAGATTCCAGATTTCATTCCTGAATTTTGATTACTCCGTATCATTATTTTAATTGGACAAAAGTTTATAAGTTAACTTTTTATTTATATCACCATATGGAGTGGGTCGTTGTACCATATGGGAAAATTTCCAACATTTTTGTTTTTGATGGTGCAAATGATATAGTCGTTGCTTTAAATAAGGATTATCTCAAAATAATTAAGCAATGTTAATGTAACGTTTTCTTCCGTCGCAAATTTTGGCACTACTGTAATATCATTACAAAGGAGTAAGCACTAAGTTGTACAGTACTAATGTTGCGTATGAAATATTTCAATATTTGAAGCTCTGCCGCGTGAGACTCTAATATTATATATATATTCGTAGAATTGCTATAGGACCAATGTGAGATACTTGTGGTAAGAGTTTTATATTTCAATTTTCTTGTGGAATATAAAATAAAAATTTATGCTTTTGATACGGATCAGTAGCATATAAAAAAATCATATTGTTTCTACGCTTCTATTGCTGGATAGAGATGATTTTATTATTTTATCTCTATTAAAAATTCACCCTCCATCCCTGTTAGGTATGTCTTCAATGAATTTTTACTATTTCCATTTCATCACATGAAGAGTTCATGTCTTCGATGTCATCACCAACAAGAATTGATTCATCAGCTCTACTCTATGATATTTCTTCAAAAATCTCAGTTTCAGCAGGTTTGAAGTTAGATTCTAAAATGTTAAAAGGGTTCAAATAGCCTATATAGTCTTATGAAAATACAAAATATAAAGTAGGCTTTAAAAAACAGGCCATGGGTTATTGATGTAATTTTAATAGTGGTAAATAAGGTGATCGTTTCTCGAACTTGTAAAGGTAATGATTTTAGAAAATAATGATTTTAATTAACTCTAGAAAATTCCAGGAGTATGAAAAAGACTAAATAACCTAAAGATGATTTTTGAATAATTTTAAAAGGACCAGGAATCAGGAATCAGGTAATTCTAACAACCTATGTGATTAATCAAATAATTCTTTTTAAATTAATTGAAGCACAAGTAATTGCCAAAATTGGTTTTGTTATGCTAACAAACAGAGGTAAATCACAAGCATGGACTATCAAAATTAATTAACCAAGCATAATCTATCAAGCAAAAACACAATTGTTGAAAGAAAACCGTTTTCACTATTTAAAACTATGCAATTCTAATAACAAAAGAATTATAAATAATTTTTAGAAAATAATTAAATCACATAAAATTGAGAAAATTACCTTATCCATCATCTCAGTAAATAGACTTAGCTCATGGTGGAAAAAGATTGCTCAAAAGTTGATTTCATTGCTCAAAATAAAGATTACAAGATTGATTAAGACTGTAACAGCCAAACAGTAACGCAACAGACGGGTTACAGAATCAGCCCCAACCGTTACAGCCCAATTCAACCGAGAATATAACAGCGAGAAATAGGCAACCGAGATTTCAAACTTTGTAACAGATTAAAGTGTGGGTGAACTGTCTTCTTCGGTGAAGGTAAGGATGAACACCAGTGACGGAGTAGGCCGGAAAATAACAAAAGTGATCCTGGAGCTGCGTACCCCTTTTCTGAAGCTTGTAAACTCTTTATATAGGCCTTTGGAATCTTCTAGGATATGCTAGACCCCTTATAACTCGGTAATTTGCCGAGAAATTGGTAGCAATCCAAAACAGGGATGTACTCCTGTTTCCGAGTAGATTCATGCTCATCTGGCCCCTATCTTCGGCTTCTAGAGCTTCTAATCGATTATACGGACCCTGAATTAGATTTGGTAACTCCCAATTTGCGCTGAAATCGCGTAAAAATCTGGATTGAAAATCACCTCTTGCTGCCGATGAAACTCTACCCCGATGAAGGTCTGACTCGGTCAACTGGCTTTGACCGAGTTGACTGGGCTGAGTTGACCCGCTGAGTTGGCCCTATCCAGCTCAGCCCGATCCAAGGGTGCCCCAATCCAAAGTTTGGGTGCCTTGATCCATTTTCCCGGGTGCCTTTAACACTTTTTGAGCCAATTCCACAAATCTTTATTCTTCTAATGTACCTACAAAAGCATAAAAACACGTAATATTTGCAAAATCGAATACTAACTTAATAGAAACTAAGGTGCAATTTAGACACTAAAATTGTCTATCAGTTATAATCCCAAAGGTGTCACTATCCAACTACATAAAAACCAACAAAACAAATTTGACACAAAAAACCCATTACAATCCAACTGTCCATATTACCCTCGCTTATAATTCAGCCCAACTTCATTAACTGCTCACGCCCAACATCAGTTTTTTCTCACGCCCAACTTCATTAACGCCCAAAATTGACGGAACTCATTATTTCCCTCTTAACTTCTATCTTCTACAACTTCCAAAATCAAACCGTTCGGCAGTTTCAAAATCTTCATAAAAAAATCCTGAAACCAAATTATCGTCATCATCATCCATATCAACAATCATCACACTAAACTACCTGAAACACAAATCATCATCATCAGTAGAATTGAATCGTCATCAACCTAAATTTCTGATTCTAAAACGGTTGTTGATCATCACCAGCAGAATTGAGTCTTCTACTTTTAACTAATCATCATCTACCTAAAGTTCTATTCAATATCGTTAAAAATGATGAGGAAACAAGACAAAAAGATGAAGAAAAAACTCAATAAAACAATTAAGAAACAAGAATCTACAAAAGGTAAATCGAAGTTTATGGTTTCATCATATTCTGCGATTGTTTATGGTTCAAAATCAAAATGCATCAATGATTTTTAGTTTCACGATTTTGGTTTCATCGATGTATTTGGTTAATAAGGTTTCATCTCTTTCGGAATCACCGGTTTCATAGTTAGGTTTCAGTTATATTTTTCCTGAAACTAGGTTTCACTGATTTTCATCTAGGTTTCATCTGTTTGTAGCAAGGTTTTAGGTTTCATCTGTTTTGACCTAATTTATTTACTTAATGTCTATTACATTTTTCTGAAACTAGGTTTCACTGATTTTCATCTAGGTTTCATCTGTTTGTAGCAAGGTTTAGGTTTCATCTGTTTTAACCTAACCAAATTTAATGTCTGTTTTGATGGAACCAAAATTGGTTTCATCATATTCTGTGTATGTATGGTTGTGACCAACAGTTTTGGTATTTTTTTACTTAATGCCTGTTTTTATGGAACCAAAATTGGTTTCATCATATTCTGTGTGTGTATGGTTTTGACCAACAGTGTTGGTGTTTTTTACTAAATGCCTGTTTTGATGGAACCAAATTTGATTTCATCATATTCTGTATAGGTATGGTTTTGACCCATTGTGTTGGTGTTTTTTACTAAATGCCTGTTTTGATGGAACCAAAATTGGTTTCATCATATTCTGTGTATGTATGGTTGTGACCAACAGTGTTGGTGTTTTTTTACTTAATGCATGTTTTTATGGAAGCAAAATTGGTTTCATCATATTCTGTGTATGTATGGTTTTGATCCACTGTATTGATGTTTTTTATTTAATGCCTATTTTGATGGAACCAAATTTGGTTTCATCATATTTTGTTTATGGTTGGGACAAGTTCTGTTTGTGCTTATGGTTTACTTATTCTGTAACAGGAAAAAAAGACTGTCAGAACCATATATGTGCTCGTTGCAACATTTGTATACAGAGGCACCAAAGATAAAAGCTTTGATACAAAGTAAAGAAAAACACATGAAGGCACTTGTTGCTTGTCCATTCTGGCGCTTCTTCAAACCGTTCTTCGATGGTACCCTTCAAGAAGAAAAATTGAAAAAAGGACCAGAGCAGTTCAGATGATCCTAGGGTCATTTTATAGAAGTGTTAAGGGTGATAAAGCAGATTGTTTCAAGTTGATGAGAGCAAGGAATATAATACTACAGACAACACCTGAACAGTTCGCTGTCATTTTTGGTCTACAAATGATGAAGAATATAGATATACCCAGAGAAAGAAGACTGATGGTCAAAGCTCATGGTGGTTGTCTGTTCATGGAAGAGAGTTTGGGTTAGAGTTTGTGAAAAAAAGAGGTTGAAACTAAGAACAATGTTAATCAATTAGTTTGTGGTAAAGTACAATGGTTGTCCGTAAAACATCTTATTTAATGATTTGTAAACAGAGGGTAGATAAGAAAACAGTCTTTTCATCAATCACTACTCTTAAGTTATAAAAAAAATTATGATATTTTTCTCTTAATCAAGGATGAAAATATTATTCCATGATTTGTTTCATCTTATTACAGTATGATTTTTGAGAGATATTAATCAATATTGTTTGTTTCATCTTATTCCAGATGAAAAAAAACGATGAAACCAAAAAGGGTTTCATCATTTGTTTTTGTTTCATCTTACTCCAGATGAAAAAAAACGATGAAACCAAAAAAGGTTTCATCATTTTCTTTTGTTTCATCTTATTCCAGAAGAAAAAAAACGATGAAACCAAAAAGGGTTCCATCGTTTGTTTTGTTTCATCTTATTCAAGATAAAAAAACACGATGAAACCAAAAAGGGTTCCATCAACTTAGAGGTATTTCATCTTATTCCAGATGAAAAAAAACGATGAAACCAAAAAAGGTTCTATCAACTTAGAGATAAAAAAGCCTACGCTGCACGTCTTTCATATGACAAAACTATGAAACTTATTTTGGTTCCAACAAATTATAAAAAGCCTGTAACTCTGACACAAATCAGATGAAATTCACCAACACAACTTCAACGAAGAAACCAAATGGATCAAATTAAAAAAAATAGGAAAAATTTAGTTGAAACCAAATTTGGTTTCAACATAAATGTACTGTTTCACCATTAAACTTTGGTTTAACGGTAAAAGTAGGCACAAATCAGATGAAACCAAATTTGATTTCTATAAAACTTATTGTTTTCACCAACACAAAAATTGGTTTCAGCGTTGTTTAGTTTTATAAAATTTGATGAAACCCAAAAATGTTTCATCATTTATTTTATTCCAGATGAAAAAAAAAATGAAACCAAAAAAAGTTTCATCTTTTTTCAGACATTCCACCAACACAAAAAATGGTTTCAATGTTGTTTTAGTTTTTGTAAAATTTGATGAAACCAAATTTGGTTTCATCATTTTTCTGACGTTTCACCACCAAAAAAACCTAATTTCGACAATGATGATGTATCATTATTTTTTTTGATGATGATTTTCGACTATGATGATCTGGAGGTGTTGGTGATGTTTGTAGAGGATAAAAGGAGGAGGAAGAGGTGTTGTGGGTGGTTCTGGACATGTAGTGGTGGAGGAGAAACAATAACGAGGAGGAAGCGATGGGGAAGGATGATGTGTTGTTGGTGAAGGATACGAAGGTGTTGTTGTGGCGGAGGAGGTATTGTTGTTGCTGGTGATTGTGGCGGAGGAGGTATTGTTGCTACTGGTGATGGTGGTGGGGAGGAGAAGAATAAGAGAAAAAAAAAAAAAAAAAAAAAAAAAAAAACGCCATAAAATTACCATACATAGGTTATATAGGGAAGGGCAACTCGGGTATATTGAAAAATACTAAAAACTAAATTTAATCATTATTTAGGAAAATGGGGTTTTAGTTTTATTTTTAATTAAAATGATTTTTGTTTTAAAAAATAATATAAAAAGATTTTTTATATAAAAAATTTGTTCACCTTGATTTTTTATACCAAATTTTATTTAAAAAATAAATTATGTGTGCTTTTGAGGGGCCTGAGCATATGCAAACTAAAACCAGGATTTAGTTCCATTCCTGAATTCCACCTATCACCAATTTGCGTATATTTTATTTGTTTTGCATGTTGCATTATTCTCAAAACGTTCCTTACGTGTGCATGGAGGCCCATTGAGCCACTGGCTCATTGCTAATGCCAGCCATGAATCTTGCATATATTCAAACCTTTGGGTAAGTGCTATGAAACCAGTTAGCATTTTGCCAGCCACTAGTTTAATTTAAATTTTAAATAAAGATTAGTTAGGCCGTGTTTCATATTGGGTACGTATGTACTTCATTGGCAAACGAATGGTGGTAATTTAAGTACTCCACAATCTGAACAAAACTTTTCGTCACCCTACATTATTTGCTTATATATATTAATTGATAATGTAAACTCATGATAGGTCTTGGCATCTTGTCACTTAGATGACATTACCAAACTTTACAAACTAATACAAAATACATTTAGCTGATGACAACAACACTGTTTGTGTGATCCTAGAGCTTCTGGTTGGTAAGTAAATCGTTTTTACAGGTGAAGCAGAAAATAACGTTAAAAAAGAGCATCCTGAATTGTTAATTGCTAATGCTTTCATACTTGGATCAGTCAGCGTCATCCTATTATGAATCTACTTGAGTTATGAAGATGACACAATTAATAAATAAAATTGGTACCGGAAAACAATAGATATCTTGTGTGTATGCTTTAAAAAAAAAAAAATCTTGTGTGCCAAAGAACAAAAAAAAAGATTTTGGGGTACATATATAGTGTCTTATCAGAATCTTGACCTGAATTTTTTTCAATTGGCTGGATTGTTTACTTCTTCCCTGACTTTTTTGTTTTTCTTTTATTCGTTTAGACGTAAATTCCTTAAATTCCATTGAACATTGTCTACGGATAGAGTTTCGATTCATTTTCCGGCCTTTAATTCCCACTCAATAGTCTATTGTAAGGAGAGAACTTTTTCCTAATGGTTATGAGTCTGAAAAATCCAGTGGTGATTGAGTGTATCCGATGAGAAAACGATCAGGTGGAGCACAATAACACTACACACTACTTAATTAATTGCCAAAAGAAAAAAACATTGTATGTATCTACAGATCAGGACACTAAGGTGTGTATGACGAGATTGATTTATTTCGTCCACATAAATATTCTTATTGTATGTCATGACATCAATAGTTCGAAAGGCATATGTTATATTCTTCCATTACAACACGCAAATGAGGGTATATATACGATCGGGGATATAATTCTCCCGTAATGTGCTCGACTTTCTGTTACTTTCTACCAGTCCACGTTCCCTAAAAGATCTCACAAAAATGGTTTCCTTGGAGAGTCTGATTTTATGCGCATTCCACATAATATTTTAATTTTCTTCATTTATTTAATTTAGGGAGTTATATAATGAGAATCTAGATTTTAAATATAAATGATAGTAGAATCATCAGTTAATTAAAAAATTACCACAGATATGCCATACTTCTCTAAGTTTCCTTTGAGGTTTTATAATTAAAAGATGAAACGTTAGTTATGAAGAGTGTGAGGATTGAGATACCGAATTACACGGATATCATTAGATTCATATAAATCAAAACAACCATAATTATTAGCTCTATAGGAATGGAATGGTAAGTTCCAATGAAATTTAAAAACCTCCTATACCTTATTCTTTCTATTCCAACCGTTATACATATAAAGTGTGATGTGCTGTTAAATTTATGGTACAACAAAACACATTAAAATTTGTGCACAATACCACATGGCACTTGACCTATTATAATACAACTCGATATACAAGCGTCACATACTATGTTGTGCCAAGATAATCAGCATATCACAACACTAAATTAAGCTATAGGCATGAGCAGACAACAACATACAAATCATCACACCACGTTAAGAAACATGACATGACACAGCACACCATATTCCATACATAATTCATGCAAATATATTTATTGTAGAAAATTGTTAATTATCTTATTGTTGCTATACCGGTAGTTTCTATGGTAATACTTAAAATATCTAAATTCGTTAAGTAGTAGCTAAATTTTTCAAAAAATAAACAAATTATGTTGGGAGAAGTGTCGTTTTTGACATTTATTTAACAATAAGATAAATAATACTCCCTCCGTTTCAGGAAAAGAGTTACTTTCTCTTTAAATTTTTGTTCCAACAAAAGAGTTACTTTCATTTTCAATATAACAAACTTTCAAGACTACCCTTGTTATTTTAAGAAATGTTATTATTCTCATTATAAAGATATATGTAGTATTAAACTTTTTGTTAGGGTAAATCTGGAAATAAATTACAAAAGTTATTCTCTCTCATTTTGCCTTAACAATTGTAAATAGGAAAAGTAACTCTTTTCCTGAAACGGAGGGAGTATTATTTTGTTACCATATAAAATTGATTGTACATTTTTTTAGATAATATGTTTCGCAATAGATAATATTATATGTAATATTTCCACTAGTTTTGTTAAGTTAATTATAGTTATTTTAGAAATAAAAAAAATCACGGTTATTCCGTGTTGTGTCGCTAGATGTACCATGCTAAGGTTTAGGCAATAGAAAACATCACCACACATGTAATTTTCTGGCATAACTTAACACTCTAGGCACGCTCCAATATATGGTATGTCGTGTCAGGTAAGCACGACTTATTTTTTTCAACCATTAACCTTTTATAGGACTTTTATTTATATATAAGGGGAAGTTTACATCAGAGATAAGTGGGTCTAATATGAGTTTAGTTCTTTCAATGTTCGGATCTGACAATACCATACCATAATCAAAAGGTACAACGGTCCGAGTGACCAGACTTAACATGAATGTAACCAATGGAGCCATTCTGAAAAAAGAGAAATTATAGAAATTCTTCAACATCAGAAAGAGATTCATTTGTAAAAAACTTGACACCCTTTGGTCTAGCTTCCTTGGCTAGTTTGTCCCCGATATATAATTGATTCTTATTTCTAAACTTAAAGCAAACTGATTAAAAGACTGAAATGAAATTCTACATCTATTTATATTGACTTGAGCTCTCCATGGTTGAAAATATGGAATGAAATCTTTATTAACTATCTTCACTAGGATTTGACAATCGTTGACAACACAACAGATTAATCAGTTTCAGTTCCTTCATCCAACTCAGAGCTTCTAAGCATGCTTTTGCTTCAGTGTCTAGAGAGGTGGAAGCCCATCCACGACCTGCCCTGCATCGTTTCATCAACCTGTTTTATCTGTAATTGTAATTGCATATCCCATAGAGAAACAAAAAAGTAACATAAAAGTAAATGAACCGATCAAAGCTTTTGCCTTTAATTCTAATAGGATGATTCACAGTATTTTCCTTTCTAACTCTAGCAGTGGTATGATCATTAAAGTTTAAGTTTATAGAATCAACAAATTTATTAGGCTCAGGCATAAGTTTACCAAAACTTACAACGTTTCTAAGTCTCCATATAGACAGATAATGAAAGAAATTTTCTTAATATGAATGTTCAAAGCTTTATCATCCATCCAGAAATTAAACAACATGTTAACATTATTATTAACACCAAAGTTAAGGATATAATGGAAAGAAAAGGCAAATCTAATCAATTTTACAAATTGGCGGTTAACAAAAAGGTGCATTTTATCTTCCACCCAGATTTGAGTTACAAAGATGAAAAAGGGAAGACATTTTTATTATATTTAGTTATTCTCTGTCCCACTGGCATTGTCTTTGAGACTAATTTCCAGCAAAACATATTCATTCTTGGCATAAAGTTGAGATTTCATATTTGTTTCCAGAATTTTGATTTCTGCGTATCATAAGCATAATTGGACAAAAATTTATAAGCTGGCTTTGTTGTTATATCACGGATGAAGTAGAGTTCCATAAGATCATATCAGAACCATTTATGTTTGGGGTAATCGATCTAATAGAGTTATGAAATAAAATATCATGGTATTTCTGGATTATGTTCATATCCCAGTTCCCGTCATCATCTAACAAAGCAGTAACAATGTGAAGAATGTTGTTACGACTACAAATAGGAGTTAAAACGTAAATTTGATTTGGTAGCTGGTAGTCTGACCAAATATTGATTTCAGAACATTTGTTAACTTGCCAATTTCGTTAGAGGATATAATATCTAGACCTTTTCTTATACTAGACTAGATCTAAGAAATATTATAATTTTTTATTTACCTGATCCGATTAGTCTTAAGTAAATATTTATGTTTTGGTTTATCCAGTCTCGGAAAAGAGAGTCTATAAGTTGAAGCATCGTTCTCTAGCCTTTATTTACCAGGTTCCATCTTTGTTGGAATGTGTTAGTCCTGCTTTCGTTGGTATTGAGATATGGGAATAAGGAGTCTCTGACCTCGTAAGTTAGGTTCCTTTTCGTGGTTAGGTGTAGATTATGTTTGTGGGGTTTTTAATTCCTAGACCCCCTAAATTTATGTCACAACTTATTCCTTTCCAGGATTTGGTGCAAATACATCTAGATTCATTTTTTTTCTTCCACCAAAAGTCTCGCTGAATTTTATCAATTTTGTCTAATTAAAGCTTGTTTAGGAAATTCTAAGCATCGTATTTGGTGGTTAGGAAAAGAGCTTAGAACGGTTTTAACAAGAACAGTTTTACCCACGGGGTTAAGCACATTTCCTTTCCAGACTTGCAGAGCGATGTGAATTGTAGATTGTGGTAAGAATAGGTTTCAAACTCTCGAACTTGTGAAGATTGGTTTTAGATTCAAACTCTAATAATTAAACTAGAAAACTCAAAACAAAGTTGGTATCAATATTAAAGAGGCGCTGAAACTCAGGATTCCACCATTAACCAATTAAAGTGATTCAGTCTAATCAATATTAATGTAATTCTTTACATTTAAAGTGATTCTAATATATCGTAAAAGTAGATTTTAAAAGTAACAAATGTAAATCGAAAGTATAGAACATCAAAAACCCTAGGCTAAGCATGCTCTATCAAAAGAAATCACAATTGTTTAATAAAAAATTCTTAAATCAATTTTTAATCAAAGCAAATAATCATAAAAGAAATTGCAAAAATCAACTAAAGTATAAATATACCACTTTTCTTGGATCAATGGCTTCCTCCGTCGCCTCAGCAAAGGGGTTTAGCTCCTCATATTAATCACTTGCTCAAAATAATGGTTCATGGCTCAAAGTGTTTACAAATGATGAAAAAGGAAAAATAAAAATAAAGAAAACAGTGAGTTTGCAACGTTTATAGACGTTAGAGGCTCACTGTTACAAAGCAAAGCTGAAGATAAATGTTGCAGAACTGAAGATAAACGTTGTAACCATTTGAAAAAATCGTGGCAGAGAGGTTAAAAAAACCGTTGTCGTAGCCTCTGTTCTTCGTGTTCTTCAACAGTAGCAGATAAAAATTCTCTGGAGTGTTTTCTCTTCCTTCTCTTTGTCTCTTGAGCTCTCTTCTCCACTCCCTCTGAGTTCTACTCGACTTGTTTATATACTGCAAACTCCATATCTTCTCGAATATCATTCAATAACTCCACAGATCTTTTCTTTATGAAAAATAACTCGGGAAGAATTTTCTTTCCTCTCGGCAATTATTTCCTCCCAAAATCTTCTTCACGCGTCATCCAGATTCAATCTAACGTCTCAGACTCTCTCATAATATATTCTCTCTTTATTTCATATATTTTCCAAAACTGGCAAATCCGAGAATATAAAGTTCCCTGATTTATCGAGAATATTATTTTTTCTTCAAATTTCTTTTATTACCGACCCTGGTTTGTCGACACAATCATTATCCTTCCAAAAAGATCGAGAATCTTCAAAGAAATCTCGTCATAATGAATCCGGGATTATACGCACGGAAAGAAACAAATTTCCCGTTATTTTTTTAGATTTAAATCAAAGAGAAGGGATTCCTTTAACAACTGCTTGGGTGCTTTTATCAGTAGGCATGGGTACCTTTAGTAATTTACCGGGTGCCTTTAACACTTTTTCGAGCCAATTTTTCCAACAATGTTTATTTTCCGAAAATACCTACAAATACATAACATAATGCAATTAGTACAAATTAAGCACTAACAAAACAAATAATTGAGGACAATTTAGATACAAAAGTGTTTCTATCACAGTGACACATAATACTTGTTGAGTATAGGTTCAATATTATTAATTTTTTTTATGTCGAAAAAAAAAAGGAGTTCCCAAATATTTATCATTTTTGGAAATATTCCTTATTTTAAGAATTCTAAATATGATTTTACAGTGTTTGTTGTGCATCATATCTTAGGTGTAAAATAAGTCCCTGACTTTTGAAAGTTAATAAATTTGCCTGTCATTTCTCCGGAAGTATTTAAAACATTAACAATATTTTTTGCTTCAGAGATACTTGCCTTAGAAAAAAGGAAGCATTCTTTTGCAAAAAAATAGGTTCGATACAGGTGAAGCATTTTTTGTTACGAAAATTCCAGAAATTTTATTCTTAGCTGCTTTAAAAGGAAGTTTCGAAAGAACTTTCATGCATATTATAAAGAGATAAGATGAAACGGGATCTCCTTGTCGAAGTATCGTAATGACCTTAATTTTTTCTCCAGGATTTCCATTCAAAAAAACAAAGAAATAACTTGTGGTTGTACACTACTGTAGACGATGGATTTTTGACAAAAGTGAAAATTGTAAAGTCGCCTCTGAACACGTATCAAAAATAGATAGTCAATTCTTATAGGCTCTATTAATGGCCATGGGAGTTATGTACTGATCCCTATGACCTGATATGTGCTAAAGCTTCACCTGGCCGAATCCTTATTATTTTATTTATATTTAATATCTTTATCGAGTATCTCAGCATTTGTACTGTATTCACCAATGTATCGAATCTACATTGATTGGACAAATCTTAGATGGGTTGACCATTGATATAGAGTAACATTGTCCCCATAATGCCACTGGTGGTTGTTGTAATCTCCCAGACATTCTTTAACTACACATAATATATTCAGAACAAGCTCTTGTGCTATTCTCTTCCTTAGTTTTGTTCTCGAATAAATATCAGTCTTCTAAATGAATTGCCCACTAGTCCAGAGCAATTTAAACTTGTTCCAAGTGGCAATGATACCACAAATGAATTCCTTGAACTTCTTCTGACAGCTTTAGAATTTTGAAAGAATATGCAACGGAATCAACGACTGTTCTCTGGAGCCTTATGTTCTTCGTGTGTTCTTCACCAGCAGATTTTTATTTTCTTCCTGGAAACTTTTCGGTGATCTCTGATTGATATGTCTCTTGTTATTCTTTGCTATTTATAGGATTATTAAACCCTAGGGCCTTTCTTAACCGATAGGACTCAAAGAAGAGTCCAAATCAAACTCTAAATTGTTGGTAATCCGAAACAAAATACAACTCCCTTTTCCGGCTTGAACTTGAATTTTCCAGCGATTTTTCCGGCGTGAATCACCCATTCTGACGTGTGTTGATCATCTCTTGAGTGTTTCTTCAATTTGGGATATCAAAAACAAATTTTAAAACCCTTTAAATTTGGTTCAAAACTAATCCAGAAGTTTCTCACGTAACTTTTCTCTTCCTGCCATTTTCCTGAATTTGAATTTGAATGAAGGGTGCCCCCAATCGAACTGGTGGGTGCCTTTATCAATTTTGTTGGGTGTCTTTATTAATTTTCCCGGGTGCCTTTAACAACTTTTTGAGCCGATTTTTCCACAAATGTTTATTTCTCAAAAATACCTACAAAGACATAAAAACCCATAATAAGTACAAAATCGAACACTATCAAAATAGATAATCGAGCACAATTTAGACACAAAAATGTGTCTATCATATGGTGCTAACCTAGTGTTGGCGCTAACATAATATATCACGGTTCCAGCCTAAGGCGACGAACTAAGTGAGCACAACACTAACCTAACGTTGGTACCAACCTAATTTTCACGGCACTGGCCTTAGTACTAACCTAGTCCTAGTATTTGTACGTGCTATACATCGGCATGTTGCCTCTCATTCTTGGTGCAATACCAACCTCTTCATCTTGCTCACGCCTATCTCAAAAGTCAAACCTGAGCTACCTCCTCGATGCCCTGAATCATAGATATTCGACAAGTGAGTCTTTTGGATTAGATCACTTAAAATACCAACATTGGTAATTCACATTATTATCACTAAGTACTCAACATATTCAAATGACTACGACTAGCATCATTAGATCTCAACACCCACACCTCATTGCTTAGAGATCATCGCTTACATCCTATCACTTAGAGCTCATCGCTCATACCTTATTTATTAAAGCTTATCGCTCACATGAAATCGTTTGGAGCTTAATGCTTATCAACACATATGGCTTACTATACAATTCTCATACTAGTCTCATCAAATTCGACACTAGTTGGTTTATCAAAGTTGAGCGTCTTGCCTCAGCAAGCCATGACTATGATTTAACCAGAAATAATAGTAGTATATTCACTTTATTATTTTCTACGAGACAACAAATATATCACAAGAGGATACTCATTGGGGTATTGATTTGGTGGTTTACAACATGTACGGTGTATCTGTAGACCAATAATGATAGAGAATCAAGTCATACGAACGTTATTGGATGAAGGGTTAATGGGGTTACAGTTTCTAGAGTCTTCTCTATAATCATGGGCATAACTTAAACCGCATTCTCCACTTCCCCACCTATCCTACTTCTTATAAGATAATATGTGTGAGTTCAACACTATAGATAGATGACTCAATTTATTCCAAAATAAATTCTAAGTTGACCAAAGTTACAACAGACCATCATAAGAATTTCTAACTTCTCTACTTAAATTCAACTATAGATACTTATATTTTCAACTAGAATTTACCACATTTTAATCTCATCTTTCTTTGCTTCCTTCCCTAAGATCAACCATTTTCCTCATTTGTGGCCGAAGCAAGGCTTGAACATCCATTTATTAGTTTAAGCTAGCCTTGTACGATTTTGATCTCTCGTATTCATCATGATTTACCCTTTAATCCCTTTATATATTTTACCTTGAAATATTTTGGCGACCACAATGGAAAATCAATCTCTCGGTTGTAAAATAAATTTTTAAAAAGTGGTTGAGATTAGGTTGGTTCAGAAACTTTAAAATCTCTTTATGTGAATAATAAAGATACCGCTCTGGTTACTCCTAATTTCACTTGTGCTACTATTGGTATTGCTCCGACCACCATCAACTCTCTTTTAAGTCAGATTCCTAGTGAAGACAAGAAAACTCCAGATCCACCGAGTATTGTGGATATGATGGAAAGGCAAGAAACTCTTTCCAGAATTTAAATCGATATGGTGAATACTTAAAAGAAAGTGCATACCCTCCTCAAGACTCTAACAGAACATCTGTTGTCAGAGCAACAGTAAAGCCAATACCAAACGGAGCCAACTAATGCTTCTAAGGCTACCGACATTTGCACCTCTAGAATCAACATCCCAGACGCTAGACGCCAACGTCATATTCAACCTCAATCCAAATTCTTGCTTCATCCCAGCGCATCAACAACAACAAAGGCGGCTCCAACCTTCTGACTTCCCTTGCCCGTTCAAATTCCTAGAGGCATGGACCCATGATGGCACCATCAAATTATCTCATGACTGGTAGCGGGTCCAAGTAAGCTACACTTGGGGTTTGAAGGCTTATTCACGAGTAGCACCCATATTTCACCCGCCCTATCTTCACCTCCTCCACAAGAGAGCCTCATCCCTCTTGGGAAGATAGATGTTGGGGATAGCTTTTCGCAATGCCTAGAGACTTTGAAATCCTTGTAGCCGCTTTAAGAAAATAAAACATCACTCATCTAGGAATCACACTCATTTAAATCTCATTCAATGTATCTCATTGTCTAGTTAATAAACACTTCTTGGTTGTTCTACACTTGGGGACTTGATCTTGTTGGAAAAATCAATTCAACTTCATCCATCCAATGTGATCTCTAGAGCCAAACTGGTGTTGTGGATAACAAATCATGGTCGACAGAACCTCTCTACATTGGAACTCCCATACGACTAGGGAAGCTCCCGCATTTTATGTAATCACGTCCAGAGTGCGGACTGCGCCCCTGCTGCTATTTACTCCAACCACATCGGTCTGTCATTGAGGACACGCTACACGCTTAAGGTAACTCCATCAAGTCCTCCCATTATCCAGCAAGCCCTCAGGGAAAGTACCCGTAGTCATGGTACTCCTTTCAGCTATCAGTTGTAACAAGAAAGCCATAACCATCTCCAGCACGTAATGGAAACTCAATGGACGTAGCCACTTCAGATTCAGACTTAAACTTCTCAAGCTTCTGGATATTAGTTTGTAAGTTGTCTCCTCGTTCTGAGAAATTTTCTAAAAAAGCAGATACTATCTTCTTCTTATTAAAATTAGCAGGCGGAGTATATTTCATCTTCGATTAAGAGAGTATTGTTCTTGGCATAGGAAATAAAGTTCTCCAATTGTTAGGGTTTGACCCTTTTGTTGCAATCATAAAGAGATTAGAGTTTCCTACTAGCCCATTGTTAATCTCATTTTCAACTGGTGAAACAATTTCAGTGCTATTTTAATTTTTTTCACTCCAAACACCGTTAGATCCCAGATGTAAAGATGGACTATTTTTGGTTGAGATTAGGAGAAGAAAAGTGTTTCTCCTTTCCAAAAGGTAGGCAAATAAGGCCTAGAAAATCGCCTCCATTTTCCCTTACCATGTCATCGTTCTCTCTCTCTATTATTAGGTTAATTTGATTATAGCTTTACCTCACCTTGGTTTAAATGCTTAATTAATCAAACTTTAACGTGAAATCTCCTGATTAGATGACATAATCAATCTTAAAGTAAAACATCCAACAAAAAATGCTCAAATTACATATTATAAATAAAATGGGTGGTATTTCATTCCTACATATGGTTGGACCACAATTCTTTTGCAAATTGACTCGTCACTCGTCAGCATCAGAATAGGAGTCTGCTTAATCAACTGATGGTGCACAATAATGTCGATATGGTCGTTAAAGTTTTGGTTTTTCAATTATCCTTGAATGTGTACTTCTTTTTTTTGTTGACTATGTCATCTAAAGCTGGTGGAACTTTATTGTGATAAATCGTTTAGTGGTTAGTTCAGTGGTCTGGACTCTTTGGAGTCCTTGGACACGTCCTAATGAGTTGCAACTTACAAGCTTTGATTAGCCTATACAGAACCATTTGCCTTTGAAGCTTAGCAACAATTGCTTACACTTTACACATATTTTTAGTGAAAAAACTTAAAACTCTTGGGCCTCGCCGTTAATTCACTGAGGATCACTGAACAGATTAAGTGCAATAATTTGGATCAAATGTTCCAACAGATTCATCACTTATGCATTATTGAAAACTAGTAGCAACTATATTTGCATATTGTAGTGGGAAACTGATGCATCATCCAACTCCCCAACTCTGGGAAAAGATAGCAGTCATGTTAATGGTGCTGATGTCGGGCACTAAAAGCTTATTCTTAAAGGTTTTGTCCGGTTTACAAAAGTCACAATCTTGTCCAACATGTTGGAATTTTTTTCCAACTAGTGACGCTAGTGTTCCTTTAATAGTAGCTAATAGATATTCCACTACAAAATACATAGCTTGTTTCTTTTGAGAATCCATGGAATCCACTGGTTCAATTCACCATATCTTAATACCTTTCCTAAATTCTTTTCTTGTTAGCATTTGCAATATATTCTTGACAAATTATGTATACTTTAATTCCTTCCTCCATGGAACCTTTGTAAGTCTGAGCTACAATTCCCTCCCCTCTTGTAGAGGGAAATTTAGTTTGATGGCTAGGAATCTCAAAATCCACTACTGATGAGAATTTACCGAATTTTATTCTCTTTTTTTGTGTGTGTATGGATTACTTCGATAACCAAATGGAACTCGGAAAGCATCAAATAATTCATAACTAATTAAGGAAAAATTCGTATCCCAATCCACTTTAATTGTATATGGGTGATGTAATGGATTGATAGATAGATTCATGGTCGAGGAAAATGATTCGTTTAATGTTGGGTGTAAAGATGAGCAATTTGGGAAATACAGACATGTAAATTATTCCCTAGGATCCACGCTATTAAGATAGCGATTGTCGTACCCGTTTTTTTTTCCCTTGAAAATTCACTAAATTATACTCTTTCAGTTTCTGGAAAAGTGTTACTATCATTTTTTTATTTTAGCCTAAAAATAGGCTAATTTGAAAAAATGATAGTAACTAATTTTTCTAAAACGGAGATAGTATATAATTAAATCAAACTTACATGGATATATTCGTCATTTACTAAGGGTATTACAAACATTTAGATAACAAACATAACTCATACAATCTATTGCCATCCTAAGATGAATTTTCTTAGGGAATTTAAAACTGAAAATTATATTGATTAAGAAATAATAAAGGACAACAATCAACTAACACGGGGTTCTTTTATCTCCTACTACAGATTTTGTGTCTTCATCCACCATAAGCTCTAACCCGAATGATAAATCTATCAAGATAAGGAAAACAACACAATTAAAAGTAAAAGTGTTGTCTCCTGATTAATCTTGTGCCCTCCATCCATGACAGAAAAATTAAGTATAAGTGGATCAATCCTATCTTCTCAGCAGAAAATAGGTAAAATCTACGACTTTTTCAAGTCGTAGACACAAAAAGTTTTAAGGTCAAGGTCCAAAGACCTTGATAAAAAAAGGGTAAGAATGGATGATAAATCTTTTCAAGAAATTGTTGAGAAGGTTCCATAGTTGCTGAAGGAAGAAAGGTGTTTAACCGTTCCAGGGAGCTACAAAAGTAGATTAAACTAAATAAACTATTTTCTACTACTAAATTAATAATAGAAAGGGAATAAGGTCTACCTGAGGCCGTACTCCGGGGGGATCACACAGGATTGGAGGAAGGATACAAAACATATATGGGGCAACCATCTTTGAGACATTAATTGCTCAAAACAGATTAAGAAGATTGAAGCAGGAGATGATCTCTGGAAACAGAAATGATCCAAACAAAGCAAGATTAGAGAACTGTTGGAGAAAATGAGTCATAACTAAATGACTTTTTGGTCTTGGTATGGTTTGATCTTAGGACCAAAGGGTTCTATAGATACTCACTCATTTTTTTGAATGAATGAATCTCTTTAGTCCCATATTGGGTATTCTAGAGAAGGATGTCCACCATATAACTATTCTCATGTAGATAGTTAGACAATCGTGGGAGGAATGGGGTGGGCAAGCAATACATGGTCCGACCTATGCCATATGTGTGTGTATACCATGCACCAAGCCATATGTCTACTCAAAATTATTTTTGCAAGTTTTTCTTTAGGAAATTAATTCCAAAAATATTTTCTTTAAGAGTTTTATTTATGGGTAAATTCATTTTTCGTGGTTTAATTGTTTATAAGAAACGGAAACTTGTTTTATAAGAAAACATAAACCTAACTTGATTTGCAAGTAACTTTCTCCTATAAATACAACTTGAAAATCTGTTTTCAAGATATCCCAGAAGCGGCTACTATCCCGTCTTCTTTTCACCATCTTCTCGTTTTGTTTTGCGCTTTTGAGTGCTTATTTCCCTTCCTTCCCTCTTGCTAAGTTCAAGAGTAGGTAGTTTGTATTGTGCTAATACGAGCTATATCGGGCAGCCTTATCCTGGACACATCTTCGCACGTTGGGGTTTAGCATTACGCTTCTCGAGTATACCCTCGAACTAATGTGTTAAGAAAAACTTGTTGAACCTGTGATTCTGCCTCGTAATTGTCCGTGGTAGAATTGTTTTCGATTCAGTTCTTTATATATATATATATTATTCTGATGCATCTAAAGTTGTTGTTCATTGTTATAAGATTCCAACAAAAACAAATTGAAAAGACATAAATCAATAATTTAGAGCAACAAAACTACCTGAAACCCCTTATATCCTTCCCCATGATCCAACATCACCGCCTGATCCAACATCACCGCCTTTGTGAGACCCTTGGTAAATCCCGAAGGGTTTACTCAAAAATTGCTACCAGAAGAAAAAATTTTAGACCTAAGGTTTATTGTATACTAAGGAGAGAGAACAGAGCCGATAACTCTCATTAGAGTTGCTCTCCGACATACCCACTTAATGTCTGTATGCATCAGCAGCAGCATCACGTTAGGCAATCAAGTCAATAGCCTATAAACCGATCGCAAAAATCTACTCATGCAACAGAGATTATCATTCTTACGGATCAAGGCCGGTCATAATAGCCGTTTCAAAATATTGCTTCCAACAAAGATTATATAGATTGATTGATGAATATAAAAAATGTATGAATATGGCGGTGGCCACCTTGGAATGTAACCCCATTATTAGATATCTAGTCAGCAGGAGATTTCATTAACTCCGTCTTATACCACAAATACAGAAAAGAATGTATGGATTATGCAGTCAGGGGAACATATAGAAAGCACAAGTTAATCACTGATCCGTATTAATAATACACCGCTGGAACAGAAAATTCGTGATTAAACACATAATTATTATTGTGATGGGTAACCATGTGGTACACGTCTTAAAGGTGATTACTGGTATCCTGACTCACTAACATCCATATCATTATATCTATCATCCAAATTATATTTCATTATCGTACGACTTGTGCCACCGATCCAACAATTATGTGCAAGTGCAAATGTGTTTATTTTCCGTGAATTGAACTGAAATACTTTTGTGAGCTGCCAAGTTATTCTATACCATAAACAATTTGGATTTGCATCAGGCATCTTGAGCTGGTTCCACAACCACGGAAAGATTGAAATAATACTCTTTTTTGCATAACAAATGCTGTCATAGGAACCTCACTTCAATTAGGCCCAAAGACAAGATTGCTTAGGATTTTGACATTTTAATTCGAATTTGATATGACCACAAACAAAATCATTATCCGTGAGAAGCTTCTTTAATTTCGTACATGTGGGCTATCTACAGTACAACTTAGGATTTCGTGATCTAAACACGACAATAAACCTAAAAGTAGATCTAAAAACTCTAAACTTCAAGTTGGTAAGCAATTGCTCGATAAGTACACCGTGTGTGGCCACGAGAGTATATCAACACATGAAAAAAAAAATACAAGAATCTATCAATACAACAGTTATTAGATAATGTTATATTGTGTTGTGTCAGAAAACCAAGTGTGTCGTGTTATATTATGTTATGTTAAAAAATTAAGTATGACTTGTGATTCTTTTTAAAATAATGTGGTGTATTGTGTAGACGCACTTATTTTATAATTTTTAAAATTAATAGTCATTTATTTTGAAATAAAATCACAAGTCTCATTAAAACTCTAAAACTGTAATATTTTCTCCATAAAATATATTTTAAGTTTATTTAAAAAGATATTGTTGCCAACCATATCAGCAGTATCAGGATGCAGTTATATAAAAAGAAAATTTATGTTTTATGAGAAATTTTTAGGTTCTATAAATTTTTTATTTATTTATTATACATATGCATATTTAACTGGGTGATCAAGATAGTTATAACAAAAAAAATATTTTTCACCTCTCTTGAATTAAAAATATGGGTGATGTAAAATAGCTTAACATTTTAAGAGGAAACACAAAATCCATGAACTCTAATCATTCCGTAATGGAGGTAAACAGTTGTAACATTTTCATAAATAGATCCGGTTCAATTCAACTTTATCTAAAAAGAAGCCAATGATTTGGCTCATACTCTTGTTACATTCGCTTCGTCCGACAATATCCACGATTGGTGTAATCCTTTAACCACCCCCCACTACATCTCTGCAATGCTTCTTTTTTTCTTTTTCCTCAGTTTCCTTGGTGAGTTTTTTTCTTGCTTATGAATCACCAAAAGAAATAGAAAAACAAAAAAAATAGACCAAACCGTATTTTTATACTACTGAACACTAGTCAATGGATATACGCGGGTGACTGGTCATTAGTGTTCAAAGACTCATGCCAAATGGCCAAGAAAAGAAAGAAAAGGGAAATAGAGATTAGCTGCCACAAAATTCTTGACCCAACTCATTCAGCCGTAGCAGTATCATCCTCATCAAGCCGTCGTGAAATATGAAATTTGATCCAGACTTGCAAATATTTGCTCACTTTATTTTTTAAACGTTTTTGGTTTTAAGACACACCTCAAAATTTTGGATAGATAATTATGTGGCGACACATCCTCGTTTTGTTCTTCTTTTTCTTAACTGATGTTATGCATACCCAAATCCTTTGAACCGAAAGTCTAGGGTACTGTAGCCGCTACCCTCATTTCCCCACGAGGTATATCAGGTCGTAGATAACACCTGCACCATATAAATGTAATACATTTTATTTTATACACTTTAATCTATGTTAATATATCCAAATTAAAATTCCTAAGAAACAATTTAAACTCTATATGAATTGAAATAAAAAAAAAACTTACACCCTTTATTATTACCCTAGTTAGTAAATTCGATGTCTATCCGAATCCTTTTGTATTCTCCATAATTTGGAATTCCGATTTAGTTTTATGAATTTCCAGTGTAATATAAATTATATGCATATTTAAGAATTATCGAAATATATAACCCTTGTAATATTCTCTGATTATGTTGCATATATAATATGTATAATTCATTTAAATTATAAAATTATAATAACTAAAGCAAGATTATGTTAAAAATGATCTTTTTATAAATTAATGTATGTTGAATTTGTATTTCTAAAACGTATTGATTATATATATATATATATATATATATATCTTTTGGAATTATATCTGAATCATAAATTATTGACCGATTAATAAACCGGATCTACATTTTACCAAAAAAAATAATACTTATATGTGTCGGCATATAAGTTTTAAAGGATTATTTTTGTATATTTACATCAACTATTAAAGCTTGTCCCCGTGGTTAAGTATTTTGGGATTTGAGGGGTGAGGTCTTATGATCAAATATCTCCCCTTACTGATTGATTATATATATGTATGTACATATATGTGTATAACATAAGTCTCGAGGTAAGGTTTTGGGGTCCTGGAATGTTTTTTGAATTTTGAATTATTTTTATTTGTTTTTGAAAAGACTTTTCCAACGTTTTTATTAGATTTAATTGTGTATTTAATTCTATTAAATTTATTTTAGGAATGTAGGATAGGTTTTTGTGGAGACAATTAAAACCAAATTTATTCTCGTTAATTTCGCTTTAGTTGCTTTGTATAAATGTTAAGTTTTGGGAATAAAAATGACAAGATTTTCTTCCATTGTTGTTTGATTCAAAAGACTAGAATTCTGAGCAAGATTAAAAAGAGTGATATTGTTTAATATTTCACTGTGTACGTGAGAGATAAAAAGAGATTTTTTCTCAACTATTTTATCCTAAGATGTCGTGACGAAGAAAGAACTGCTTGCACAAAAACTTAGGGGAGAACCACGAAACATCTTAAAAATAGCGATCTGATCCTGACTCAGCCGTCACCTCATTTTTGTGTTTGATCTTTATTTTTACAGGTGTAAAATCAACAATTGTTCCAACATCACTGTTGACGTCTGCAACTTTTTCTATACCCCGAATTGCTAATTGAGTTATTACCGTGCAATTTTTAAATTTGAGATGGGTAATGAATAGAGTTGTCAATGGGTACCCGATTACCCGAAACTGAACCGGACCCGGGTGAATCGGGTCCGGGTCCTCATATTAGACTCATTAGTAGTTTTAATACCCGACAGGTAGACCCGATTGGACCCGAAATCTTAATGGGTCCTAACGGGCATTATCCGGTGGGTACCCGTGGGTATCGGGTACACATATATTTGTCATTTGTTTGTTAATTTTACCTAAAATTCAAAGACTTCGTCTAGTTTTACTTTGAGTTTTTTTATTTTTCATTTTTTTTCTTACATTTTATCTTTAATTAGAACATTTACATAATGTAACAATAACTTTATATGAAATTTTTTTCGTTTCAAGCCAATATCAAGAATTTAAAAAATAAATTATTATTGATTTTAGAAGATCTGTTAAATACCCGGACCCGACGGGTATTTAGATTTTTAATCGGATCCGGTTCTGGATCCACTAAATTAGAAACTGGACCCGATTTTTATAAATAGGGTCCAGTTCTAAATCTTGTGCTACCCAAAATGATCCGGACCCATTGATAGCCCTCGTATTGAATGAGTCTACTAAAATAATTTTGCTACTTTGAGCGAGAGACACTAGTTTTATTAAAAAATCGGTCTATGATAAAACGAAATAAACTAACTTAACCAAACACTAGAGTGTAGTGATATAATAATACATCGCTTGAGTCTTAAGAGACTCTCCTAAGGTTAATTGAACAAGAATAATAACTATTTAAGTTTGGAACTGATTTTGTATCTATATGCACAAAATGGTATTGCATCGATCATCTGGCAGCTGTAAAAGAGTTCTCGACCCAGATCATTCAACCACCCTACAATATTCACAAGTCAAGTACCTAATTGAGTTACTTATCCATTGCTCAAATTAGGGAAGGATAAAAAAAAACATAATCAAGTTAATGAGTCTGTAAGCAAAGTAAAAAGTAGTTGGGGATTATATTTTGAATAATTAGTTGAGAAACGGATAAGTAATAAATAAATACAAATGTGGTGACACGTCTTAGTATAACAATCGACTAAATACATCAAATTATGACCTAAAACTTCGGTTTCTTTTTAAGGCTATTAATTTTACTGCTACTAATTTCACAGTCACTTCGTCGTGTAATTAATGACAACTCCATCTCTATCCATTATTACCAGAATCAATTAAGTTTTCATTATCATGACAACCATCAAGTGATCTACGGTTTCAAAGGTAGTAACATGCGGATAATCTATAGGTTTAGGTACATAATATCATAATCTAAGCAACACGCGGTTGCCGATTCTTGTATCAGTTATGTTAACAGGATCTAGGTAGTGGGAGTTTTGTCTTTGGTATGAGCGGATTCAAACAAAATAGAGGTGATATTTTATTTGGAGATCACATTTCTGACACGATAAGTTAGGTGATTATATGTTTTTAATTTCTCGAGCTATCCGAGATATCGAAGTTTATAATAAGGATTCGGGAACATACAAATATAATCGAGTTAAAGTTCAAACCTATGGTAATTTTTGATACCATCCCAGTCAATTTTAGATTTCATCTTTATTTTTGCTTATAAAGATTCCACTGAGAATCAATATTTGGAATAACGTAGAGATTCTATGGGTAATTTATGTACTGCATCCTTATTTTAAAATATTTTCTTGAATTGCAAATTTAAAATAATAAATGAAATTTTAGGTTGGTGATATTTTTTTTCCACGGTTATAGTAAATTCTTTTTGTATTTTTTGAAGTATAAGCAAAATTTATTGAACCTGAGAAGATATTACACATGGATAAGTGGATCCCTAGAGTCATTTAGTACAATTTGGTTAGTAGGGATTTTCTGGTCCCATATTTTTGTTGTCAGATTCCTCGTTTCACTGTCGTCAGCGTCGTGGTTAGCAATTTCATCAGTTGCTTGGTTGCCTTCTTGATAATTGTGCTGGATAGTGCAGTGGGGTATTTGTCGTATTCTTAACTTTATCTCCGTGATCATGCGTAAAATGTACCAAAGCGGTTTCGTTGAAGAGATTAAAAATCTCAGGAGGTTTTTTGAGTCGTTCTCTAGAATAAATTTTGGCCACTGTTTATCTGTTGCAGTTTTTGAGGTAAGTAGCATGGCCCAAGTTTCCACTGACAAGGAAGTTATTATTCCGAGCGGTTGTGCAATTGCCAAAAGTGTTAGTTTCTACAGATGAGTCATGCACCTTCCCTACCTGGTTGTCCTCTAGCGGCTCCGTCTGTGTTGATCTTAATCCAATTCAAGCTAGGGCTGATCTAACCCACTGAAATGATAATTGTTCTTTTGATGGTGTTCGATGGGTTAGCATTCGATGAGTCGCCAGGTAAAATAGGAGGAAGGGCCCTTATTGCCCATGAGAACTCTTATTGCTGATTAATTGCTCTCGAGACGATGTCATCCGAAGTCGATTGGGAATTACGGAATATACGTTTATTTCTGGTCAACCAGATAGACCATATGAGGTAATAGAAGGAAGTTATGGTTGAGGGTGGTTCTGGTTATTTTAAAAGTTAAAAAATGGTTGTTTGGGGGGTTATGGAGGTCGGAAGGGTATTGTTGTCAAGTTGATCGCTCGAAACGCGAATTAGGAGGTTGTTCCATGCTAAGATTGCTATGGGGCAACGTAGGAGTAAGTGGTTTTTTATTTCTGGTTCATTGTTGCATTTGGTACACAGGTTAGAGTTGGTGATTCGAATGTGAGATAGGATGAACAAGGTTGGTAAAGTCCACAGGACATTGGAGGTTAGGAGGGGGTTTTAATTAGGATGATGGATTATTTCTTGAGTTGGTAATTAATTATTCATGGGTTTCAAATAATTTTGATTTTCCATCCGGATATAGAAAAGCTGAATTTTGTTAAATGATATACAAAGTTGATCAACTTGCAGAATTAAAACCCAATTTTTATTTTTATTTAAAAAAAAAACATATACGAAAATGTCCCAAGTCTTATACTGCATCTTATAAATTTCATCTTAATGTAAGAAGACTCGTAGTTACTGCTTTAACTACTCAGTTTGCACTTTAAAAAAATTGTTATTTATTCGTTATTTAAAATATTAATATGGTTTATTTATAAAACGGTCAGTTACCAAAATTATGAGATTTTACATAAAAAAATATGTGTCAAACATCATTCAAACAGAGAAATGCTATAGTTTTTCTCATGTAATAATTCTTATCATTTGGCCACTTCTCCCTTACATTGTTATATGGAAGGCTTGGAATGAGAGGAATAGACGCATATACGGAGATACAAACATGTCTACAGACGAACTTACGAATTTAATTAAGTATATTATTATTTTATGAACGTCATTTGAATGAGTTTTTAAGGACTTGTCAATTACTTATGTTTTATTTTAGTGGGAAAGCGCTATTAAGTTGTAAGTTGCCTGTTTATTAATACGTGTGAGCAACTATATCTACCGTGTAATTTTTTCTTCTAAACATAATTTTTCCTTTTCAAAAATAAAAATTCTTATCATGTAATATGAGTTATCTTTTAATGTCAAAAAAAATCCAAAAATTGACAAATAAGATTCTACTTACCTATTGATTATTCTATATAAAAATAAGAAATTATATACATGCCACGACAACAAGCAATCTATTAAGTTAGATTGTAATTTATGTCGAACATTGAGTCTTGTGAATATTGTTTTAAAAAATTCACATATTTTGATATTCATTTAATAGAATTTATTGATACTAATAGGTGCACTCTGTAGAGTGTTTGTGTATTTTTTCAAATTTGATTCCTATAAATGTTTTCTTTGTCACATCAAAAGTGCAATCGCTTGATTAGGTTTCAAACCATCTGAAAACCAAATTAGAAACAAAATGTCCTAAAGACATAAACATCACGCAAACCTTGTAGTGTTTTTGGTGTAATTTAGGTGTCGTTATTTTTCTAAAAAAGATTTCAATTCAGTAACCAATAACACTTTTACAATATATCTAGGGTTAAAACTGGTGTAGAATCATAGAAATACGGTGTTAGAATTGTTTCCATATTTTTCAAATTTAAAATAGGAAAAGATCCTTAAGCAGAACTAAAAAAAATTACCTACTAATTTAGCTTATTAAGGTGGTAATCTCAAAATATCACGATATATTAATAAAGCTTTTTATACCTTTTCATTTTATCACACTTGGGGAGTAGTATATAAGGAAACCCCACACTCTTCCTCATCTCATTGCATCTTAAAAATCGGAGAGAACTTCATCTCCAAAAACAACAAACAACCCCCCTCGACCTCTCTCACTTTTGTCTTTCATCAGCAATGGCGCTTCAGAGAGCCTTAACTCACCGTCGTTTATTCCCCACCACCACCGCTAACAAAATCTCCACCCTCTCACTTCGTAAACCATTCGCATCCTCATTTTTAGAGGAAACCTTAGTCCCACCCGATTCCTCCAAAACAACTTTTAATCGTGAATACGTCTCAGTTCCAGATTCAACCGACCACGGGTTTTTCAGAAAGTTTCTTCAGAAGAGGACTTTTTATCAGTCAGAGGTTCAACCATTACCAAACGGAGAAAGTTTTATGGAGAAATTAAAATCTATGGACATTAATAGAGATCGTATTCGACTAGACGGATTGAGCCCTCCAATGCTTCCTTCAATGGAAAAGAGGAATTCTCCGTCATCATGGTCATCACGAACTACTGTTGCTACTACTTTAGATGGAATTGTTATTTCAGTTGATGATGCCAAGAAATTACTCAAGCTATCTCAGTTGGAAACATTGAAATCTATTCTTAGAAAAATTCCTCGGGATTCCATTACTTACCCGGAGTTTCTCCAGATTTGTGTTGATTCTAAGGGAATTAACCAAGGTTCGGAGCTCGCTAAAACATTAGATGAATCTGGCTCGGTTATCGTTCTAGGAAACATTGTTTTCCTCCGTCCCGAACAGGTAATTTTCCGATTTCCAAGAACCGGAGTTTGTTTTCCTTTAATTCTTAAGAGTAAGATTTACCGAAGATTTAAATGGAAACAGGGATCTGACAATATTTTTTATGTTTCTCTTTTTGGTTCTCCCTAATTTTGTCACTTTTACAGGAAAAATAACTCTTAAAAAGGAAATGACCAAAACTACCCTTGAACGAAATTACCCACTTTTAGTCGTGTCCACAGATTGTGGAAGGAGTTGGTGTAACTATTTGTCTTTTTTCCACCCACCTTCTGGCAAGTTTTCGATTTCTCCACGAGATGTTGAAACAGCCTCCACCAGTCACCACCAAAACGGCACCACCCCCATTCCTTTAAAGTTGAAGCCTAGAACTACCAACCCGTCAAGGGCTACGCATGTGGGATTAACCGTGTTACACGACTTCTTTTTACGTGTTGGATTTTGATGTGATTAAATGAGACCATCCTTTTGAGTTCCCATGAAATTTAACATTGACCATAAATTCTTACAGATGTTCGGCTCTAAGTTCATTGACTAAGAACCATATGATGACTAGATATTAAGTTGTTTTTGGTTGGCAAAAAATGAGTTTATTATTCGACTTGAACTACCACTTTAAATCGGCTTATTTATCCATTTATTCACTCGACCCATCCGTGAATTTCTTTTATCACGCTCTAAGAATTCAAACAATATTTTATACTGATTTTGTGGTTTGTGTTTTGTGCAGTTGGCGAAAGCAATAGAGAGTGTAATCCCCTTGCCAATATGCGATAAAAATGACCCAAGAAAGACTGAATTCGAAAACATGGAAAAGGAGAAAGAAATAATTGATGCAAAAGCTGAAGTATTAGTGAAAAGAGAATTATGGAGTGGATTAGGGTTACTAGTTCTACAAACAGCCGGATTTATGAGATTAACATTTTGGGAATTATCATGGGATGTGATGGAACCCATTTGTTTCTTTGTCACATCAGTGTATTTCATGGCTGGTTACGCGTTCTTCTTAAGAACGTCCAAAGATCCGTCTTTCGAAGGCTTCTTTCAAAGCCGGTTTGGTGCCAAGCAGAAGAAACTTATGAAGTCTTATAATTTTGATGTGGAGAGGTATAATGAATTGAAGCGAGCTTATTATCCATCTACGACTACATCAGCATCGGTATCAAAAGCAGCTTCACCGTCACCATTTAGTCATACTGATGCACCGTCGTTGTTGACTTGTGCTCTTCCTGGAACATAAATGACAAATATATGATCCCATAAACATAAGTAGTTTTTGCTAGATGTTTTAGGACAAAGTAGAGTGTTAATCTAGGTGAAAGCAAACTAAGACGGTGTTATCTTATATTCGTTCTTTTTTGCTTTCAGGCTAAACTTCCTGATATTTATCAGGAATTTTACTGGTTACTCCAATAACACACCAGTTTTCTGTTGCCACATAACTTTTCCATTTCTTTTGAGGACCATTAATCTTTTAACTCACTTGTTTTTCAGGCAATTATAAAACCTATAATCGGCACGGCCAGGAAAGCAAACTAAACTACATTAACTGGGACAGGTATTTTATTTGGAATAAAGATAGGCCCTCATTTTTAGAAGGGACTGATAAACTTTACACTGACTACGTTGACTTAAAGTCCATGCATTGATCAAATTCAGCCAACAAAGGTTCTTATGATAGGCCAGAACGAAGGTAATATGGTAGCTAAAACTATGGTAGGAATCAGATGGGGGAAGGGAACTATGTTAGCCTGATTCGGGTTGTTCACCACAGCGGCTTTACCGTTTAGTAACGAAACTGGTACCGAAAATAATTATTTTGGACTGAAAATTACCGCTTGAAAAAAATAAGAGAATATAAAACAATAAAACAATTACTATTTTTAAATATATGGCGTGTAAAAATTAAAATTCTGACGGGATACGGAGACTGTTATGACAACGGAAATAACACTCTTTTATATATAATAATGATAATTAGTATTCAACGAACAAATACAATAGTCGTGTTAAGCAAGGCCGATAATACATTTATTGATTTAATAAATAAATGGGGTAACTATATCAGGTCGGTTATTTATACCGTATCTGTATTTTGTAATGTTCGAAAACGATAATAATATTAATAATAATCATTTGAGAATTAAAAAGGTCACCACTACGTAGCAACAAATGTGAAATAACGAGATAAACATCCAAAGCATATTTTGTTTATTCACAGTTGAGCTTATAAAAATTTATACATTATTTTTAAAGTACAAAAAATAAAAATTACGAAGGCTTGGATGACTGTTAGAATTCCGTTGAGGACATTTTTCTATGATTGCTAACGACAGGTAATATTTAGTAGACAAATCAGGTGCTTGTGTTAGGCCATGGCAATAATATATGAAAATTAACAGGGAATGTTAATAATGTGCCCCCGTCTAAAACCCGACTTAGTCAAGTACCCCCGAAATTTAAACAATGTTGTCATATTGATTTTCTACATCATTTTTCAGGTCCAATGAGCTCAATTCAGGATCGTTTCACCGTTTTCAACTCCGTTAAATTATTTTCCAAAAATAATTCATCATTTCCAAGTGTTTTAGGCTTTTTGGTTGTTGGAGAATCGACCTTATACAACTCTTTTTTAGGTTCGTCGATCCCGATTCAGGATCGTTACACCTTTTTCAGGATCGTCGAATCATTTGCAATTCCCACAAAGGAGATGTGGTTCAGGGGTAAATAAGACTTTTAATAGGTGAGATAACTACCACCAATCACTTAACTAGATGGAAATCATCATTTGAAGAAAAAAAACGGTCAAAAAATGGTACTTTAGAAATTTTAAAAAAACGAGGGTACTTTCATCTAGTATATTTCAAAGCGGGTGTACTTTATCAAAATCCTCAAAATTAAAAAGGATCAGTATCTAACAAACAAATGAGAAATTGTGTCAGAATGGTTTTAGTTGTCCATTATAACGGTATTACGTAATGTTAAAAAAAAAACAACTATACCGGTAGTAATCATTGTAAATTAAAAAAATCTTCATTATTCACCATATAAAAGAATATATGGGTTTGTGAAAGATTACATAGATTCTTTTCAAAAATGAAGCATGAAACTTATGACAACTGAAATAACATTTTTGTGTATATACAACGATAGTTAGTATTTAACAAATAAATATGTGATATATGTATTCCTCCAGCACAGTAATATATATTGAGAATCAAAGAGAATTTTAATAACGACATTTTGTATTATTCGAAAACGACAATAATACTGGTACTAATTATTGTGAACTAAAAACATCAGCACTACTTAGCAACAAATATGAAAAAAAAAACATGTGGAGCAGATTTTTGTTATTTACAATTAAACGCGTGAAAATTTAAGTAATCTTTTAAAAAGACGGAAAAGAAAAATTATTGAAGGATTGAATGACCGCTATAATGTTGGTGATGGCATTCCTTCATGAACAACAGTTAATAATTAATAGATAAATTGGGTACTTGTGTTAGGCCAGGATAGAAATATATAGAAATTAAAAGGAATCAGTATCTAACAAACAAGAAGTTATGGTATTTGTTGTCTACTATAATGGTATTATAGTAACGTTCGAAAACGACAATAATACATGTAGTACTCATTGTTAACTAAAAAAATCTTCACTATTTACCGTACAAAAGGATTTATGGGTTTATGAAAGATTACGTAGATTCTTTTCAACGGTAAGGCATAAAACTTGTAAGATCCGGTGACCGTTATGACAACTGAAATGACATTCTTTTATATATAATAACGGTAACCAGTATTCGACAATAAATATGATAACTGTATTAACCCTTTTATATATAATAACGGTAATCAGTATTCGACAATAAATATGGTAATTGTATTAACCCAGTACAACAATGTAAACATAAAAAGAATCATTGTTTCACTAACTAACAAATGGGGCAACTGTGTCAGGTCGGTTATTCTTCATAAGGTATTTTGTACTGTACGAAAGCGACAATAATACTGGTAATAATTATTGTGAGCTATAAAAATCTCCACTATGTCGCAACAAATATTAAATAATAGAAAAACATACGAAGCATATTTCTCATGTTCACAGTTGAGCTTGTGAAAATGTACGTATTTTTTTAAAAAGACGAAAAAGAAAAATTATTGAAGGATAGGATAGGATGACCGTTAGAATACCGGTGATGATATTCCTCTATGGTTGTTAATGATATTTAGTGCTTAATATACAAATCGGGTACTTGTGTTAGGCCATGTTACTAATATATTAAAATTAAAAAGAATCGATATTTAACAAATGAGAAACTATGTCGGATCGGTTTTAGTTGTCCGCTATAACAATATTACGTAATGTTTGAAAACGACATTGTACCAGTAGTAATTATTGCAAATTTACGTATTCTTTTAAAAATACGAAAAAGAAAAATATTGAATGACTGGATGACTGTTAGAATGTCGGTGATGTCGTTCCTCAATAGTTGCTAACGACAGTTAGTATCTAATTAACAAATCGAATACTATTTGTCAGGCCAAGACAACAATATATAAAAATTAAAAAGAATCAGTACTTAACATATGAGAATTTGTGGCATGCTGGTTTAGTTGTCCACTATAACGGTAATTATGTAATGTTCGAAAACAACAATTATACCGGTAGTAATCATGGTGAACTAAAACTGTTCTTCGTTGTTTACTGTATAAAGAAATCTATGGGTTTAAGAAAGATTATGTAGATTTTTTTTAGAGATGAAAAATAAAATTTATGGTAGATCCAGTGACCGTTATGACAATGAAATATTTTTCTTTATATAATAAGGGTAATTAGTATTCGGCAAACAAATGCGGTAATTATAGTAAGTCAGTTTCTAATTAAAAAGAATCACTTTCTAATTAACAAACAAATGGGGTAACTGTCTTAGGTCGTTTATTCTCCATTAACAAACAAATGGGATAACTCTGTCAGGTCGGTTATTCTCCATTATGGTATTTTGTACTGTTGAAAACGACAATAATACTGGTAATAATTATTGTAAACTAAAAATATCACCACTACTTAGCAAAAAATATGAAATAACGGGAAACCTTCATAACACATTTTTCGTGTTCACAATTGAGCTGATAAAAATTTATATCTTCATTTCAAAAAATAGAAGAAAAAAATTACTATAGGATTCGATGATCGTTAGAATGTCGCCGATGACACTCCTTTATGTTCGGTAATGACAATTAGTAGCCAAATGAGATACATGTGTTAAGACAGACCAACAATATATGAAAACTAACAAATAAGTGAGATCATTGTGTCATGATGGTTTTAGTTCACTATAATGTTATTACGTAATGTTCGAAAACGACAATTATATCGGTAATAATTATTGTGAATTAAAAAAAAATCTTTCTTATATACCATATAAAAAGAAAATAATTAAAAAGAATACCAGAACATTTAATTAGCTTGTGAAACTTCTGTATTCTTTTCAAGGAAACATGTCCATTTTCATAATCGATTAATAACCGTTATGGCAATAGTGATAACTGTGATAAGATTGTTATGAAATTTGTACAAACGAGGTAATTGTACCAGTTCTACACAATAATATATAAAAATTAAAAGAATCAATATTTAGCAAATAAATAAGGTAATATTGTCACGTTGCTTCTGACTCATAGCCAGATTAAGGCCTACAAAAATTATTTGAGGCTTATTGAATTTGCTCCTACCTAGAGGAACGATATAAGTGGTGACTAAATTATGTAATAGTACTAAGTTACTTTATTTGGAAAAATTATGTTTTTATCCTTAAAGCCTTAAATCTCAATCTATTCCTAAAGCCTTAAATCTCAATCTATCCTTATTTCTTTTAAACCGATCAAAAGTTGGAATTTTTTTCTTTAAACCAATTTTTCTGGAAACTAAAATCGTTTTCCATACTCGATCTGAAAATGGGTATGAAAACATACATATTCCCACACAATTGGTGGATAATGATTGTTTTACAATCAACATATAAAATGCTTCTAACTTGCTGATTATGGGTTATATAAATCTTTAAAAATTATATTCATACCATAATCGACATATGTTCAACATCTTATCTGTCGATTTTGGGATGATGTCCTTTATTCACAAAAAAAAACATCCACAACCGGTAGGTAAGCCACCTATACCTGTTGATTCTAGTTGATGTTCTTCATTCACGAAGAAAAGAATTTAGCACAATCGGCAGGTGTTATATGAGTTACTTTCCGATTTACAATGAAGCAAATACATAAGTTTTATGTTATGTTTTTAGCCAAAATCAGCAGGCATAAATTTTATTGTCGTCGATTAGGTTCACTATATTTGAATATTACACTTCAATCTGCATGTATCTTGTACAATACTCGCCGATTCTTATTGATGTTCTTCCTAAATGAAAAACATCAATTATAATCGGCATGATCGATATGTAAATACCCTCCAATTTTGGGTTAGAAATTCTTATAAAAAAACGTGAATTTTCTGTTATTTTTACCTAATCTCTGAATTAATCTAACTAATTTTTACCTAATCTCTGAATTAATCTAACTAAACTAATCTAACGACTAATATAATTGATTAATACTAATTAGTCAAATGTATATTAGTTATTCATAAAAATATGTGGATTTGGAGTTTTTGATTTTATTTCAAAATGATCATTTTTTGTCTTTCTTGTAAACCCCATGTAAATTTTGTAGGCCATAATTTAACTAAGTTCTGATTTTACTTTTCGATAATGATTGCAACACTGATGATATTTATTACGAAGCAAAAATATCAACACCACTTGGAAAAAGAACTAAAATATAATAAGAAAACATCTAAACTAATTTTTGTGATCATACTTTGGATTCTTTAAAAAAAAAATTAATAAAATGTGAAAATTTGGTAACCGACCCTTATATATATGGGTTTTTTAGTATAAACATTATAATTTCGATCCAATTTAAATAAACGATCTTAAACAAGAAGAAGAATCATATGAATAAAATTGTTTTGGTGCATAAAAAAAATATAATTATAGAACTACCCTTATGTGTAAAAAAAAAAATTAAATGTAAAATATTTCGCAAACCTTACATCGAAATATTAGTAAACTTTTATATTGCGAAAACATTTTAAGTAACTCACATAATCAAGCATAAATATGATGATGGTAGTTTAAAAGTTGTAATGATGCTTGAGTGTGGTTATGGTAATAGTGATGGTATTGGTTTAACAACTAACAAAATCGACTTGTGTATATGGCACTAGTGGTAATCTAGCAGCCGGAAATATTTGCATGTGTATATGATGGTTGTTATTTGGCTAACAACAAAGTTTGCTTGTGTATATAATGGTGTTGGTGGTGTGGTAACCATCAAGGGTTAGTAGTATACAGTATAAGGGTGGTAGTGGTAAGGGAAAATTGGGAACCTGCACTATATTTTCAAGTGTTGTTCGGTAATGCGTCCCACTTTTTTAGGTTCCGGTAATATACCCCAACTGTCTACTTTTCCATCCAAGGAAGTTAACTGGTTGATAAGAAGAGGGTACCCTAGTACACCATCAACTTTTTTGTTCTTGAACCATATGGACAAAGTTGTTGGACGATCTCAAAAATCAATATCCAAGAACAACCTAGTTTGTACCCGAATTTTACAAGATCTAAATTCCACAAGAACAAGTTTGTAATTTTTTACAAGAACAAGTTTATAATTTTTTACAAGAACAAGTCTTGCGGGTTTTTTATAATTGATCTAGAAAACTATTTATGTTGCATAACATACTACTTGTGATATTTTAATAATAAAGATAAACGATATAATGCAAAAAATAAATAAACACAAGACACAAGAAACTTTGTTGACGAGGAAAGTATAATCTTGAGAAAAATCTTGCGACCTCGTCTAGTTTTAACCCCGCACTGTATTAAGCCGCTACGAACACTATCATACTGTCTAACTTCGGACTAGAATGTAGTTAAGACCAAATCAACCCTCCGAACAATTCAGTTTCAATCAAGATCCTTATGTCTCTTAGCCTTTCCTTCAAAAAGATATTCAATCAAAATAATGAAATCTGTTTTCTTATGAGGGATCTTCAAGGGTAACAACGATATCAAGCAAACCTCAACAATTAGGATATCGTACTTTCTTCAAAAGGCTATAGAGACGCTTAACTTATTATACCTCATAAGATCAATCTAGGAACATATATAAATATTATGGAATTAGAAAGTCTGAGAGGAAGAATACTTTGCAATTTCTATCAATCTTTTTCCTCAATCAATAGTTCTTGAATGGTCGTATAGAAGAAGAGACGAACCTTAGAATATACAATAACTTTGATGATCAAGATAAGATTACAGATATCAAGAACCATCAGGTAAAATATATTCTGATTGGGCTTCACAAATCCCTTAGTGAAGATTTCAAAAATTTGTAACCTAACACAATTTATTTATGAAACCTAGGTCTTTATAAGATGACTATTTATGAAACCTAGGACTTTAGAGGATAACTTTAGTTGCAACTAGGACACATCATGTCGCGATTAAGTTATGAGTTGCATAGATTTATCTATTAATAATGATGAACAAGGCCAGGTTGCTTAGAATTTAAGCAAGTAGTTAGCTTGGAAAGAAAGCATACTAAACTTCTCTAAATAAAATTGTTCCAAGATGGAAGCCTTTAAGCACGTGAGAAGTTTCCTTTTAGTTAAAGAAGAATGTACACCCGCATATTTATCAATATAAGCCCTATGCACAAAGAGTTATCTCAAGAACAATGGTTAGTTATCCGTGAACTATCAAGTAATATTGATGTTTCAGTTAGGCCCAGTACTAGATCAGTTCGTGAACTGGCAAAATCATTTCGTGAACAAAATAAGTTTTCAGTTTACAAGAACCTTAAAAAGTAGCACAGTTCGTGAACTGGCCAAAACATTTTTGTACATGATGGGAAAAAAAAGTCCATGAACGTCTCAAAATTGCACAGTTCGCGAACTGGTAAAATCAGCTCGTGTACGTGAATAATTATAAAGTATCCAGGAACATCTCAAAACAACCTAGTTAGCAAATTGGTGGAATCCATTCATGTACGCGGCTAAATAAGAGATTTAACATTAATAGAAAATCAAAGTTCACGAACTAGTAAAATCAGTTTTTGAACGTGAATATAACTTAATGTCTTTAGGACCTTCTTCAACCTTCTATGCGATAAGTCTTATTAAGCATCCATTGCTTGAATTTATGTCTCGATATTTGTCACGTACTATCTTGAACTCGAAACTTTTTCTTTTGAATTTATCATGATACTAAAGTCATACGATACCGTCTCAGTAGATAGAATGATGGAACTAATGAGTAAATAAAATAGTCAGTCTTCACATACCTTTGTTGATGAAGTCCTCGCAGATGTCTTCGTTGATCTTCAATCTTCAAGGGTTATTCGATGAACTCTGATACTCAACTACTAAGCTCTAATCCTAGTCCGAGACTGACTTCAGTAGACTATAAATCAAGATACAATTTTGTGCAACTAACATCGACAACAAGATTGACATACCAAAATTTGTGAGTTCGACTGAGGATGCTCTAACAATCTCCCCCTTTGTCAGTTTTAGTGACAAAACTATTAATTATATAAAGGTTCAAAATAAAAATAAACTCTCAACTCAATCTCCATAATGCTTCTTGATTTATTGAATCTTTAACATCTCTTGAATTCTACGTTCTTCAAGTTCTTCTATGGTTCTGCATGCTTTTGTTCAGCACAACGTTGTTGAAGATCCGTAGCTTGATAGCCACTTATGAGAATATTTCAAGTTAGATCATTTAGAATGAATCATCAATATACTCAAGTTTTTATACCATTGCATAATATTTTTACCGACTTTAAAGTCCATTGTACTAAAAAATTAAAGCAATACTACGGTGATATATTCTCCCCCTTAGTCTTTACTTGTCTTTTTTTGCTAAATTTGACGCTTAGAAACACAAGTAATTCACTTCCCTTAGACATTGCTCAGTAAATCCATACGTCTTGGTAGATTACTATTAAATAATTCTCCCCCCTTTTTTATAAATTGACAAAGGTTTCGAATATGGATCGTAACGAACTATGCGTTAAGAGATTTTCAAGACTAAAGATAACATATCACCTTTTTAAGATGATTTCACTAAGTTTTGTAACTTAGTATCTTCACCAATGAGGTATTTTTCTTACATAGTCCAGCATGGTGTGGGAATTTAAGAAGTTTTGAAATTCGAGAAGTTTTTCTTGCATACAAAGAAAATTCTTGTAGTGGGGCCTTCAGAAGTGTCTTGTATTTGAAAATTATCTGCGTTGTTTTTGAAAAGAATTATTTAAACTTTTTACTAGCGATTATCTCATAATTAATTATATTACTTTTAGTATATGATGATTTATGATTAAAAACTACTACGATGGTAATCAAACCAAAATATTTTTATCATTTCAATAGAAATGTTGAGCCATGAAAACCATTTTTGAAAACACTAGAGAAACGCATTTTCTTCCATCATTTTAAATCAAAAAAATATATTTTTGAACATAATTAACGAAAATAAAAGTGTTCGATTTTTCATTATGTTCACGAGAAATTAAATAACAATCTTACTTAGTTATTTTATCCAGAATATTTCGTTATAAAGAAAAAGTGTTTGCACAGAGCATAAAACAGAGCCACAAATCATTTTACAGAGTGCAACCTGGTCATGGCTTAGCCATCACCTAACTTCGTGTTTGATTTTTGGTTTTAGGCGCAAAATCAATTTATTGGAGGAAAAAAAGGAAGGAAGAGTCACTCGAAAGAATTCACTGGAGATAAAAAATTGAGAAATGATATTTACGGGTTACCCATTTCATATCTTAACACATCCCAGGACAATAGGTATACACGCACAAGAACCCATCTAAAACAACTTAAAAATAGTTGTATACTTTCAGACGTGGTGCAAGCTAAGGACCTAAGATGTGTATATCGCTAACTCCACGTCAGGATGACAGGAGAGGTACCCGTATTTCAGCCAACAAGAAGAACTAGTCCCTCTCTCATCATTGGATAGACGATGATGAGTGTGTCCCTCCCCATACTAAGCGTGTCCCAAGAAAAAAACTTTACAATATTCTTAGCCCGAGTAATGGACGGCTCTTATCTTCTAAGTTGACATCGTCACCAAGATGGTGATGCAGATTTGGTTGATTAATGATTAGAGATTAGAGATAGTATTCCTAATTTATAACTTGTATAGAACACAGCCAACTCAAGTTTGATGTAGGTTTAATGGATATTATATTTATTTAGATTATGCAAATTTAGAGTCTTAAAAAATAAAAAATAATGTTGAAATCGTATCAAGCAAAAAAAAAAAGAAATTATGTGTATGACTTGCAAGATTTTTTTCTTGCTTCTTTGTTTGAAATTTTCGTCTTAAATAATTATTTTTCAAGCAGTAGTTGTTCGCTTAATTAACTAAAGATAAGTTAGCCTATTATGGCCCTTATTCTAGGATCAGACCGACACATTGGAGGGTTTCCAATGTTGACATGACTAGCAAATGTACTGGAGTGACGCCTTTGGGTTTCTTGATCAAACCTTTCTACATATCGAGTTGGATTACTAGCATTTGGTGAGACATAAACGACTAATATTTTAGGAACTAACAACTCGTCAGCCGTCAGCCCCCATAGAGAAGAACACTGAACCTTTTTCTTTCTTTCCACAATAAGGACTTGATGAGGCGGCAAGAAAGATAATGAATTTCTAACTGTTCCTTCCGCAACACAATAAAAAGAGACTTTTATCGGTCAACGATACAAGGTAAAGTGTCTTAACTATAGAAACGGGCCGATTCATATTCACTATTGAAGATTTTTTGGGCTTAGTTATTTATGACGACGGCCTCATAAAGATAAAAAAGATACCACATTCAGACTTAGAGTTTCTCCAATGGTAATGTGAGTGTTTCATATATGACACCCCATATAAGGTATTCTCTAGAATTATAACCTATATATTTGGTTACAACTTGCCTAAATACAAGAGTAGAGAATAAACATTTTCAATCCACAAGTTTAAAAAAATTCTTTATATATGTGTCATCTAATGATTGATTAAAATCATTTCCATTTCTATTTTTGAATTACTTTAGTAAAATATGATGAGTTGGAGGAGAAGACATCCTCTAGGTGAATTCTAGAACTTGGCATTCACATATAGGATGTCTAATCAAATCTAGGCCACATCATACACACATTGTTTAAAGAAGTTAGGGTTGGAGAAAGATTTTAAGGAAACTGAAATTGTTTCCTATATGGATTTTGATTTTCTCTCTCACACACATTCCATTGGAGAAGCTCTTAGAGCCTAGAGGCTTCTGTAACTCCACTTTCTAATTTGGGCAACACTCTTATATATTCTCAGTAAAGCAGGCTATGGTGATTATGGCTGCACGAAAATCATTTCAAATGCGAATTACACCAAAGCAAACCAACTATTTTTGAACCAAACTGCGCTATTTTATCTAATAATTTGGGATAGTTTAAGTATTGTATAAACCATTAGATCTTGGCTTGGTTCTGGTCAAGTGGAAAAGCCAGAGAACCTCCTATTGAGAGGAAAAACTTTTAAAGGGTAGGCAAAAAGATGAAAAAAAAAATGTCAAATAAGATAAAAAACTTGGAATAGAGAAAATTTGGTTTGGGATCCAGTCCAACAGAGTAGATAACTGCCTACCCATGCCATGGGCTGGCTCCGCCCCTGGTTCTAGTACACCTCGAACCAAACTGAAAACCATTGGTTCAAACTGTTAATACAAATTATTAAATTATTTCATTTACAGTTGTTAGATCTTGGGCTAACCTAAACTCTTTATGTTTGTATTAGTGTGTCATATGTGTTAGAACTTTAAATATATTTGATATTAAAATAATTGTATTAATTATTATTATAATATGTATATATTTTAAAAATTGAACTGTCAGGTTCTTAGAACATATAGAAACTAATATTATTTCTTATTATTAACGGTTTCACAAACTTAAAAACCATTACTTTAGTTTTAGTTCTTGAATTTTCTAACACCATACAAAACCACTATGTGCACCCCTAGGGTGGGTTAATTATTTTGATATGCTTCAGTATGGAAGTTTATGCTCGTGTTATTCTTCCATTTAAAAAGATTCGAGAGGTCTTTTTAAGTGTGATAATATCGTAATATATATCTGGTTTATGATTTGGAAATATTTAATTCTGGAGTGGATATGAATATCGATTGAGAAGCTAATGATGTTGGATGTCTTACCAAGATGATAAAGTAAATTAGAAGGATTCATGGCTAGACTGGTGATGAGATAATGATGATAATACTCCTCTACATAACAAGGTGCAATATCAAGAAAAATATCTCAATATATATATAAAAAAATATTATTTTTTACAAAACACACGAAAATACCCCACAACCAGTTTTTTTTTTTTTAATATTTGGATTTAGACTGTTTTGGTGAAGAACAAATACGAAGCCGCGTCGCTTGTTCGTGGTTCAAATTTAATTAGTAGAGTCGAAATGGATAGCAATTGAGAAGCTAATGATGTTTTTTTTTTAATCAAGATGAAGAATTGATCTAAAGAGATTCATGGTCAGAGCGATGATGATAACATATATACCTCTTAACAGATAAAGGTAAAACATCAAGAATACGAAGAATACCCCAGACCAAAGAAAGAACACGAAGAACCCTCAGTACAACTTACCAAACCCTTTACCAGCTTTGAAACCAAAACCTCCAACCTTTACATTCTCAATCAAAAACAAATATATCCTTAAAGTTATCTGCAAATTCCTAAACCTTAACCACAATAACTCCACTGCAAATTCTTTTATGGCATCTAATAATCCTTCCTCTTCGAACATTGATTGCAACATAGAAAATCTTACCAACAAAATAAAGAACAAATTGATTATTCCACCAAACCTAACACCAAAAGTTTTTTTAAAACCAGAAAACAATGAACCTCTGCCAACTCAAAACTAGAGCAAAACAGTCTTGGGAAGATTACGCAATAAATTATCTTTTAATATAAATGAAATTTTGTAAGATATCAAGGAAATTTGGAAGCTAAAGTCTGGTGTTACTATCAAATTGTATAACCACATGAGGAACTACTACTATTTTCACCTAAAAGCTAATGAAGACTTCGATTTACTAAAGGAAGGCGGTGCCAGGTGGTTAATGGGAATACTAGTAGTCTTAGTTGAATGCCCTATAAAAGGTACACAACTTATTAAAGAAGACGAATTTTTCAAAATCAAAGTATGGATGCACATTAAGAACTGCCCAACTAACTTCACTACTGAATCCAACCTAGAATCAATATGCATTCCTGCAGGTACCTATATCGCTCACAAAAAACCATATGGTAGAACAACGAATGAGAAGAATGTAGAATGTTTGGTGAATATTTGGGTTAATGAACCCCTTTCTTATGGTACTGAAGTATAACCAAACCCCTACAACCCAACTATGCTTTAATTTTCCTACAAACTCTTTAACCTACCCTTCTGCAACATTTGTAGATTGTTAGATCACTCAACAAAATTTTGTTCTAAGGAAAATGGGGATGTTCATGCCTTACAATATCCTTCCAAAGAAAAAATCATCAGTACTGGCCCCACAAATGATTTCAGATCCTCACCATTTCCTATCCTTCACATAAAGGATACTCAACAAATTGTCACTTTCATGGCTGGAGCAAAACAACTAAACATTACTGCACAAGCTAAGTTTCTCAAAGCTTGCCAGGAACTTCAACAAAATCTTAGTATCTCTAAAGTAGGAAACCCAAACCCACCAAGAGCTAAAAAATCTCAAAACAAAGTCAACACTCGAGCCCAAAAGAAGAGACAAACTAATCCTAAATCCCTAAAATCTAAAGAAAAAACTCCTACCTATCTTAATTTCGACTTTGATCAGAATCCCCAACCTTTTTCCCTAAATGATACCATCAATAACAATGTTAACGCAACCAATCATACCTCTATTAAGAGAAATGCTACCCCTGGTCACTGGATTAGAAGAAAAGACAACACTTCTCAGTCAATCTCATCAATTGAGTCGGTCAGTGTAGACAATCCTATCTCAGTAAACCTAATTTCAAACAAAAGATCCAATGCTGAAAAGGATGATCCTAATAAAAGAAATAGGAAGGAAATAGAAATGGAAGGCAATTCAACTCTAGAACAAATCAAACTAATTACCAACAACTTTAAAGGTCAGTTAATTAATGAGGTAATTTCCTTCTCCAAGACAGACTTGAACAACACCAACACCAACTTATTTGTTGATCCTAATGTCCTAGAAGAATTTTTTTTAAAGAATTATTCATTGCCAATTGCAATTGAGGTAATCCTAGACTACCCAAACTTGTTTTTTTTCATTTTGGTCCCATGTTTATCTATATGTCTTTACACATAGTTGCTTAACTATAACATGCTCTATCATCTGTAGTATAAATTCACTTTGTCTTTATAACTTTAGTTCTAGCTTAAGCTTTGTGTATACTTCTCAAAAAACTAACATGAGATCAAACATTAATCACAACATAGATCAATCTCTAACTTGCCTTAGTTTTAAAGCCTACAACCTTAAGATTCCAACTTACTCTGTTGTAATTCATTACCGGTATTTGCATATATCCACAGTTAGGAAAAATATTTGCTTATGTTGTTATGATCAATTTGATAATACCATAATTCATAATAAAATTTTAATAATAGAGAAACTTGTGCAAAAAAATTTATCAGTAGCAAAACATAAACTTAAGAACCTGGTAACTCCTTTGTATCTCTTCACCTCAATCTATCTAGAAAAATTCTTTTATCCTGCAGTATCTTATTTTTGGAAGTTTATTAAAGTCATAGCTTGGAACTGCCAAGGTTTAGGAAACCAAAATAAAACAGAAACCCAAAATATCCTTAATGACATGCTAAATATTGAGAACCCGGATATTTTATTTATCTCTGAAACAAAACAGCAAACTCAAAATGTTGAAAAAATCCTTAGAAACATAAACATTCACAATTATTGGATTGTTCCTCCTAGAGGTACTATAGGGGATTTCATTTTAGCCTGGAAAAATAGCATTAGTCTTACTATCATTGATTATAAACCTAACCAAATAAATGCTAGAATTCTTGACAATACCGTTAATAAAAATTGGACTCTATCATGTTTCTATGGTAGTCCATACAGAGAAAGTAAATATGAGTCCTGGGAAATGATATGAGAGATGGCTAAAACTATTATAGAACCATGGATAATCATAGGAGATTGTAATGTAGTTTTGCATGATTATAAAAAACATAGTAGAACACCCATTAACCAATCATAAGATGACAACTTCTCAGATATGCTTGATAACATAGGTCTCTATTATCTGGGATTCTAAGGTTAACCCTTTACCTGGAATAATAGAAGAATAAAGATAGATTTGACTGAACAAAGAATAGATAGAGTTTTTTGAAATAATGCTTGGCAAAAAACCTTCCCTTATAGTATTATTACTCATGTGCCTCCTGTAATATCAAACCATATCCCCATTTGTTTAAATATTTTCACACCGTGAATGATGGAGCTAAACCTTTTAAGCATTTTGGTCCATGGATGGAACATCCTCAATCCAAAACAAAAATAGACCAAGCCTAGAAAACTCAAATTGTAGGATCTGTTGCCTATTGCTTCACAAAAAACCGGTGATTGTAAAACATAGCCTAAAAGTGTGGAACAGAAACACTTTTGAAAACATAAATACCAATATAAACAATTTAAAAAAAAAACTTGAATTGGCAAATAATAAACTCCCGTATTTCTCTAAATCAAGAGAACTAGCAAACCTTACTGGAGACCTAACAAAATGGTAGAATATCAAAAAAAAAAACTTTTGGAAAATTAAAAGTAAAGAACAATCCTTAGCTTTGGGGGATAGAAACACCAAATATTTTCGCGATTTGGCTAAACAAAGATATAGAAAGAACAAAATAGATACCCTAAAAAGCAGCAATGATTGGTTAACTTCCAACAAAGACATAGATGACTATCTAACTGACCACTTTAAAAAAAAATTCCACTTATGTGAACCCCAAACTTGATGAAGAAATGATAAATTGAATTCCAAATAATAGAACTGAGAGAGATAACACTACACTTGAAAACATCCCAACCTACGAGGAAATAAAAAATATATTTTTCTCTATGGAACCCAACAAAAGCCCAGGACCAGACGACTTCCCCCCAAACTTCATTCAAAAGAACTGGGAACAGTAAGTGAAGAACTTGTTAATACGATATAAAATTTCTCTAAAACAGGTCATATACTCAAAGAGATAAACTCAACTTTTATATCCCTAATACCTAAATCCATCTGAATTCAGACCTATAGAGCTATGCAACACATCTTAGAAAATAATTAAACTTCTTGCCAATAGAATGAAACCACTTCTAAATAAGTTAACTTCCCCTTACCAATCTGCTTTGATTCATGGAAGGCAGATAACTGATAATATTATTATATCCCACAAACTAATTTATAACATGAGACATAAAAATAATCTCATGGGTCTTAAAATTGACATGTCTAAAGCATTTGACATAGTCGAATGGTCTTTCTTTATTAAAATAATAAGGAAAATGGGTTTTTCTGCAAAATGGTATCAAATCATTTTTCAATGCATCTCTACTACAAATCTGGCCATCTTGTTAAATGGCTCACCTTGTGGTTTCGTTAAACCAACAAGAGGTCTTAGACATGAGGGTCCTTTGTCCCCATATCTCTTTGTCTTTTGTATGAAAACATTGTCTAGATCCATCACCCAAGATGAAAACTTAAATCTTATTCATAGTCATAAAATCTATCAATTAGCCCCTCCGATTAGTCATCTCTTGTTTGCAGATGATTGCCTCATCTTATGTGAAGCAACTACAAATGCTAGTAGAAAATTGTTTAAGCTGATAAATAATTTTGGGGAAAACTCTGGCCAACTCATCAATCTTTCCAAGTATGAAGCTTTCTTTAGCCCTAGAATGGACCCAAACATATCTTATCAAATTCAGAATATTCTTAAAGTCCAACCTATACCTCTAGAGGACAAGTATCTAGGTTCCCCACTTTTTACAAACAGATCCAAAATTAAAAGCTTCGAACCTATTGTGAAAAACATGAAAAACAGACTCTTAAGATGGAAAATAAAAAAACTAAATCCAGCGGTAAAGAAACTCTTATAAAAACATGTCACTGATTCTATGAGCATTTACCAAATGAATTATTTTAGATTAACCAAGAAAACTTGTAATGAGTTAAACAAAATCCAGAGAGACTTTTGGAGGGGAAAGGATATAGAAAACCCTAAAGGCTTATACTTGAAAGCATGGACCACGATATGCAAACCTTTAGAAAATAGGGATTATGACATTCATCATTTTAATTCAGCAATTATAGCAAGATTAGGTTGGAGATTTAAAGAAATTCCTGATGCACTCTGGGCCAAAATCCTAGAGTTTAAATATTTTCCAAGCAATGATATTTTGCATATAGATACTAAACCCAAACAAAAGGACAACTGGATATGGAAAGGAATCAAAAGTCGAATAAACCAAATTCAAAAAAATTGTTTCGAGCAACTTGGTAGGGGAAATAAAATCAATATATGGTCAGACTATTGGATACCAGGATAAAAAACCCTATTCGGCGCTCGAACCAGATTACTAATAACATCAATAATGTAAAAGATCTAATAAACTACAATAACACTTGGAATCACCAAAAACTTTAGATAAACTTTTATAATGAAACAGTCTCAAACATCAGTCAGATAAGTATTCCTACATATGGTAGGGAAGATAAAGTTGTATGGAGTTTAACTAGTAATGGTAAATTCTCAGTTAAATCATTATACAAAAACTTTAATCATAACCAAACAGAAAACAACAGATGCGCTCATATGTGGAAACTAAAAGTTCCACCAACTATTAATATATTTATTTGGAAACTTGTAAATAACATTCTCCCCACTAGCATGCGACTGGCTGAAATTACACATAACATAAACAAGATCTGCTCTCTTTACAATGAGCATAATGAAACCCAGACTCACCTTTCCCTAGAGTGTAATTTCTCAATCCAGGTTTGGAACCATTTAAACTTTAACATAAAGCATGTAAGACACAACTCCACAACCTGTGATGAATGGATTAAGACATGGCAAACCAAAAATTGGAAAGATGGAAATCAAAGTGCAACAAAGCCATAGGAAAAAAAGACCAAAATAGTTGGGTTACTGCCAAAAACATTGTTAAATACATTAATATTCTCATGAATGTCAACAATAAAAACTATAATCTAAACCAAAGTCTCTATTATGACCCTCTTCAACATCAAAACCTCTACACCAATAAACTGGATGTGTAGTTCCTCCCAGGCTTCATGAACTACAAAATAAACATAGCTATTTCTATGTTTCCTAATATTTGCGATTCAGTTATTGGCTTAACTCCAATAGATGATACAGGCAACTGCAAAGAAGCAAGAGGAGAATCCTCGGGTTGGAGAACCAAGGAGCTGCTTGAACTAAATGTTGCTGAAGCCGTTTTCCAATAGGTAACAGAGTTAAGTGGACACAACGTTGAATTCCAGAGTGATTCGGAACCAATTATGTTGTTTCTGGTTGGAATGTACGCTAATGCTAAAGCTGAAAGATTCAAAGACAACACTTTCTTTGGAAGCATAAATAAGAATTTTTTTAACTTTAAAGCCATGGATTTTAATCTTGTAAACAGACATCATAACGGTCTAACATCCAACATTTCTATCTTTTGTAATAAGTCCATCAACAATAGAAAATAAACAAATGAACATCTAATTAGTCTGATCAATCATTTCTATACAAGAAATGATGACACAACAGTCATGTACTACTCTCAAACTTCGAGTTAGAAGTGGGAGGTTTCTGAGTTTCTTATTTTCTTATAAAAAAAAAAACACCTTAAGCAAAAAAAAAACTTTTTTTTCACCAAAAACACGAAAAACAACTCGAGAACAACTATTTCTCTTCTACAAAACTTCGGGCTTAGACTAGTTTGATGAATAACAAATCTGAACCTACGTCCGTGGTTCATGGTTCATACATTTTTTCCAAACAGTAAAACTCTATAGTACAGGTCCGGACCTATTGTGTTTAGAAAACCTTATGACCTTCATTTTCGTTTTTCAGACTTGGAGCTTTACGTTCAATCAATCATAACTCATTTAATAATGATCCAAAATTAAAGATATTATACTTTAATGGAAACATATGAACTACAACTCATAATTAAAGCTGAAGTCGTCCGTACCTGAGATCAAAGTGAAAGCAACAACCATTACTATAATTTGTAATCTGAATTAGGTTCTGACATGTTTGTTTAGAAAACCTCAAAATCTTATGATTTGTGGCTCATCCAATAACTTTTTATGGAAGTATTATTTTCCCATTTTGAATCATTCTTGAATGAGCTATAGTTGATTGGATGTAAGGTGTCAAATCTGAATATGAAAATTAAGGTTCGAAAGTTTTCCAAAAAAAGGTTTGAATCTTATTGTTAAGTATTGAGCATTTCTCAGAATAAAGTCTGGGCCTATTTTTGTTTTTAATATTTATAGGCCAAACTATTTGAACCATGATTAATAGACCAGGGTTCAGATTTGTGATTCACCAAAATAAAAGACCCAACATCATTACCTTCTCAATTGTTATCCTTGTGGACGTTACTCATTAAATCTGAACCATTAACCGTAAAAACTGGTTAGGATGTTTTCTTCACCAAAACTAATATTTCTAAAATTTTCAATACTAGAATATTCTTAGGACAGACACATAGACGGGTTATAGCGTAGGTTAGACAAACCTCTTTAACATGCTTATAATTTTGGGTTAAATTTGGTAAACCTAAGTGGCAAATTTGTTTAACGTGCTTCAAGTGTGATGGTGAAAAACACTTCAAATTGATCCCTGGTGTCTACCATGCAGTATTTTGAGTATTGTTATTAGGAGGAAAGAAATTGATGTGGAGTGAAATTAGTGGGGTGAAATTAAAATATATTCTTAAAAAAAACAATAAAATGATTAATCAGATGATTTGTCCATATTACTGAGTTTTTAAACTCAACTTACTTGATCCTGAAATTAAATTTTTATTCTTTGTTCGACTTGTCGTTATTAATTCATTTGATTAACAAGAGTCTACTGGACCAAAAAAGTGATTTAAAATTTAGAATATTAGGATAACTCTTATGTTGGAAAAAAAACATCCACATCTTTATGATGGTTCACATCTTATGGACCAAAAAGTAACATTATAAGTAAAAAAATTATCCACATCTTTGTGAAGTTTAGACACCAACCTTCAAATTTAACAGGGTCGTCCTGGAATAATCCATCCAGTTATAGGTTGACCGGATATCCTATCTGAACATTCGACGTCTGGATATGTATATATATATATACACCATCCGGTCACTCATTGACTGGATGCAACTATATTTTGTTTCCCAGTAGATTACAATTTTTTTCGAATGTAAATATTTAGAGATTGATATTTCCGTTCCTAATATATATCAATGTTTTGTATTCGAAATAGCAGCGATTATAAGCGTTGCTAATGTCAAATTTAATAGCTGGATTTTGAAATACTTATCAACTTTTTTAAGGATTTCATCGGGTGATTGAAGATCCGGATGAGTTTTTTGTATATTTTTTTTGATATATTTGGACTATGAGGGACCGGATAGACTAGCTTTTAAAAAAATATCACTGTAGGTTTAGCTCCACTAATTGTTGAGGGTCTTCGTATATGTGGATACTTCTTAAGTTATGGATGTTTTTACCTTGATACCATAGGAGTTACCCTTATAGTACTTATTTCTCCATGCGAAGAAACCTGTTAAAAAGTTTAAATATTGATGTTAACAATCTAAGTCCTTAAGTTTCCTCGTTTCTCAAAATTTGATAATTTTGTTCCTTCCACAATATAATTGATGTAATTATAAGCAAACTATAACTTGATCAACAAAGGTTTAAATTGTAGCATAATTTTTAATTTGCATAATCTAGAATTTCAATTTACACATCATTTTAAATTTTAATTCCACCCTCCACGCTTTCCCTTTTTATATCCATTTATTTCTTCCTATTAACAATACTTAGGTATTTTGGTACGAAAAAAGAAGAAAAGAGCAACGCAAAGAAAAAGATAGAGAAGAAAGTTGGAACTTATATTGATTGCAAAGTGAAAATGTCATTTAACGCCAAAACAAGATCTCATGTAAGTTACATGACTTTGCTCCTTTAATATTTGCTTGATAGAAGATCTAACTTGACATAAATACAAACTCTATGTTTTGTTTTCATAATACCATGTTATGATACTATGCAAACTCTCAAATATAATCCCATAAAAGATGAATATATAAAAATAACAATAGAGGAACTGGACGGAAATACAAGCTTTATGACTATCATAATGAATATTGCTTTGTCGATATCAAATCCAATTACTAGCTCTGGTATATGTCTAATTGTGACTGACTATGCAGGTAATATAACAAAAGGCGGAGGTAGCCATGTTGAATGGTATACCAGAGAGGAGCTAGAAAGGAATGGATCTAAAGCGGCTTTCCAATGGGAAACAACATGGAGTGGGCAAGAATTATATTACAGAGCCACTCTAAACCTGCCTTGATGTCGATGATGAGAATGTATGCTAAAGCTGGAGAAAAGATATTGTGTTAGTGAAGATTTTAGAATAAACCCAAAAGACTGCATAAACTTTAAAGTTAAAAGTTTTATTTTGAAGAGTAGATTTGATATCATAAAGGCAACTCATATATCTACTTATCGTAACAGATTTGCCATATATAATAGTTGGTCAGATGAAAACTTAAAAGTGTTCATTAACAACCTTCAATCACAATCATAGGCCTATAATGTAATGTACTAGACTTTTCTAAAAGTTTAGGAATAATAGAATCAATAAATGGACGAGGAACTTTCCTCTTTTTATAAATAAATAAATAAATATAAGATCTAACTTCGGGGATATATTTTTGAAGTATGACTTGTTCTATGGCTGTATAGAACATCCGGAGACCTGTGGCTTGCCATGTGTTGTCTGGGTCCGAAGGATCCCTTGAGCGCCCGATAGTCTGTCATGGACTTGCCTAATTATTTTAGGTCGGCGGACGTAAACTTTTGCTCAAATTTTTATCCGCGGCCGTCTTCCTGTCGATAACCGGTTTATGTTTAGACACAGCTTTTATAACCACAATATTATGTTTTTACATGTATTTTTATATTATTTATAAGATATAAATAATATTTTTAACTAATTGGTAGCACGAAAATGAAGATAATATGTTAGATTTGTTATGTATTAATATTAATGATCAGTAAAAGCACTTAAAGTCCGTGGCTCAACCGACATAGCCTGGCCTGCTCGAATATTTTGATGGGCTATGAACGGGAATTAAATTATTAACATCACCCGGTCTACCTGCGCTTGATAAACTTTATGGGTACTTTAAGATCAGGCCTGGCCTGCCCGGCCTGACATAATAATTGAGTCGGGTAGCCAGACCTAGCCCGTTGTACACCCTACCCCATTCTCACATAAAATCCGATTAATATCTGTTCGGTAGTGTTTGCACTTTGCAGGTTGTTGTTTTTCCTGTTCCTGTTAAGTGGTGCATAGACAAAAAAATTGACTCGAACTATATCAAATTTCATGGAAATGCAAACTGGATATCATTGAAGACTGGCTGGGAATGGGGACTGGCACACCCTCATGGAAATTGGTGCCCCTGTAGCAGCCTTGTAAAACTATGTCATGTAATTAAGAAGTGGTTCAAATCTTTTGTTGTATATGTGCCGATGTGTGTGAAGTTGCAACTGAAGAAGGATTTGAGGCTTCTCAAGCCTCGAAGCAATAGGCCATTTCTTCTGTTTTTCTGATGGCCCCAAATCGTACAATGCCAATCCTAATATCCGCATATAATTGGTCTTCATCGGTTGGAGATCAGTTGGGAATGCAAAATTTTCAAACTGTCTTTTTCCACGAGGAAGAATCCTATGCTCAGCCATAGGAAAACTTTGAATAATTTTATTAATATGGATAAAACCCAAATTCATCATGTTTGAATCCATCGAAAATGTACAATAAATAGAGATAACCAACACTAGATTCTAATTGAATAAATTTATATTCAAAAACATCAAAAATAATACTCATAGAATAACACCCTTGAATCTTAAAAACAAATTTTAAAAAAAATCCCAAAATTGAGATCATCTAACATCGATAAACTAGCTAAGCAGCAGAAGGACAGAAAGTAATCAAATAATCAGCACCGGTACAGGTACATGTACTTGAAGCATCATCGTAAGCATAACTATAAGCAGTAGGACAGGCAGTCTTAAACATTTCAGAATACCTAGTCGGCACACAAGTATCAGGAGTCGAATGCGTTTCAGTACAACAAAACTCTGGTGCGTTAAATGCTGCACAGGCACTTTTACATGCAACAACATTACCTGCATCAATCACTTGTAACTCAGCTGGACAGCTTCCATTTAAATCTGTTACACAACCTGCATATTCACAATTTCCTGTACCACCAGAAGGTTTAATTCCCAAATCAACATTGTATCCATCCACCAAGCTTACATCGTAAAAATCCTTGTCGTTTGAAGTACCAGAAACTCCAATAGTGAATTCAGCTAAACTAACTGGTGGTGTACCACCACCTTGACAGTTTAAGCTACCACCACAATCACCTGTTGTGCATACACCTTTACCTGCTTCGTCAAAGTTACAACCTGTACGTGGCCAAAACCGTCCTGACCAACCTGGTGGTGCTGTTATTGTTGTTGATCCATCTGGTGGTAATGAAAAACCTCCATTACCAAGTGCAGCAGAACCATCTCCTGATAATGTTCCTGGCCATACTGTGTAACGACAGCGGTTTAGAAACGTAAATACTGTCGCTGATGCCGTATTCTTCAGCCCTCCTGAAATCAAAACAAGAATAAATCCTCTAGCAAACACAACAACAATTATGAACAAAATAAACATACTGTACATCCAGAATGTTACTTACCAAAAGAGAAGAATGCTAACAGAAGGAGTAGATGAAGAGAAGAAATACTTTGCAAAGCAGCCATGATTTTTGTTGATAGAGAGAGAGAATTAAGTATATGTTTGATGGTATGGAAGGAATGAGCTACTTGTATATTTATACCTCAAAGACATTTCTTAGATTTTCTGTATGGGCCCACGAGAGGTACGTGATAACGAAAATGGGCAGTTAGTTTGTTTTATATCATTCATGCAAAATCAACCATAACTTTGTAAAGTTCCTCTCACGCCGTCTGATCAAAACACATTAGGATAATCAACAGCATTTGGTCAACAAGCAATTTTGACTTTAAAAACACGTAATCACGACCCCTAGAAATTTGGGATGTAATGCGAAACTGCTTTGAAGTTCTAAAGTCGGTGCTACTTGCAGCTCGGGGAACTGAAATTTGTACATACACGTGGGAGATTCTTTATCATGTCACGTGAGGCGAATCTTGTACCCACTCTCTTAGTGACTTGTAATTTCATATCCCCATTATGATTAACTAATGATGATTAGTTAGGGTTTAGTTCACCTGAAAAATAGACTACAATAAAGTTTATTGAAATGGGCCTCTCAGTCCCCATGACCTTCCTACTACTACGTTAATAAAGCATTTCTTCATGATGTTGAATATTGGCAATGGGTGAAATGGTGGAGTGTGTCAAACCTTCGTACTAACACGAAATCGCCCTTGAGACGCAGGGGAATATTGCCGTTCAGTTTGGTTTAGTATTGGATTGATGATTATGTAAACCTAGCATAGTCACATTCGGCTATTATGCACTCCACAAAGAAATCAAGTTTGATTGTATTACATTGGCTAAAACTAATTTTCCAAAAATAAAAAACCTCATAGAAAAACCAAATAATCGTATATTTACCGAACAATCACAGACATAAAAGAATGTACAAAGGACATAAATACACAGACAGAATTCCTTTGCACTGAAATTGCAAAAAACATGATACCTATGTGAAGCCACTCGTTAATCAGAATGTTTTCCACAAAACATGGACTTTACAAACACTGGAATCGGCAATGGTCTAAAGTTGAAATACGTAGAAAAAGCAAGGTATGCACAGCTTGCAGCAACATATACTTTAAACCAACTAGATGAGAAGAATGTTAGGTATGTAAATATACTAGTTATGGCAATTACGAACATGAAGTTCACCAAACACATCAATGTAGAGAGATCTTCCTCTGTCCCTTGATTAGGAAAATGGCCTTCAGCAGTAAAGTCAGAGAGCAATTTATCCTTTAGCCGGAATGCCTCATTCAACCAGACAGAAGACTCGTCCTCGGTAGTTGGGATGTCTTTGAGGGGGATACGTCGAACATGAATGTGAACTTCTGATGGATCCATACCAAAGACATTGTCAATGAAAAAAGGGCATCGATGCTTGTATGCAATTGTTACATCATAAACTGCAATAAACAAAGAAAACAAGCACTGTTAAAATCTTTATCTGGCAATGATCATTTCAAAGTTTCTCGTGCATTCTCAGAAGATTTAGTTCACCACTTTCTCTGTTAGCTATAACAATAAAAATTTAACTCCCCTGTGCAAACCTGCAAAATTCCAAAAGGTTCAAGTTTGGTTTCAAACAGATTGTTTTCAGGGAAAGCTCAATAAGATTCAGAAAACTGGTGGTAAGCAAGCACCAAACAACAAAGCGGAAAAGACACAAGGAACCAACAGAAAAAAGAATACTGACAAAAAGGGAAACAGCCAAAAATGAAACAAATAGGACTCGACAGATGTTTCTTGTGCATGTATTAGTTAGTTTTAAATATTCCGTGGCAGATTTTGCTGGTGCAACCTCTGAAGAGGTCAGGGTAGATAAACAAAATGACACTTCAAGGTTTAAGCAGAAACTGAATATAGAGAACACCTGCATCTAAGGAGCTGCGCATGGTTTCCAAGCAGGCATGGAAACCTTTTGCTTTTGGAAGAAGCACATACTTCATGATAGGCAAATTATTCTCGGCCGCGTACTTTTGACTCCTTAGGCACTTCTGCTCCCTTTCAATCAAAACAAAAAGAGAAGACCATGATATGGTAAGTACAAGATATAGTTTAAGCCTATAAGTTTTATAAGAATTGACTTCAGAATCGCTGACTGTAACAAATTAACTATACACGTCTTTGGACTTGAAGAGGAAAAATACAACAAGAACAACCAATCATCTGGCCCAAGGAAAAAAAATCATGCATGAATCAGTAGAACTTATAGTCCTAGGGACAAACGGCAAACATCTACAACTTATGGAAGCTAAAAATATACATAAGGAAATCAAGGTCGTTTAAGAGAGAAAGAAAGTGAGGAGGAGTTACGTAAAATCAGTGCCTTCTGGAAAAAGCGCGAGCCACAGAGGATCTTCACGATCAGTAAAAGTTGAAAGCATTTGGTGCATCACCGGTTCATCAACTTCCCATTTCCTTTCGACTGAAATAAATTCCAGAACGTGAAATGCCCAACCGAAGACTGGGAGCTTCATTAAACTGCTCTTAAGGACATACTTAATGTACCCTACACGTCCTTTCCGCAAAGCAAGGTCCCAAAGGTACATCCAGTCAACCTCAGTCCTATGGTTTGCGATGATCAGAACCCGTTCTTTAGCAGGAACAGTTTCTCCAGAAAATACAACCTTGGTCTTGTTTATTTTTTCAAAGAGAAAGGGCCACAGAGCTAGCCAACAACCAAAAATGAAAGATGATAGCTTCCTACTATAACGTCTGCCAAAAATTAGCAGCATAAGAGTGGTCACAGGAGCACAATAAACTAACATCATGAATGCAGTTGCAAGAATCACGAGTAAACACAATATTCCCCTTATTATTCTCAGAGGAGTCAATGGGCGGTGCTTTGGACCATCTTTTGAATTAAGAGACCGGAGAACTTCCATCTTCTTCGAGAAATTGTCGCGGTGCCTCCCTCTCCACAGCAACTGCTCACAAGTTAGGGAAGTTACTAAATTAGGTTAATCCATGTATCTCAATTCCAATTGTACCACAGGAAGTATTACAAGGCAGATGGACAGATGAGGTCCTTGGGGTGTAAGAGGCTAGTATACCCCATACTCCACAGTTCAAGGTACAGCTTTGGGTACTATTTGGAGCCCAAAAAACAAAAAAAATGTAAACGAAGTCACTTAAACGCTACTAACACTATAGACTCCTCATGAATATTATTTGTTTTGAACTAGTTACAAGATAACCAGAAGAAAACACTAACCTGGCGGTGTGGCCAAGCAACTCAGATTGATGACTACGCTGACGTGATAGCGAATGTTCTATCTACTATACAGAACTGTCAAGGAGTCACAAAGGCTATTGATCCTTAACAATGCCTTCCTAACAGAATGATGCATTTGGAAGAGGGCTATTGCTTACATACCTGGACACAAGAGAATGCAACACAGTTAAATCACAGTGAAGCAATAGATAAAGCAGTTGTCGGAAAAATAGAAATTAGCATTGGAAACCAAAGTGTCAGAATTAATGTTTTTTTTCCTTGATTTAGGAAACAGCCTAGTATGTGATCCTCAGCAGGCATACTTTAGCATTTCTGTCATACTTTAGAATATAAAGTCAGCAAGTAAAAAGAGCTCAAATCAAACTGAAGCAGACTCGCTATTAAGCAGCAATCAGAACAGTAAAATTCAGTAGTTCTTCAGCAATAAAATAACAAACTGTGTTTACAATCTCTAAATTGCTAGATAAACAAGACATAGTAGCGAAATAACATACACGATGTTCTCACAATTAGAAAAAGAAAAACAAAAAAAATGGAACTAGCACAATTTAGGCGAACTCACAATTTTCGCAAACCATTCTAATTGAGCGGAAAAAAAAACAAGTGTATGTTGATTATATACACACATGGAATTGAGTAGTTTCCCAAATCCAAACACCTCATAAATACACCATGTCCCAAATACAGGTAGACAGTTACACTCAAACATCATTCAATAAATTACCTACCTTACCCACCAACTCTACTTACCTCTTTGGAGTAAAACATAATGGAAATTATGAACAGTATTGTTGTTGCCAACCCAATTCCTGGAGTACAATCCAAGTAGGTACTATATGTTTGAAAATTTAAAATGATACTATCTGATTTTCAGTTGAATTAGAAATTGAATGATTCTGCCCAATTAAAGAAAACACGAGAAATTATACTCATAATTGAGCATAAAAATAAACTCGGAATAATTTTGATATTGGTATAAGATCAGATATTCAGATCCAAATAAAGAATATGAAATACACAGAATTTGTTTTAGAGGTAACAATATATTCTAACATACAATCTAAGAAACAAAAACATTCCAAGAAAAGAAGAAAAAAAAAACTAGAATTTCTAGAATAGAACAGTAAAAAACCTGTGCTTTTTCTGAACTTACAAATGGTGTTCTTCTCTAGATCTCTGTGTCTCGATTGGATAATCAGATTTAACTTACAGAATTCTCTCTCTCTAAATATATATATATTTTCTTTCTTTCTGGTCTATAAAACTGGAGAGTTCTCAGAAATTTACAGATCTTTTGTTTCTTTAGACTCACTCCACTGCTCTTGGTTGTTGAGTAAAACTGAAAGCTTTCATTTAGTTTCCTCCTACTTACTATAGTACCTCATTTATGTTATTGCCACGTCACTTATCAAATATTAAGGTCCACAAAATCATTTCTTTGTACCACAAAATGGTTCTATCGTTTCTTCGAAGCCGCCAGTTGGGGAGATTTTTTTATTTTGAGATCCCCTGTTCCTGGTGTTGGGTTTGGGATTTTCTGATTCCCGCCCTAATTTTACGCCACGTTGCCCGGCACTTGGTGGGACCTATTTGGCCTGCATCTATTCCCCAAAAAGAAACGTAGAACCTGCCCTAGTTGTGTGTATGTATGTAGTGACTTTCTAACGAGATTAATTCTTTGCTTTTTAGGTTCAAATTTCAAGCTAGAAGACCAATCAGATGTCAACGATACATCACCAAGGGGTACCTTTTTCCTTTCCTAGAAACGAGATATAAACCTCAACTTATTTATTGATAATACCGATTTCCAAAAGTTCGAAAATTAACCGCAGATACAAGACTGATACAGTTTATGATATATAATGAGTTTAGGATGTTAGATAATCTTACTCCTTTCCAAGTGTCTATCATTGCATATCGGTTATAATAATTGGAGATGTTTGTAGCTTTCTTAATCTTATATCTAGAAATTAAAACGAAAGGATTAATCCGAAAATTAATAAAATAACTACGTTGATTCTCATTGTTTGTAGTGATCTGATAGTTGTGTTTTCTTGCTTTAGCATATCTTCCCATCAGCAGCTTTAGAGTTAGGATAGAGTCATTTTGGAATATCACTCTGTGTCCACTCTTTTCAGTTGTCCATTGTAAGGCAGCTTCTGCCCCTTTTTTTTCTAATTGTTCTCTGGTTGTACAACCAGCGTGAGAGCCTCTGGCTTCCATTCTTGTTCCTGCATAGTCAGTTAAGGTGAGACCAATCTCTGATGTTGATATAGGATAATTCAAGAAACAACAACACTTATTTTCAGAGTCATAAAAGATAAGTTGTTTTCCGGATATGTTTCAATAATTTGTAAAGTCTCATCCTGTCCTGGATTATAATACATATATTGCATAGTATTATAGTTTGGGTTGTGAATAGTCATGAAATTATTGATGAATCTCATAATTGTATCTGTTGTATTACCACTATCTTGTTCTATTTTCTGAAAGACAATTTTACATCTTGTTTTCCATATATGCCAGGTTATTAGACCACATTGTTCTGACCATCCTAATATACATCTATTCCTATTTTCCTTGGCAAACCAGTTACTTATCCAACATGAAAGAACATGTTATTTTGTTCTGTATTGTTCATGTCAAAATTTAGATGATTTCATACCTGCTTTGCAAAATTACAATTAAGAAAGAGATGGGAAATTGAATTTCCACCTGTATTACAAAGTTTACATTTTGTATCTATATTTGGTAATGTAGTCATCATTCTCATTCTTGTAGGTAGGATTGCATCAGTCATTTTCCATATAAATTGTTTGATAGTTAGAGTTGTGTTCATGTTCATATTTTTACCCACTTCCGATTATAATTATCATGAGAGTTTATATGATTATAAGGAGAACTGACTGTAAACTTACCCGTTGCATTTAAGTTCCATGTAATTGAGTTTTCAAGATCCTGGTTTGGGATGTCCATATTAACTATTATATCGATAGTACTCTGATCAAAACAGGCCCTGACTTTCTGTATATCCCATTTTTTGTTTACAGTGAATAGGTGGTTTACTTTAACAAAACAAATAATTGAGAACAATTTAAACAGAAATATGTGTCTATCATGACATTAAAAATAAAATAATATAGGAGATATGGGACTTCAGAAGAGAGTAAAAAGTCCAACTTTAGTCTAATAAAAGATGAAAGACTTGTAACTGTAATTAGGTCACAACTAAAGGTAAAACTATATAAAAAGAACAATAATCTCGGATAGTCAATTAAACTGAAAAGTCTACAATTCCCTCTACCACCAGCTAACCCAAAAAATTGTCAATTAACCAGAAAATTTCACTAGAAAATTACAAAAGAATGGAAATAAAGGAAAGGCAGAAGAAAATAAAAGAGGAAGAGAAAGAATAATTAGGCTTGCAAGTATTAGACGCAGGATTGTCTTTGAAAGTGGGAGTTCCCCAAATCCAGTACCCAAGTTGACGAGAATAAAGAGATTGTTGAGGCCGAGCAGAACTGAACCTCTACCGAGTAGAACAATATCTGTAATGTGGACAATGCAGTTTTATATGATAACCCCAGGGATTTGGTAGCTGAAGCTGAGGCAATGAGAGTGACGTATCGAGGTCTGCCTCACGTTGCGCACTATTTCTGATATATGCAGAAGATTTGGATCCCGATAGGTACTATGATGTTGATAGGCCAAATGATGTTCAAAGAGCACTTAAGCTATCACTCGAGTTGGATCATTTTAATCACCATGTGCCACCCGGAATGCTGGGATATGAGTCAGAGACACAAAGTGAAAACTATTATTTTGATGACAGCGGTTCAAATGATGATTTACCCGAAATCTCTTGTGATCTCTTGCCCTAGTGTAAGTTGATTTATTCCATAATTTGGTTTGATCTATCTAGTATGTTATAAAAATATGTGACAGTAAAAATGAGTGCTGAAAACTAGCAACAAAGCTGGTTTAAACAGATAAGTTTTTTGTTTTACTTAGGATCTTATCATTATCTTGCCTTTAGTAATTTTATTTCAACAGATCTTTATCTTTAGCTCAAATGTGCATGTACTTGATAGTGTAGCTTTGTCTTTAGCTCAGAACATGCTTGGCTCACATGAATGCTATGTCGGTGAACACCTTATGCATCTTGATCAGTAGCATGGTTGGTTGCCTTATACATCCACTTTATTGTTAAAGATGCAGCCACTTTCATATCCTGATAAGAATGATGTCGACCTCAAGACTAAGAAGAAAAAGAAGAAACCTTCGGATTCGAACGATATGGAACCGAAGCCTCAGAGATCCAGCAAGAGACTTAAGACTACAACCTAGTTATTAATAGATTGTCAGGGACCGCAGACTTTAATTTTAAAATATTTTTTTCCAAATTGCACAATTGATCAGACATATGAGGCGTTTATCATATTCTTAGTAAAAATATTTTGGATCAATTTTAATGATAGTGTGATTAATTTTCATAGATGGTTATTAATGAGTTTTGCTACATATGATACAAATAGATGGCCAAGAATATAAAATACGGCCCATTTAGATTTGAAACCATGGCCAAAGAATAAGTAAAAGTGGCCAATAATATGCCCTTCCATGATTAAATATAAACTACGACCACCATTTAGATTTGAAACCATGGACAAAAAATAGATAAATCTACGAAATTATAATTTTCGGATGGCTAATGGCTAAATATTAGCCACATTCAAATCATTTTGTGCGACTTTAAAAAGTTTAGCGCCATGGTTTACCTGATACCCTGTGTCCAAAAGGTAAACAATAGCTATATTAAAAACATTTGATGTGTCATCGGTAAGTTTTTAGCCATGGTGCTACAGATTCATGGTAACTATAACTTATGAATTGGCCATGATAGTACGAATTTTATGTGTCTGATTGATAACAAAAGTCATGGTTAAAATAAAATTCATGTGGCTTTAAAGTAAACTCTAGCCACGTTAAAATCAAATTGTGTGTCTATAAAGATCTTATGACTTTGGTGATAGGGAAAATGCTTAACTACGTAAAAAAAATGAATACCATATAGACACGGTTATAGGGGTATATCCATGGTAAATCATGTGTGGCAGTTACTCAAAATTTATGTAGCCAGAAAGATAAGCATTTGTTACGCAACCTGATACCACACTTTTAAAGTGAAAAAAATCCATCTCTAAAGGCCTATGGACACGGTGATCAGGCGTGGCCTACGTAAAGATTTGTACTAGTGAGGGAAGCAGAGAAAGTTGAAGAAATTGCAGTGGTATTGAGTTGTGTGTAAAGGTGTTGATTATGAAAAATAACAGAGATTGTGGGAATGATAAGCTTGTTCTGCTTTTCTGAATAGACGAAGGGGTCTATTTATAGTATTTATGGATACACAATGCTTTCCTCGTAAGTAGTGGAGGTAGTGAAGGGATGGAGAGATAGAGATTGTGGTATAGCCACGGCCGCTGTGCTTGGGAAGTTTCTGGAAGTATCTGGAAATTTCTAGACCATTATCCATCATCTCTCCAACCACTCTAAATCGTCACCATTACACATCACTTTCTCATCATGGGGTATTCCACGCCGCATGTGGCTATAAACCACCAGACCAATACCCCATGAAGAATCCCCCTGTGTAATATATTTTGAACTCGTAGGAATTAGTGGAGTCATGAAATGCCTATTTTCTTGACTAAGTTATAATCATGATGTGTTTTGACTGGGTGTTCATCTCTTAACAAGATGATCGAGCTTTCTTGTGTGAATCAATAATCATGAGTATGATCACAACATGCATTAACATAACTTGCGACATGTCTTGGCATGGTAACAATATGCATGAACTGCTAGTTAGAAGGTGATACACATGGCCAAATGTGTTAGCAGGGTTCCACGACCATGGACAAGTGTTGGTGTTGGCAACAATGGTCATGGACAAGTGCTGGTAACAATGGTCATGGCCAAGTACTGGCAGCAACGACAATTGCCAAGGTTGGCGCTAGCAACGCATGGCCAAGTACTGGAAACAAGGGTCATGGCCATGGTTGGTAGCAACATAAATGACCATGACCGAATGGTGGCAGCAACGCCATGGCCAAGTACTAGTAGGGTTGGTGTCGCAGCCACATACAGTTATACCACTAGCGTTGAGAGCAACTGGTGATGGCGTCGGCGGGATCGACAGATGAGGACGTTGGCGGGAGCAAAAAATGATGGTGTTGGCAATGGTTGGCCATGGCGCTGGCGCTGGTAAGGTTGGCCTGCTTAGGGCTCCTCAATCGCATGAGATTTAGTGTTGGTATTATGTTTTGCTGATATTGTATTTGCGTAGTGTATGCGCAACATTCTCAATGAATTAAGCTCTGCGACTCGAAGCAATGTTCGATACGACTTTGCATTTAGATGGTATGCATCTAATTAGTGTCTTCATTCAGAGATGGTATAAAAGCTCATTCTGAATATCTATAATTTGTATCATCAACATGTTCTAATTAATACATGATAGTCTGTATGGTCGTACATAAAATAACGAGATTTCAACTGAGTGAAGCTCTGAAGTTTTACAGGCGTCTACAAATATAAAAGAGCTATAATATTAATGTAGCCATTAATTGGTTATGCATTCTCAATTCTCTTGCGAAATATAATACAAAAGCATGAGTCAATAGTTCTGATGTCGGGTCAGAAATTTATACATATTTATTTCATGCTTCTGCAGCTGGGCAAAAGCAATATTAAAGTTTTCTCCCTTGTCAAAAATTCACCATCAACAGTCTTATATTGATAACTTACGGATTGATCGGTTATTGCTCACTACTTTCGAATTTGTGATCCTTGGATCTTCAGATTATAATATTCATGGGTTTTCAGTTTTGAACTGGAAATTAGTGGTCGATATTCCTCACCATTGGCGTCATACTATAAGTAAAATAAGTGCTAGTTTCTCAATCGAAAATTTTGAACCCACTAAACCCCCCAACAAATTAGGAATACTCAGATTAAATTCATTTAGGGTATCCTGATAAGGAGTGCCTTAAAGCTATAAAAAGATTATGTTATTTTTCTCATATTTTATTATATTTTTACTTTTTTTTGTTATACTCCTAATTGGTTACCTTCCGTTTTAAAATTCTTTTCACTTTTATTATGTCAACCTTTTTCCATCGCGTTTTGAAAACACCACCATCGGTCGATATGGATAATTGATAAATTACATATCGACCGCATATATTGTTTTTCCTCTTAAAGAACATAATCAATAGTTGGAACTGTGTATTTGTTGAATACAATAGTTGACAGTGTTCTTCATCAACAACAGTCGACACGACGTTTATTACATAAACGATGCCGACTATAAGTAGCTTTCAAAATTTCTAATAAAATATATCTATTTGGGCCAATAGTCTAACCAATTTTAAAATATCAAATAAAAAGATTGTAGGAGGGTATAATATGTTAATGCATCCACATGGGGCAAGGTAAAACGGTATATATATCATACTGAGGTCTGAGGGTGACAACGAACATAGTCATATAGAATATATATTAAATATACTATTTTAATCTTGAATAATATATATACCATTTCAGATAAAATATTTTTCAAATTTATCAGGCGGAGTTTTAAAGTGGACGCTATATTTTAGACTCTGACCAACAATAATGGCATGGTCTAAAACATGAAGCGGCGTTTTAAATAACTCCATATATGAGACCCATAGTTTAAAAAATATGGGACGGTGTTTAAAACAATTTGGGGCTATTAAAACACCGTTGATATAAAAGAGGTGAATAAAAATTCGCTCAACGTTATCCAACGAGGGAGCAACCCCGTTTTTATTGGTCAAAATATGCCTAATTTCTTACTTTTTATGGAGGATTAGACCCAGTAACAGGGGTCTATGCCTGACCGATATTGCACACTCATTTAACTATTATAATTCTTTTCCTGATAGCCGGTCACATGTATAGGACTCACTGGATTGGCCATGGCCTGAAAGAGATTTTAGAGGCTCATAAAGGTCCATTTACAGGTCAGGGTCATAAAGGCCTCTATTAAATCCTAACAACGTCAAGGCATGCTCAATTATCTCTAAATTTAGCTATGTTAGGCTCTTTAACCATTGTTGTATTT
>JAJJMC010014687.1:9770910-9818161 GCA_023531435.1 Papaver californicum
AATGATCCTGTGTTTCTCACCTTTTTTAATCTGGTTGCTTCTTAACTGGATCTTCTTCCACGTGTCATGCTTCTTTAATTTACTAACAAACCGAAAGTAACAATCGCTAAAAATGAAAGTTTAACATCATTCGTTGTCACATGTGGTTGTCTTCTTTATTTATTTGATTTGAACGAACTTGAAGAACACTCACGCAGACCCAACTTCGAATATCTTCTATAAACCCCAAATTCAAATCAATAATACTCTTTTACAAACCCCGAATTCGAACACTAATCAGCCAAACCATTTGGTACTAATCTAAACCTAATACGTATATGAGGAGAAAATTTAAATGTGGGTAAGTGGCTCGATCGAGCTCTCAAAAAAGAAAAACCTTTTGTGTTGCTGATGATTGAGTTCTTAGTTTTCTTAATGATGAATAAAGTTGAGTATTTCTCTAGGAAAGACAAGATGAGTTTATAACACCTCTTGATATTTAGGTGCAGGTTGAAAGACCTCATGAGATAGCGCAATTTAAGATATCGCCTATCGTTTTGAATTTCCCGGGTGGTTTAAATGCCCCCTAGAAAATGAGATAGCAGTCTCACACTCTAACAAGCGCAGATTATGATAATTTAGAATGGTATATCTACTATTTTAATATCGTTTATACCATTTGTGATTGTGGATGTTCTTACATATTGTATTTTAATTGGTTTTTATGCCGATGAAAATGCTGAAAGATAATGTTTGCTCTTTTCCCCATTTGTGACGACAATATTTTTTTATTAATTTTTAGATCTTGTTTTTCACGGACACTGATTTTTTCTCCATCGATGGCTTTGATGGGCCTAATGCAACTACCTTCAATCTGGGTTGTTATGAAACATGTTTGAACACTTTGTTGCTTCTAATGCAGCTTGGGCTTCCACCTAATACATACTTTACGCCTTCCATTCCATTATTTTGACTTCCCTCACCTGCACAAGCATTTGAATGTCTGATAATGAATGTTGTTAGAGCATTGTTCGGTTAAATCCATTAAACATTGGTATGTTAAGTTAGACTTAAGACATCTAAATATTGAGACAAATTTTAGTTATTTATTAAAGACTTGACGATGTATTGACGAGCAAACAAAGACGTTATCCTTTAAACTTAGGTTTGTAATTATTGGACGACTATTCCATTTCTATCTAGTTCTCACAGTATTTATTGAAAATATAACATGTGAAGTTTGTTTACATAAATTTAGTATATAAAGTGACCTAATCATTTTCTATGATCAAAATATCAAAGGGATGATATAAGTTAGTTGTTTTCACAATTTATGTAGTTACGAAGTATAGTTTTCTATACTTTCAACATAACACTATTGTTGCAACACAGTATTGAACTTTTGAATGCGTGCTTTGAAAAAATGTTAGGAAATAATTTCATAAACACGATTAAAAGTTAGTTTGAACTCGAATTAAATCTTATAGTCAAATAAAGATCCAGGACCAATCCCAGAACCGATTTCAGGTCTGGTCCAGAACCAATCCTAAACCGGTTCCAGGATTTATTTTATCAGAATCGGTGCTATATCGATCCCACATCCGATTCCAGAACTGATCCCGAATTCTAACTTGCTGTTTCGAACTTTCTATTTTATTATTCCAGACTTTTACAGATTTCAAAATGTGTGTGAGTTGGATAGAACATTATGGATGGCTTGGTACAAAGGAAGGCCATGTTGTTTCTCATAAACTCTAAGATTGAGGATAATGAAAAAGATGTGACCAATTAGTGGAGAACATAGTGAAGGAAATTGAATCTCTATTTATTTTTTGATCGTGTATTTTCTAGTTCTGAGTAATTTGTTTTTATTTTATTATATCACTGAGTTTTCTAGTCTTCAGGTTTTGACTATTTGTTTTTATTTTATTACATCACTGAGTTTTCTAGTCTTCATTTGTATTTTTACTTCCGACAACAATAATCAAATAGTAATTTGTTGAATGAATTTGAACTATAGAGATAAAGGGTATTTAAGTGATTTTAGATGGTTTATCCTGTGATTGAATTATTTGAATCAAACACTAATCTCTGATTAAAGAATCCTTTTCCGTGTAATTCAGTTCTTGGTGTTAGATTACCCTGTAATTTAATCACTAAGCCTCCAATTGTCTCAACCAAACAGTGTGTTCGTTTTGGTGAAAACACTCAAAACTTATATTTTGGTATTGCGAAAAAAAAAACACGATTACTTGATTTTTTGAAGGTATAATAAAGAAAGCTGCTGATATTATTTACAACCCAAAACGTTCCCATCATAGTTGTTGTGCGACTTTCAGGAGAGTAAATAGATATTCTGACAATCATGAAGGGTAATCTCATGTTTACCAAAACTCAGCAGTGGGTGTTACGATGCAGATCGAGAAGTCATTATTATATTCCAGCTCCTGCTTGTAATTGGACGTCAGACCTTTGCTCAGTTTAACCAAGAAGCATCAAATTCGCCCTCGCAACTAAAATTATGTGGTTAAAAGTTCAATGTCAGATGCAACTTCAGCAATCTTCACTTCCTTGGAAGCCTTCGCAACCTTTGCAATACTTTGAACGTCGAAGTCTATTGCAATTCCTTTCACAAGACCCTCGAGCATCTGTATGTAAGAACAAACTTTAGCAAAACAACTGGAAGAGAAAAGACTTCTGTTTTCTATTAACAGGTTTAAAGCTCAGAATAATACCAATGATCCGACAGCAACTAGGGCACGGTATTTTGAATCAACGTCTACACTGCCTTCTGCAATCTGTAAATCATATAAAAGATTTAATTTGAGTGACATGTACAGTACCCCAGTTTATGAAGACTTAAATGAAAAGGACATACTTCGATAGCTGCTGAAAGAACTTGAGATTGGCCTTCTTGATCTTTCTTTTCAATCAAAAGCACAGCATAACTGCGAAAGGAACATAAAAACGAGGTACAAATAAGATTAAAAAAATTGGTATAAATTAGCTTGTTCAACGGATAGTTATGGCAGCAACCAGAAACCGGATTAATTAACACACCCAAAAGCTATTTTAACAAACAAATCGTTAGAAAATGAAGCGACACAAAAGGAAATCAACTCACTTGAGAATCAAAGTCGAATAAGATAACTGTACATTCTTGTTGGATGATGAACAACTTGAGAACACATCAAGTACCTGCAAGATCAATGAACAAATGAATCAGCATTCATAGACACCACTGCAGTAGATCTCAACCTGAGGAATATCATTTTAGCATAGAAAACACTAACCTCACTACGATTCCCTTGTAACCACTGATGGAACGATGACTGCTTAAAGAGATTTGTCACGACACGCGTGCTGGTCAAAAGGTTTGCTGCCAATGCAGGAGCTGTTGTAACCTTCTTAATTGTCTCCATCAGAAAATCTGGTTAGGCATACAAAACCCACAGATGTTAGTAAAATACAAAGCAAAACTTCTACAAACAAGGATAGGGATGATTATATTATGTGTTTCCTTAAACAAAATAGAAGCATATTCTACACCACAGCTATAATAAATAGGAATTAAATCAACTATATTGGGAAACACATTGAAATCCGCAGCCCATTGTATCTTTGAGGTATACAAACTTGCAAGCATGCTAATAATTTTTATTTCCCATCAACGTATCAACAATAGGCACCAATACATTATATCTAAAAATAGGCGAAATATCTGAATACCGTTGCCAACTTTTATATGCTGCTGAAGTAACCTTGCCCCATCAGGATGAAGAATGATCATTCGTAAGACATCGATAACTGCACAAAAACAAGTTTATCTGTAAACATACTTGAAGATGTCAATACTTCAAGGCATACAGCAGAGAAGAATTTTGCAATCAAGACATGCTCTTAAAAAAGGAATTCGTTTCAAACAAAAAATATGCCTAATAAATGCAGACTTAAACACCCAAAATTCAAATATCTGCTAACACAGCCTTGATAATTTCTGCAAGAAGAGGCATATTCGTTTCAAACATAAATATGCCTAATAAATGCAGACTTAAACACCCAAAATTCAAATATCTACCAACACAGCCTTGATAATTTCTGCAAGAAGAGGAATTATTAACAGGAAGAAGAAAAAAATAAAACAGAATTTTTTTCCACCCATGGACTCGATGAGATGAGCCGACACTGGAAAGCTGAAGCCTGACTCTGATGCGCCCAGATAATTGAGAAAATATATATATATATATATATATACAAATAATTCATAAAGCCATAACAACAACTTGCTCATACTTGATACTTTGTATACATACAAATAATACACAGCAACACGTTCGACGATTATTAAGCTATGGGGTTTAACCTGGAAACAACATTGCAACTGGCCAACATTTTAATGTTTTCAGCAACAACGCAATGTCAACATCTGCAAATGTACTTATATGATAGTGTGATGTGTCTTGTAATATCTTCTTAACAGCAGACATTCTGGACATCTCAATCTCTGTTAACGCCAGATCCTTCTGTGCCTGTATATTGGTATAAAGTTAAAAAATCGAATATAAATTGTCATATAACCGAATGCAAGGGTATATAATTTCAATTTATGGAAAGCAAAAACACTTGATGGAGAAAAATCGATATAAAAGTGCGGCACGAAAATGCTATAGATGGTGCCATCTAATTAATGGACACGCGTGATAGAAATCCTGAAGCATGGGTTTGTGGGACATGAAGAAATAAAAACACTGGCATGAGGTTGATGAAAATCAACAGAAATACAGCAAGAGACCAAATAACAAAAGAGCAAGAACATCACAAAGGGGGTTCCCACAGCTCAGAAGCCTCACAGAAAACCAACTATCTAGATTTTAGAACATAGAAACATCTTACCGGGTCTGATAGTAACGCACTGTTGAATTCTGTTATCTTTTTGAGAATCCCATCAAACTGGGCCACGTCAAAGAAAAGCATTCCTTTCTGGAAACACAAAATTATTCAAAAAAGGTACAATTTATAAAATATACTGACGAGGAACCCAGCTCAATAAACAGCTGCATTTGAATAAAACAGCTTGCACAACTAGAAGAATGACCATGATAAGGACGGTCATGACTTTGTCACATAGTAATTAGTAAGAACTAAGATGGATGCTCAAACTCCCTTATTGATGGAAATGCAAGATGCTTATATAAAGAGACGTGGAGATACCTTGGGAATGTGCTTGAAAACAGGTTTTGTAGCCCCACCTGATTAAGTCATGTGGACATAAATTATAATTAGCCTTGGATGAACATTTAATGTCAAGGAGTCTAAATAAATAGGCAAAGATTGACCAAGATTCAAGCGTGCCGGTGTTCATAGCAAAATAAACAGCGAGGATTTAGAAATTCATCTTGGACTAAAGAAAGATGCCTTCAAATTGGAGTTGCATACCAGATACATTGGAAGATGCTCCAGGTACATAAGCATTAGCTGAAAAAATGAAGCATGAAGATTAACTACTAGCAGACAAATCCAAGGAAAAACCTGTTGAAGTACGCTATTGAGCATGACATAATGCAGTATAACATCAGTACTCACAGCCAGTATAAGGATCGCGAAATGATGCATCAAATGTGAAGTTGTTCTGCCCAGAATTTTGTAGTATAAAATCTACAATTTGTTGTCTATAGGATAATGGAAGGCTTTCCTTCAGAAGCCATTTGTCAGCTACATCATACGGGCTATCTGGAAAGAAATGCATGTAATGGGAACAGTGGCATCAAATAAATATTAATGAAATTTAGCTTATTTAGCTTGACAAACATATCAAAATGACATTGACTGACCAACTTTTAAGGTATCTATGTCCTTTTATTCCTGAATTTCATTCACAAATGTTGTATAATGTTCTTATACTTGTATGCTTCTAGTTATAATAAATTATATCAACTAACGGGATTATGGATTTCTGATAACCAAATGAATTGTATGTTACCAAGTAGTTTTTCATCTGAGAAAAAGGGGAGGGCAGTGAATTGGCAAATTTGGCCTATAACAACCATACAATAGAGTGACTTCAAAATGAACAAAGATTACCTGATCTATTGTAAGGCAACTTACGAATGGGCTCACCATCACCAATGTCAACATCAAATACTGTGTGGAAAAAAAGGTTGAAGATTAGAAAACAAGGTCGGAGGCAAAAGAGATAATCGCAATCCTTTTTTCTTTTCCTTTTTGTGAAAAGTGAGAGGATGTAAATAGTGAAACTGGGAATTACCAAAATCATATTGAGTTCCATTCAGAACTGGGCGCTTCAAGCCATCTTCTGGTCCATCAACCACTTCACCAATCTAAACAACAAATGGCTCAGATCATTATACACATATATCAATCAAACCGAAAAATCCTCGTGGCAACTTGAATAATAAGGGAAGGCATGTATTTCTATATAAAAACAAAAAAAATATATACTTTGTCCCATATCTGCTCTCTTGAGTTCCACGAGTAAGCAACGCCATTATCCCCTTCTCTTACAATCTTAGTCTGTCCATCTGCCGTACCTGTTACCATCATTAAAAAAATGGTTTGACTAGCACAATGTGGGTGAAATACCCAATAAAGAGAAAGTTTGCATAACTCCTACAATGACATAACTAAGACAAAACGTTTTAGGAATAAAACCTGGAGTATGCAAAGAATCCAGCCCGGGTAATTCCTCCAATTTCAATCCTCCAACTCTTTTTCTGCAACGTGAAGAATGCGTCACGAAACAGCATTTGAAGCGAAAAGGTTTACGTGCGTATGGTGAAACAATAATATTGTATAAGAGAATTGTTTAGTCAGATCAAATAGATGTTTATTTGTGCAGGGTGATGAATATTTTCAGAGACATTAATTTTTTAGTTTTGTTATTCCTTTGCATAGTGAAAAGCCATAAGTTAGGAAATGTACAGAGAAACAAGAACTGTTCAACAACCAACTCCAAATACTTGAGAATAGGCTTAAACATAGCACAGGTGAAGATGATGATGACGATGATAAAATGTAAGAAAAGGCATGTGTATATCTGGACATGTTTTTTGCAAAGCCTAAGAGGTTATGGTTGAAATGAATAAGAATTTGTCAAATTCAAAGGATAAACCTTGAAACGAAGTGGATAATGACAACTCAGTAGCCAGAATGCCAAGAACTAACTCCAGCTTCAAACATTTATCCTCCAATCTCCATAGACCTATGTATTTACAGGCAAAACTTAAAACAATAATGGTGCAAGCACGGGCAAATTAATTTACCTGCTGCATCTATACATAGAAAGTCGGGTAGTGAATGCTTCGCTATCAACTGGATCAGCTATCCTGTCATTATGCGCTGTCCATATCCGAACAACTCCATCTGAACATGCAGTAACCACATCACCATTTTCTAGAAATTTGGCATCCCAAACACAACCAGGGTGTTCAATGCTCTGTACACAAACTCCATCTGTAATAAAAAGAGTTCAAAAGAAAATATTTTAAGCCACGGTCAAAAAGACCGGGTGCAACAATAAGAGATTGAACTATCTAAGGTATAATCAAGTTTATTGTAGATTACCTGCCCCTAAAAGAACAAATGAAATGGAGAATTAAGAGAAATTGAAGATTGTTCAACCAATGAGAAAAACTAACTGAACAGAATTTATCAATAATAACCTCTCCATATCTTAGCAAAACCATCCTCACTGCCGCTAACAATCAATCCAGAAGAATGTGCATGAACAGAGTAAATAATTGAAGTATGACCAACCATCTCCATCAAAACTTGACCAGTTAAGGCCCACAACCTGATTGAACTGTCATTGCAAAAGCCAGGAATTTAGAGATGCAAAAAAAGAAAAAAAAAAGTTCCCCAATACAGAAAGAAAATTGATCTTGTTTAACTTCGGTTCTTCCCTGACTGGTAAAGACTAGCTTAGTTCCAGTTTGCAAAAGAAAAGCTAACCCACCTGTCATGTGATGCAGAAAGAACCCCAAGACCAGGCATTACAGCTAAACCTCGAACGGTATCTGCACAGGTCCCAAATGGCATGGGAAGATAGCTCATGAAACTGAACATGTGCCTAAGACAAGCAAGTGAAATACACAAGTAGCATAACGCGTAACTTGAATGATAAAAGCACGATTAAAGAAAATCATGAAAACAAACCTGTATGCCCAACGAATGTGTGTGCACAAGTCTTTCCTCTCCAAAGTTTTAATGTTGAATCACTTGACCCTACACATAGAAAATAAAAAGATTTACAAATATAGGTTAAGACTTTAAAGAGAAGTAGAGGATAATGTTGGTTGAAGCAGTACTGTACCAGTAATAAGTTCGCCTGTTGGTAGTTTGATAACTGCTTGTACTGCAGATTTGTGAGCTCCCCATGACTCAGATTGTTGACCATTCCTCCAACGACGTATTGTACTGAAAAACATGCCAAAAAGTTCAGAGCTGTTACTAACTTACTACATTACCTACTACAGTCATGAACAACAACAAAAGAAAAAGCTGGAACTTTAACAATTCCTAACAAGAGCTAATGTCATGAGAAAAACTACTTATACTCCTTCTGGACTTGCAGCTAACCGTTAACGTACAATGGTGTATACCATCGCTAACTCTACCTCACTGTCCCATGTGTTCAAGATCACATTGCCCAACACTGGCAATTAAGGGATGACATTGTGGTCCTACTGTGCCTCATTAACCTGCATGTTCAGTATCTTAAATCCCTTCATTGTCCAGCGCCGGTGCAACCAGTGTATAATTATGCCGCAGTTGAGTATCACATTACCTATTGCTCACTAAACATTACTACAATACTCATCCCCACCCCAGCCCCAATTTCGTTTTTATTTTTTTACATGTCTACTATCCCATCCATTGGTTTGCTCAGAACTGGTGTCCACGAGGTACAAACAACATAACACATTAAAAATAAAATCATTTACTTTTCAATTACTCACCCATCAACTGATACAGAAACAATATCTGAAACATCATCACCAGCAACACCAGTAACTTGCAATTGATGACCTTCCATTGTCTGGATACATTCTCCTGTTTTCAAATCCCATAACAAAACAAGTGTATCCATACCACCAGATACAATTCTACCTGCTGGGAAATCCTCATCTGGTGCTATCCAATTCAATGGACCAACAAAACTAGTATGACCTAACATAATTTTTGATTCTTTACACTTATTCTTTTCTGTTGGATCAATTGACCAAAACCTAATAGTTTTATCCCTAGAAGATGTTGCAATTCCAGTTTCACCACATACACATATTCCTCGTACCTAAAAAAAGAAAATCAAGAAATTCCATCAAAATTTCGATGATCATCAACTGCTACGGTGAAATTAGGGTTAAGAAAGAGAGATCTTACATCGTCTTCGTGACCAGTTAGTTCAGAGCTGATACGGTATTCGGTAAAATCAACATCCATATTTTCCGTCTTCATCTTTTTACTGTTTCTTCTTCTTGTTTTTCTCTTTGAGTGAGACTGTAATGAGACTATGAGAGCAGCTAAGATGAGAATCAGGGAATAGGTGTTTTCTTCTTTTAAATAGGCGAATCTAACATAGGAGGTGAACGAAGTAAACGAAAGAAGGATGGTTTCTTGATCTTCCAGCCTTCTAGTTCTAGTTTAGTGAAAGGATCTGCCCATAACTGCGGCATGTGCTGGGCTCAGTTAGGCACGTCTACAGCCGACCCCCTGAACTTGAGATATGCAAGTTCATGAAACAAAGGCATAGTTCTTCCCTAAAGATCATGTGTTTGTCTAAAGGGATCCACAAAAGTAGAATTCGATCCTTGCCTCCTTATGGTCGGCCACGCTAGGTTGATACTCAACCTCAACCAATCTCGTGTCTCACGCATTATCCACATGTTATCGCATGTTATCTTGGGTTCCCTACACGACTCAGACTAGTCATAATGCATAAGTCGGGAAATACTCTTCTACCTCAGTCCATGTTGATAATGAAGGGTATTGCTACCCAGCCAACACTTCACATATGAAGGCTGGCTCAGCCACATAAACGGGGGGATATTAATTAGGGTTTGGTGGCGGTCTACAACATATGTAACAAATACCCAACTGTACTTTTCATCCTAAAGAAAACAGGCGGTCGAGGAGCTTACGAGAATCAAGGGATGAACTAGCTTATCCATAGATATTCCTTTGATCACGGATGGGAGGCTTATCACACTCATTATCCATATCCCACCGACTTGATATCAGATAGTTCAGTTATAAATAAGTCATCAATCGACCCTGTTAAACACATCTCTCAAAGCATTCTTCTAAAACCAAATAATTCCTCTGATCTTGCTCTCCCCCCCCCCCCCCCCCTAGGACCAACTTGATTCCTTAATCACGTGGCTGAAGCAGTCTTTGAACGACCATAATCTTGGTTTAGGCAATGTTTGTTCGTGCTCAACCTTCTGCAACTCAACTCAAAACCCTAAAATTCACTTTTATCCCTTTGACCATTCCTAGGTACCAACATTTTGGCATCCATAGTGGGAGGTTAACCACTCAGTCACAGTCGTAAATGTTGATGTTACTAGGAAGGAAACCAACCATAATATCGAGCGTCCGGGAAAAGCCAGATCTGAGCGTGACACTGAATGAAGGACCTTTCGTCTTCGTCTTGAAGAGGACTTCTAGAGTATCGAATATAAAATCCAAAAAGCGCCTCGTCAAATGCAGGACGGCTATACATCCACAACGAACACCGTCAAGATGGTGAATATTGGAGTGGAGAACGCTCAAAGATCTATACCCATCAGTGCATGTGCCTTATCAAATGGAGTCAACCTTTTAATGTGATGACGGATGCCGAGAGACTTAACAGAATCTTGCAATAACTCAGATCGACATCCTGAATCATTTGAAGAAGCTTGCAGAACGGTCAGTAGAGTTCAATCTGACACATTTGGATCAGGTACACGAAGATCTTATTATGTAACTTATGAATGCAATTATCCCTTTGTTGCAGTTGTTATGCTTGCCAGTGTCTGCATCGGTTGTCAAGCTGCGACTTGGTGGTTCTTCTCTTATATTCCTTTTTGACTGAGCTACATTGTCTATGCATAGTCATTTCCATGTATCATTTATTGGCAAATGTTGATTCTGATGTGCTTTTTATTGCGTGTGCGTGTCTCCAGTTTAATTTTGGTGTCTTATTGTGATGATTGTTCATTTACGATGGCCTGGAAAATTGTTTTCATGGTAATTGCATGCTTCAGTACTAGCTTAGTAAGGTCATCCAGTTTGCTGAGGATGGCTTCGAGCATGATTGATGATAGTTGTTCCGTGACGAAGCCGACAACTTGGTATTTTGCTGCTTGTGATGTCCATGGGGACCCAAATTTGTTTAGGGTTGTGCATTTTTCTCTATCCCCTCTCTTTTTGGATATGTATGAAGGGCGTTATCCTCCAGTTATTTTTATGTGATGTATCCATGGTATTTGAGTATTTTGATTATGAGTCGGTGATGCTATAGTCTACCATCTTACAGGTTTGTAGCTGTAAAATAAATTCATGGCTTTCGTCTTTCCTCACACGTTTTTTCAGTAGCTTCGTGCATCATGGCACGTATTTTAGATGGATTTGACATTTGCGACAGTTGGTTAAACAACCGACCTAGCCTAGTTGGTTGTATAATCTCGTGTTTATTCTGCCAACTATATATTGTAAGTATACAGTTTGAATGTAAAGCTACAAATAGCTACGTTTTTTACTATAACTTTTTAGTGCTTTCTACATATGTAAATATCTGAACTAGCATTCTCGGAAGTTAAATGCACTAGATCTATTGTTTTAAGTTACATCAATTGCATCAACTCGTGTGACCATATTTTTTATGTTGTTGGGACTTTATATTATGTTACAGTGAGATAATAGTTACATGTTTAAGTACAGTGTTATTTTATAAGGAATATTTCAATTTGGTCTTTTTTTAGGTGGTCCCATATTAGTTTTAATTCACCAAAATTTAAGGGATGTTTGTTTGATTTTTTTATTTATAATCAAAACTACCCTTTCTCTTTCTTCTTCACATGCTTTATTTTCTATCTTTTCTTCACATGATTTATTTTCTGTTTTTTTTTCCTAATTTATTTTCTTTCTACATGATTTATGTTAACTCTCTTTTCACATGCTCTATTTTATTTCTCTTCTTTGCCAAATTTATTTTGTTTATTTTCTTTTGTAGTTTGTTTTTCTTCACACCACCATGATATTTCTTTTATTAGTTGACCTCATCATCATTATTAGGACCAAAAAATTGAAGAAAACGCGCATCCTAGTATCTCAATATCGAATTTCAATTAAAAAACAATGAACTCGTAATATTAGTTCATTCTAGTAGTTCGTCTTGTAGAATGAACTCGTAGAGGTAGTTCATTTCTAGCAGTTCATTTTGCAGAATCAAATCGTAATAGTAGTTCATTCTAGCAGTTCATTTTGCAGAATGAGCTCGCAATGGTAGTTCATTTATACCATTTCATTTGTAGAATGAAATCGTAATTGTAGTTCATTATAGCGGTTTATTTTGTAGAAAGAACTCGTAAAGGTAGTTCATTGTAACAGTTTATTTTGTAGAATGAACTAATAATGGTAGTTCATTCTAGAAGTTCATTTTACAGAATGAACTTATATGGTAGTTTATTTTATAATTGATTTTTGACGAACGATAACGAGAAAATTAAAGCTTTGATTATCTTCTTTGCAGTTATGGGTTGCATTAAGAGATAAAGAGGAAAAAACAAAGACTTTGGTTGTGCCAATTTATGAAATTGTGTGTACACACCTGATTGTGCAAGTGTATAAGGTTGAAGTACAAGAGGATGAAGAATAGTAGTTTAACCACTGTGTTTCCGAGTTACATCGACCAAAATTTGCAGAGACAAAATGTGACACCTAACATAATTCATCACATTAATAACTTTTTCTTTGTTTCCTCCTATAGATTTTGCATAAATTTCCATTCGTCTACAGCCTGCACACTGGTACACAACGGAACGATACCTCAAAGTGTATCTCAAAATTTTGTGTATGCCTAAGAAAAGGAAAGAAGAATAGATTTTTTATTTTTTTGTTGGGTATGTATTAAAATTAGTTTTCTATAATAGCCCTTCTAATGGTAACGCGTTCAAAGACATAAATACGTGAACTGCCAAAATAACGGTCCAAGAAGGTCTTCCTGTTTTAAAAAATAAATTATTTGAGGATAGGAATTAGCCTTCTCTTGTGCGAAAAAGTCAATCAAGATATTCAAGAATACAACATGGTGGCCGAAAATACATGCGCAGCAGTGTTCTAAGTCATTACACAAGCAGACTGTAAAAAGATGAGCAAAATAACCGGGAGGCCTTGTAAATTGAGATCTCAGTAGCTGGATGTAAAGAGTGTGAACAATGTAAACATACAAGGTATTCTTCGCATCAGTAAACTCAACTGACCCTTTGACTCGAATCCTTATAAAAAAAAGACAAAAAAAGGACTCCAGGATCTCTTAAGTGTAAGATAAGTATTTTGCTTGTCAGTAACTACAAAATTCACTGAACACCTTCATTTTAACTGGAATCCTTCACCACAAACAAAAAAAGGATTCCAGGTATCTACATTCTTGACACCGATTCCATAGCAACCCAGCTGCTGTCAGAACATTTCAAACATTGAAATTATAGCAACCTAGCAGCTTGCAGAGCAGCACAAAATTCATCATTGTCATTCCAGTTACGAATCTGCATCAAATCATAGTGTGAAGAAAGACTTCAATTACAACATGATGGAAACAATTTTCTATCCAACCATATTAATATTTGTCACCCAACAAAAATGTGATTCCTATTATACTCTTGTTTATACCTTCCTTAGGGTTCTGTGGAGATCCCTAAGAATATCTGCTCGATATTAATCATGCATATCAAATTTTTCAAAACCATCCATTGGGCTCCATGTGGTCCCCAGATAAGGTATTAAACATGGACTAAGCATGAGAGTATTTTTTAAGTAATAAGTGAGATGCTGTAATGTCATCTAATTGTATGCTACTACGGAAAGTTCAACATCGTAAGGATCATAACCAATTAAAGAAACGGCAACATGAAATATGGATGTAAGATCCCTGAGAAAAGTATAATTATATAATTAGCTTGTTCAGCAAAATTGGTCAAGGGACAAACTGGAACCCCTTGGATTTAGCTTATGCTGCGAGTCCCAACCCTATGATTCGGCTTTTCCTTGCTGATGACAGGATCTCATCCTAGGGATATTAAATAAAATGGACATGGAGGCAAAAAAGTACTCATCCATTGAGAAAAAGTTCATTATTTTGGACTGAGCCAATCCTCCTTTACCTTACTATTTATTTGAAATCATAACTTTTACCTCGGCCATACAATTGCCATAGTGTCTCTCGATTTTGTGCATCAGCATGAATTCCTTTTCCGTGCACAATAAATTGAACACAGCCCCTGCATGATCATACCCAAACATAAAGCTATTAGCTATACATAAATCCATTAAATATTTATTTGTTAAGGTAATGTGTCTAAAATTTCAACCGTTATTGTTTCGAGAAAAACAGTGATGATTGAAAGAGCTTGCATGGACTCTAAAAATTTGTTTCAGGGTTCATACTTTTCAAACTTTAAGAGGAACAAAGACTGAGAGAGATTCTAAACTTGGAAGTGAAATGATTCATAGTGAATGTATGTTGCCCAAAGGTTCTCTCACTATAAAAACTGGTTTGTTTTGCCTGTTAAGCTTTGTTTCAGCAAATTTGCTTGTTGGACTCGCACCAAAAAGAAAACATTACACAAAATGTTAACCCCCCCATGAATGTTGCATTCTTTGTTGACAAAAAATGTCGGATTAAATCAGTCCCTCCAATACTTGGTAGGACAGAAAAAGGGTTCTAGCTTAAATCAATAAATTGAAAGCATCCAATATATATAAATAGCAAGGTATCTTACGCTGATAGAGTCTGGATACTGAGGATACTAAACGGCTCAGATCAAACACACACAACTTTCCTTTTTTGTGAAAAAAAGGGGGGTCACTCTGAAGTTAATTACAATAGATGGTGTGGATACTCTAGTAGAATCGGTAACAAAATGAACTAAACATTTAGATTCTGCCATTTAATACTGGAGAGATAATGATCTTTAAAAGAAGCAACCCTTACAAACTTAAGGCCAGCTATAAAGCTAACTATGATCACTTCCCTGAGAGAAGAACTCACCCTTGCGACCGAAACGTCCTGCTCTACCACATCTATGCAAGTACACCTCAAAATCAGGTTCTGATGGAGAATCATGTATCACTGGAAGATCATAATTGACAACCACATTCACCTTTCAAAAGAATACTGCATTAGGTATGTACAAACAAACAAACAGGAAAAGAAACTTGAGTCTCCGTTGCATAACTGCTTAAGTACCTGTGATTGATCGAAACCTCGCGCAAGAAGATCAGTTGATATGAGTACCTTGGTTAATCCTTCTTTGAATCCCTTAACTATCTTATCCCGTTCATCATTATCAACAGCACCATGAATAATAGAACATTCCCAACCAGAATCCTCTAATTCTGCATGCAATGCGCTGGCACTTGCTCTTGAGTGGACAAAAATTACAGTCTGCCCTAAATGCTCCCCTAAATCAAAAATCTTATCCTTAATGATACGTATCTTTGCAAGTTCATCAGGACAGTTCACCTTATACTGTTTTACTACATCTAAAGAGAGTTGTTCCCTCTCAACAAACAGTTTGTTTCCTTCTGTAATCACTCTTGATATGAAATTTCTGACAATGTCATTAAAACTAGCAGAAAATAGAAGCACCTGGATGACCACAAATAAATAGACTCAAACTTACTACTGTTAGGATAGAAGGATAATTCTAACCAACAAGTAAGAAGATAGCTACCCAAACTCTAAAATAATAGACATTTTCAGATTAGAATACAAAGTTATATTTGAGAAAAACGTCTTAGTTGTTTATGTATGAAAAAAAATACTGAAACAGTAGTCTAGTTCTTCTATCAATATAAAGGCATTTGGCGGCAGTAACGGGCACAGAATAACCCACATGATTATAAATGTTCAAGAATTTGAACTAAAGGTATTCTAGCAATACAATGCATAATTTGGAATTGATTCACTTTTCTGGAATAATCTGGAGAAAAATCCAAATGTGTCTAAATCGTAAATATCAAAACCATGTTAAAGGAGCATAATATATGGTCTAAATCCTACTTATATTTACTTATAACATGGTCAAGAATGTACCAAACGTTCTACATGCCGAAACAGACGTTCAACTTTAGATTTAGGTGCAGTTTTGGTTTGTTCTCATGCGATTATAAGAAAAATGAACTTCCACAGAGTACAATTGGCCTATTCACTTGAGTGTTGGAAAAAAGAAAAGAAAAGTAAGGTCCTAGCACCTATAATGGGGAACTCAAATCTAGAGAGGCTGGGAAGCTTTCAATGAATGCTCCTCAATATCATTTACTAAACAACTCTAATAATATGAGAACTAGGAACCACTGCTTTCATGTAATTCGTCACACTCCAATATAAGTCTTTTTTATTACATTTTAAGTACAATCACACTTACCTGGCAATGTGCACTACTTGCTTTGATATCCCTCATGATCCTAGTGGAATCATCCCTAAATCCATCCTGCACATTTAAGTTCTCATAGTTAGAGACAAAGGACTCACACAGTCCATCTTTCTCTATGGTCTAGCAAAATACAGAGAAAGTTATACATACCTCGGCCAACATGTGATCAGCTTCATCAAACACGAGTATCTTAATCTCTCTTAAACTCAATTTCTTATAAGAAATCCATTTCTTAATTGTACCAGGAGTACCAATAACTACTTGCTGAGTAAGTGGCATTCGCTTTGAAATTGGAAGATCGGGACTTTTACTACCCATAGGAATTGCACAATATGACTTTATATCTGTATACTTACCCATTTTTGTCAACACTTCTAAATTTTGTATAGCCAATTCTCTTGTAGGGCAAATACAAAGTGCTTGAGGAGCTTTTAGATTAACATTCACGCGACTCAACATTCCAAGAACAAAACAGGTAGTTTTACCAGTACCATTATGAGATTGTGCTACTAAATCTTTGTATGGGGGTTTTAAAATCATAGGTAAAGTCATTGATTGAATCTTACTAGGTTTATTAAACCTCATTTCAACATATAATCCTTTTAGTAATTCCTCAGATAAGCCTAAATCCTCAAATCTTGCAACACTTTCATACCATGTATTACCCGTATCCTGAACAGTAAAAAGAATTGGGGGAAAAAATAAATTAAAAAATTAAAGAAACAGTAAAAAAAAAAGTACTCAATTAAAAATAAAAAGTGAAGTTTTTATACAGTGGTGATTTCTGAAGGTTTTGGATCCTCAAGGTTGTTGTTAGCATTGTTGGTTCTATTAATAGAGAGGAATTGCACATTTGGTAATGGTGATGAATCCTGAGACATGGTGCCATTTTCTCCTACTGCTTGAAGGAATGAGGACCAATAATTTTTTACTTCTGGTTGTGTTGATTGATTATCACCGGAGGTTCTTGAGAGAGAAAATGCCGTGGCTGGTTTGAAGTTGCTTTGATTTTCCATTGTTTTACTGCAGAAGTAAAAAGCTTTTCTATTTTTTCCGTAAGTGATACGGATAACAGAGAAATTAATACTTTTTGAATTGATTAGACTTGACGACCACGGTTCTACTCTGCCTTGGCCTACGGTAAGGGCGGAAATTGTAATGAAAATGCTAAAAAGATCCCGTTTTTTTTATACTAAAACATGACACCGCTTATGTGTCAAGTTTCTTTTAAAACAGACCTCCTGTTTTTTTTCAGATGGGATAGGGTGAAGAAGAAAATCTATGATGGATCTAGATGACATATAATGGTGTCAAAAGATAGTGTCAAAAAACGGAATCTTATTAACAACTACGAAATTGTAAAGACCTACTGGTAGTTAATATACGAAACTTAAGTAGGTCGAGAAAAACTAGGAGGGTATTTGTTTTTTGTATTATATAGTGATTTTTACTTCAAATGTCTTTAAAATGGTGGGATCCAAAAAAAATGGGGTGTTTGTTTTTTGACTATATAGTGATTATCACTTCAAGTGGTGGTGATTTGAAGTGCAAAATATGAAGTAGCAAAAAGCTACTTCAATTTTACCATTTTAAATATTTATCACTTACTACCCATTTTATCCTTTAACAACTATTATTATTCCAAACTATATCCCCAATCTCTCACAAACCTAAAAATCTAAACTCTCACCATTCTCACGTCTAAACTCCCACCACTTCTGCCACCACCCCTTCTATTGGTGGTTACTATACATGATGGTATGTCTTTCTTTTACTTCTTCTCTTGTAACCTCCGTTTTACAGAAAAGTGAAGCTTCATATTTCTTTACAGTGATTTTTTTTCCTTCAAAAAAATACTTTTGATCCGTGAAGCAATTTACACCATTTTCTTCCGGAAGGTTCTTATGTTTTTTTTTCAAATAATGAGATTCTTTTACTTCTTCTAACCTAGTTCGTTAGATAAGTTAACAACACGATTGGGTTTTCGTTTAACTGCAGATTAAAATTATTGTTAGGGTTCCTGTAGATTAATATTGTTAGCGTTTCTCATTATACTTCTTCTTCTGCCCTAATCGTATGATTCAGATCCTTTACTATTCTTCTGCCTTTATAAGAAACATATCTAAGGGTAAAATAGACAGTTGTAACATAAAAAGCCCTTTAAAGTGAAAAAACAAACACATAACAACATTTAAAAGCACTTTAAAGTTCCTAAAAACAAACACACAACACTACAAAATAGCATTTGAAAGTACAAGCACTTTAAAGTGCTTTTCACTTTAAAGTGCTAATCACTATATAGTGAAAAAAAAAAACACCCCCTAGGTAACCAAAATATCCTGGTCATTTTGAGGGCCACTAAAAACCAATTTGGGGCTACTATTAAAACAAAATAAGGTTATTGTGAAATAATATCAATACATCTCTTATCCATATATTTTCTATAATGGTTAATTTACCCTTGCTTAATTAGTATTAATGTTGATTAATTAGTTAATTAATTTGGTTATAGTTAGTGTCAGAAAATTATTTGAGTTAGTTTTGGAATAGAAATTGAGAGTGTTTTAGATTGATTTTTTTGAGTTATAGTTTTGTACAATCGGTAGGCTCGTGATTTTATTCCTACCGATTGTACAAAATTCCCAGTATGTTTTTTTTTGGATTTTGATTTCATAATCAGTAGTTTAGTGGAGTATCATAACTACCGGTTATAGGTGTCTCCCCAAAAATGAATTTTTCAAAACTTACAAAATTTCTAACTCTTCATCTTTCACAATCGATAGAAATTGAAAATTCATATCTACCGATTGTAGCCAGAATTGAATTAAACTTTAAAATTTTAAACTTTGTAATCAGTAGTTTAAAGATCAAATTTATCTACCGATTATACTTTTTTTTTTCCAGGACTTTTCTTGCCATAATCGGTAGTTAGTGAACACAAATAACTACCGATTGTGTTTAATCGGTAGTATGGGAAATTAATAACTACCAATTGTGTGTAATCGGTAGTTTAGAAACATATTTATCTGCCGATTATGCAGATTGTACTTAACATCTAACTTCATAATATTATTTCAACATCCGAAGAAAAACTTGTTCAAATAAACTTACTACGTATTGTTCATTAAACTTGTTCAAAAAAACTAAAAACATCTGAAAAAACGAAACAAAACACATCATAGAAATTCAAAGTGATCAATCTCATTGATCTCATGAAATTCTTTCACTCCTTGTTACTCTCGACTTGGTCCTAGTTTCAACTCGCTTCTTCTTCTTTTTTCTCCTTCCCCTTAGGATCAACAACAACTTCATCATCCTCAACTGGACCTATGTAATCTCCAGCTTCATTGTAGTATGGGTTTATGCCTGAGAAGTCTTTCTCCCTGAAAAAGAGTCGAGGATCAAAATCCGGATCAACCTCTATCCTTCGATTCATTTCTTCCTCAGATCCTTCATCAACCCATTTAAAGGGATTGTCAGGACCGTTCCACCAACAATCATCATTCATCATTTGTGAGAAATCCGGATCATCCAACATCATTTGATATATTTTTTCATCAGAAACTCCTTTCGGCAAATTAAAAAGTGGACGAGAAAGCAATTCACCCTTTCGAGCCGGAGAAAGACCTTCATCTTCTTCATCCTCATTCATAACCCTAATGAACATACCCAAACATTAATTATTAACTAACTACACAATAATTATTTTAAAAATAAACAAAAGCATACAATCGGTAGTTAAAATTATGAAATATCAACCGATTACACACAATCGGTAGGGCGTATTTTCAGTAAATGTCCAATTATATAATCGGTAGAAAAAATTATGCATTACTTACCAATTGTGCATGATGTTCTTCAGGAATATTGAACTCGAGGCATAATCGGTAGATAAAGGTCGGTAGATTTCTACCGATTATGCGTTGTTTCAAAAAATTATAAAAAAGAATTATCATGATTTCTTCAAAGTAATGACTAAAGACATAAAAGTTGGATGTAACTTACTTTCCCTTTCCCTTTCCCTTATTTGATTTGGTAGGAACATTTTTTGGTAGGAGGGGAAGTTCATCGGAATCGGTTGACGAATTGATTTCAATGATTTTGGACTCCTCTATCACCATCTTTTCCTTTCCCTTCTTTGATTGTTTAGGTAAATATTTTGGAGCCATTTTCAGAATCGGTAGAGGAGAAGAAATGGAAAAGGTTGTTTTAGTTGTGAATAGGTAGAGGTAGAGGTAGAAAGGTAAATGAGAAGAAAAAGAGGCGTGAATAGGTAGAGAAGAAGAATAATTAGGTTTTGGTTTCTGTTTATAAACCTGGCGTTTTACACTATTATTATATTAATTATTATTTTACACTATCTTGGAAAATTCCTTTCAGCTTTAGCGGCGTGGACGAACCTTAAACGGGTTGAATCTGTCCATCACCTTAATAATATTGAAATGAGTTTCGTAACGGTAATTTGATCGTTTCTATCGTCGTCATTCCTCGAGAGATCTCGTTATAACTTCATCATTAGTTTCACCCCTCAAACGATATCGATTGACAAGATAAGTTAAATTCACAAATGGATCAACTTCTCTGCCTATAGAATGAAATCGACAAAAAAGATCAGCTTTATTACGGTTATTGGGGTTTCCGGTGTCAACACAAAAATGTTCATGAACACTATCCAAATAACTCATACTCATTACACCATTATGCTTACGTTCTTCTCCTCGCTTCGGATAGAATTGCACATATCGCCTACATAACGATAAATCTTCCTCTACCGTGAACGGTTGAGCCATTAATCTGTACGATTATTTCTTTGATGTTGGAGAGTTAAAATATATTGGAGGTGCTTAAATGAGAAGAGGTCACCCTCCTTATATAGATTAGAGTCTTAACGGCTTTTTTTTTCAAAAAAAAAAGCCGTTGAGGCTTGGTGTAACAAGAGTGTACAAAAAATATGTACATTAAGTTGGTACGAATATTAACAATCGGAAGTATTGGGATCACCATTATCTAACGATTTTAACAATCGGTAATCTAACAAATATATTTACTACCGATTATGCATGTAGCCCCAAATTGGAAATCGAAAAAATTATCAAAATTCCAACATTTTGAACATGCATAATCGGTAGTTTAAGAATTTTTTAACCTACCGATTATGCATGTTGCCCCAAATTGGAAATCGAAAAAATTATCAAAAAAATTCCAACATTTTGAACATGCATAATCGGTAGTTTAAGAATTTTTTAACCTACCGATTATGCATGTAGCCCCAAATTGGAAATCAAAAAAATTATCAAATTCCAACATTTTGAAAATGCATAATCGATAGTTTAAGAATTTTTTAACCTACCGATTATTCATGTAGCCCCAATTGGAAATCGAAAAAATTATCAATAATCCAACATTTTAAAATGCATAATCGGTAGTTTACGAATTTTTTAACATACCGATTGTGTATGTTGCCCCAAATTGGAAATCAATTTTTTTTTCAACAATCCAACATTTTGAAAATGCATAATCGGTAGTTTAAGAATTTTTTAAACTACCGATTATAGTGCAAAAAGTGTTCAGGAACAGGCATTTCCTAGGGTAAGTGTAATCGGTAGATATTTACCTACCGATTGTATTACAATAACATAATCGGTAGATAATCTACCGATTGTTGATGAATATACTTAATCGGTAGTTGTTGTAAACCACTCATCTACCGATTATAATGTAAAAATTGAAAAAAATAACTTGTTAAAATAAATCTCTTGCAAATCAATTGATAACTCACAAAAAGAACATAAAATCCTTTCAAATGTTAGACAGTTAAACACCAGTAATGTTAAACACCAAAGACAAATCCATAAAGCAAACAACCACAATCTAATTTCTAGTGAGTTTGGTTTTGGTACGACGACGACGAGCACCAGGGGATAACAACCTTTCAACATCAGCGGCATTGGCTTCACCCTCAGGGACATTTGCTTCAGCATCAACACTCGATGAACCGCGAGATCTTTTGGTCGGCTTTGTTGTTATCCTTTTAGGCTTATTCGCAGATTTCTCCCCAAACTTGCTAGCATAGGCTTCATTATCAATGTTGTCAATGAGGTATTTATGCTCTTTCATCATCTTCTCAACTGATGGAGGCACTCCCGCATTTATGTACTCAGCTATCTTCTTTGAGAAAAATGCAAACCTTTTTTCTGTTTTTAGGCAATAACAATCAAACGATTATTATCTAAAATATTAAGCCGTAATACTAGAATCAAAAGGAAATAACATTACGTACCAGCCTTTCATAGCCAGAGGGTTTGTCTTTGATGATGCAAGTATATTCGGACACCCTAGTGGTCTTTCCTTTATCTTCACGGATCACATGAAAATGAGAATGCTGCCGGTACCATACCATATAGCGTGGATCTGCTTCATCACCTCGGTTTACAGGTCTCCCCTCGTTGATCATGTATTGCATCCTGTTGTTCCAATCTTCAACGGATGGGTTATCAGAGTAAACTATTGTGATCGAGTCCTTACCACAAACACAATTCTCCACGTCTAATTTGAACTTGCCGAAGATGTGACTCATAGGTTCTTCTTGGACATAACCGAGTTGACGCATCACCCTAGAGGCATTGTACATGACATATCAGTGGGATGTCACAAGGGTCCATAGTAGAACGACAACTCAGACCTTCGCGCTATATGACCACTAACTCGGTCTTCCCTGTATGGATCAAAGCATACATCTTTGGACGCCATCGAGTCTAATGTCCTCCTCAAAGAAATCAACTCCTGATCCTTAGTCCTTGAATGGTTGCCGTTAAAGATGTATTTTGTTCCTCGGAGAGTTCCTTTCTCCCATACCGGATTCTCTTTCGCCAACTCGAGGGACGGAAAGTGGTCATAGATCCATGTCTAGTGTACATATCAAACCAAGTATGAGAAAATTGATTCTTAAAAGAGGAAAAATAAATAACAATCAAACCATCAATAGAGTTACCATAATACCTGTAGTAGGCTCACGTTCACGGCAATTTGGCTAGTCTGTTCCCTGGATGCCTTTCTCAACTCTTCATCAAGAACGCATGACATGCGGTGCCTCACGAATAGTCGCGAACTTTGTTGAGGGGATGCAAAAGTTGTAGAAGGTTGGCGTTGACCCGGTTGCCACTAGCATTGGGGAAAATGACACATCCCAAAATACATAGAAGATATGCAGTGGCTGCAGCATTGACCTGGTCATCGCTAAACTCTGGATTGATCTCTTCTTTAGCCTTGGTGCCTTTGAACATTTTCATCAGTTAAACCATGCTGAATTGTCTGGTTTTGTAAGGAAAGCATCGTTCGAACTCTTCCTCGGATGTGGCTCGATCCCAACCAAGGCACCTCTCAGTGTAAAAATAAAGTTGTTCCCAGCTTAACTGCTTCACATAATCAAACTTCATCGTCGTACCATAGTCAGTGAGACTTAGAATCTGCACCACATCATCGGGGATAATCGTCATCTCTCCCCACGGTATGTGGAAGGTATCAGTCTCAGGATACATCCTCTCCATGAAGAATGATATCGACACCCGGTTATGTTGTAACATTGAATTCTCGGCAGCCGTGGATAACCCCTAGTTCAGTATAATTTGCTGGAACCGTTCACACTTACCATCCAACGACCAATCTTTCATCTTTGTTTGTGCAGTCGTAGGTTTTATTAGACGAACCGCATTAGAATGGTCCTACTATACACGACGAATTAAAAAATAATTAGAATAATAGTTAACACTTCTACAAATAAAAAGACAATATGTTAAGAATGGTGTTTTATAATTATTACCTCAGTTGAGTAAATTTGTTTCGCCCAAGAGTCTTTGTACCCAAATAATAAATCTCCTCCATCTCTTGGTAACCCAGGGATTTGGCCTTGTTGTATACTCTTCATCTTCAAAGAGTCGGGGACCTTGTGTCCTCTTTTCTTCTTAGCTGGCTTCTTTATACCACTTCATTCTCCTTCTCTACCACTTGGTTCTCCTTCATCAAAGTGTCTATCTTGTGGAACACTTGGTTCTCCTTCTTCTTCGTTTCTCCTTCTTAGAACACTTGGTTGAGTTCTTTCGGTGATAAAAATTTCGCTAGCGCTCTTTTGTCTTCTTGCACTAGCAGTTACCTTCTTACCCCCTTCACGACGAGGCCCAGAAAGAACTGTATCGTGGGAATGCTTAGATTGCCTTTCCCTTCTTTGATACAAAATAAAAAACAATTATTTCCAACAAGACACTATTTAATCAGTACATAATCGGTAGACAAAGTATATTAAACTCTACTGATTGTTCATAATCGTTAGTTAAAAAAACAACGTAACTACCGATTGTGCATAATCGGTAGCTCGGGCTCTACATTATCTACCCGATTGTGCATAAAAAATGGAACATAAAAGTATATGGACACACATACAATCGGTAGTTACATAAAAAAAATAACTACCGATTATGTGTAAATTTGGGTCCAGGAATATAATCGGTAGCTTATGACTAAATCTAACTACCGATTATGGTCGATGTTTTTGAGGAATCACTAACTTTCATAATCAGAAGTTTAACCCTATACGAAACTACCGATTATGCCTAAATTTTGGTCCAGTAATATAATCAGTAGTTAATGACTAAACATAACTGTCGATTGTGCATGATGTTCATGAGCAATGAAGAACACTAACATAATCGGTAGTTAAATACAAACACGAAACTATCGATTATGAAATCTAACCTAAAACCCTTGATATTCTAGTGACGAATTCATTCGATTGAATCAAAATAAACACAAATAATGGTGGTAAACCCTTACCTTATTGGAGCCATTATAAAGTTCTAGAGAGGCTGATTTTCGGAATCGGTCTCCGTTTCTAGGTCATCATCTTCGTGTTCTTCACTATGTTCTTCAACGATCTCTCTATTTCTTACTCTCTCGGCAAAATCCAACCAGTTAGTATTAGCAGGTTGACGGGTTGTTTGCTTCTTTCTTGCCATTTTTAGTTTGTAATTACAACGATGAATTAGTTTATAATTAATCGGTTTACGATGAATTGGATTGTGTCACAATCGGTAGTTTGAAAACAAGAGAAGAAGAAGAAAAATCAGAGAGAATCGGTAGAGAAGAAAGTGAGAATGGTTTAGGCTCAGGTTTTTAAAATTTTATTAGTGAAAGGTTTAATGGTAATTGTTTGATTACTGAAAGGGTATTTAAGTATTTTTACATACCACTAGGTTATCCCATGGCCACATTTAAAGGATGGATTTAGAAAATTAGCCCCAAATTGGTTTTTGGTGGCCCTCAAAATGGCCACCCAAAATATGGGTCCAAATCCAGGCCAACCCGAGGTGGCACATAATTATTGGTTGTACTCAATGTAGTTAATTTCATGTTTCGGATTTGTCTACGCCGAGACTGAGACATCAAAATAATTTTATTTCAGGAAAATTTTCGGTGAAATTTTGGAGTCTTTATTTATAAATTCTATACTCGTAATATATACTCCCTATGTCCTAATTTAGTTGTTATATTTGTGTTTTGCACAAATATTAAAAATAAATAGAGAATATTTTTGTTTCCAAAAATGCCCTACACTAGTATTTATTTCCTCTGTCCCTATTATAAATGTGGAATTTAGAAATTTTGTAGTCTCATTAGATAGACGGAGTTCCAATTCCAAGGTTTTTTTTTCACGTATGCCCTTATTTATGATATGTGAAAATTATCACAATTAACTTAATGTTTGTGTTGGGAATAGAATAAGGGGTACGACATGAAAGATGATGAATATTTATGAAATCAATTTTTTTTTCAGAGTATTCTTTTAGGCTTTAAATTCCTAGTTTTTAGTTCCTAGTTTATTTTAGTTGTAGAAGATTGAAAGTTTAATTTGAGAGTAAAAATATTTAAAGAAAGTGTTTAAGAGTGGTGTTTAGAAAGTAAGGTAGGAACTGATTTCAATTTAGAGATAAATTAGGAAAAAAAAGTAAAAACATATGAACTATGACAACTAAATTATGACAAAAATAAAACCCTAATATAACAACTAAATTTGGACGAAGGGAAATATATGCTAAGCATTTTGCATATTGTACATATATTATGTTGTACAAATATAAAAAAAAATAGTATCAATTTTTAAGAAAAGTAAAAAAAAAATGAGTTTTTCTTGGTTGGAATTGATTTTTATTAATAGATTTCCGTATGTTAAACTTGTCTTAGTGAGATCTCGACCGAATCTCAGCCGTCTCGGCGAGTTTCTCGGTCAAATATCGTCTCGCCGAGATTAAGAGAATAACGGTCGAGATTAACTACATTGGTTGTACTGTACATGACTATCGAGTTATTTCTTGGATAATAATATTAAACCCAGAGCTGCATACGGATGAAGAAAAAACACAAAAGCATATCATTCCGCTGGTACAACGGGATGGACATCCTCACTTCAGCGTGCACAAAGTAGACTTATCGTTGCTGCGGCAAAATCTTGAAGTTTCGGATAAGAGAAAACTTCAAATCATTCATGAGAAAGGTGAACTTGAACTTTTGAAGGTCGACAGGGGTAATGTCAAAATATTTTTTGATTTTTTCGAGTCGATCGATGGTAGAAGAAACCATCCCTGGAGGACGTCTCCTACATCGAGAAGCATCGGGTGCGACAGGTTGATGCTATTCAAATGCGCACTCTCTCTCCTAATCTCGTCTTTTAAACCCGACTAACCATCAGAACTTGTAGAATCATTATAATTTTATTCAGTAAAACACCATCATCGTTATAAACCACCTTCATCACGACGACGACGACCACCACCACCACCATCCTCACTAGCGATATCCATTAGATCTTCTAGAATATCATCCAAAATAGATTTAATTGAATCACCCTCGGATACCTTTTCAGTCTTTAAAACTTGAACTTCCATATCCATATCATTACTTGCACAATGGGAAAGAAACAATAAATTATAAGAAGAACAAAAAGCCTAAAATCAGAAGTTATAGTAAAGAAAGTCTCCAGAAGTTTTTATTCAAAAGAATGGCGAACAAAGACATCATCCTTCAGTTCGAGGTTATTGAATTGACATATTCCATCTTTATGTAATAAAAACATAACATACGAAGTTAAGTTTGTTACAATTTCTTTGGTATTAGTGACTTGGTTATTATAGTACGATCAAAGTATCAAAAGAAAAGATATACAATAGTTGCTTCAAAAACTTAAGTATATGGATTTGCGAAGTATAGTTTCTCTATGGACTTAGTGTTTATAACATTGCACCAATTGGTAACTTGTTATTATTTAGTATGTTGAACTTCTGGGGTTATCTGTACCTTTAAGAAATATGTTTGAGAGGAATTTTAGAAACATAGTTTAAGGAGGTAGACTTGCAAAAATTGTTCTGTAGTTGAAAAAAGATTCATGACCGATCCCGAGATTGATCCCGGGAGCAAGACCGATCCCATGATCAATCCCTAGTGTGAAGGATCGATACCAAGACCGATCCTAAGTCAGGGCCGATCCTGACTATATCTAATTTAACTTTTGTATTTTTGATTGGTCTGTTATCTTCATTGGTTTTTGCTACAAACATCGAGAGGTATACAAGTTAGATTGGATTGTTTATAAATGTCGATATAATGTTTGAACATGTGATGAACTCTAATTTCTTAATGTTCTAGCATACTCATTTGATACTCAAGACAAGATCTTATAATATCGTTTTTCTATATCATATTTAGTATCGAATTACATAGTTTCCATTCCCAGAGGTTTGCATCTTTAATATCTATATTAGTAAAGTAAATGATTCTGTATTAACTAATTTTAGTTGTCATATCTTTAGAATTTTTGAAATTTGGAAAATAGTATTTTCAAGCAATACCTTGGCCATATCCCTATAAATAGGGAGTCCTGTATTCTTACAAACTCATCCTAGAACACACCTTTTGTCAGGTGGAAAATCCAACTTGAAAAGATATATGATTAATCTAATTAGGTGAAACATATTGTGTCACCTTTTGTTCAAAGTTTTTATGGGATCAATAAGCCTCTAGTTTTAACATTAGTGGAAGGCTAGATTGTTATTAGTTTTCGTTGATCACTTGTTTTGGACTAACGGTGTAGTTACCTTCAATAAATCAAAATTGTTTATTTTATGGTCCATCTTTTTTGATATAAGGTCACTCAAGTTTGTTTGAAGATCTGACTACCACAAATCTAAGTGTTTTTGAATTAGTGAGATATAACTGTTACCACAGATCTAAGTGTTTTTGAATTAGTGTGATATAATTGTTAATCAATCAATGTTAACATACTCCGATCTGTGTGGTTGATCGATAATGGAATCAAATTGTTTCTGCAATGGTTGTTTTTGAAGATTAAATTTAAATACTGAAGTACTGAAAACTTTTCTTTTTGGTTATGATCTTTATGTGACTTTATGCGAATTTGATTCTCACATATTACACAAGCAGTTTATTTTATAAACATCAGACTGGTAGAAAATCGAACAAACTTTCTAGTTCCATATATTTACTTGGATAATTTTTTTAAAAAGATTGATTTTTTCGATAATCATGGTCTTAGTTTAATCTATTGACCAAATGTGTTTATTGATATAAATAGAAGATACTTTTACTCTACTTTATCAGTGATCTAAAGGTTAATTTGGGTGATCGATAAGTGAGTTAATGTTTTAGGCTGAAAACAAATGTACTGCAAAAGAGTAATTTCAGTAGGTTCGAGAGATGAAAATCAAACAGGACGAGCTGATACGGGCATAATTTAGACATATTTACCGCTTAATTTATATTTGTTAGTGATTGAATTTTTACTAATAATAAATTTTTATTGTTTTATTAGGTGGAATGCGTAAAATCCGATGTTATAATTATATTGGCTAAATGGACCAAATTGGCTGCTTAACTGATGCTTGGGTCATGTTGGGCCTTATATGGTGTACCAAAAGCAGCTGATCAGCGTATAAAACAGAGAAAGGGATTAATCATGGATAACCATATTAATCCTCTTGTCAACTCCCAAGTTATAACACACATTGACATAAAGAAGATGTGGCTAAAGAAAAGAAGGGTATGTCGTTGTCAGGTTTAAGCTAGAAAGAGATTTGATACAAGGGAGTAGGTGGAGTACAAAGAAAATGGAGCCACATGAAATGTTATTATATGAAAATGCACAGGTGAAGTCGTTAAGAAAATAAATAAGGTTTGGCATTTTTGTTTATTGGACATAACAAATTAAAGGGATAAAGTGCTGATGTGGATTAAATAACAAAATTGGATACCATTTTGGTGGACTTGGATCTATGAATGCAGAACTAAAGCAGGAATTCAAAGGTCATTTGTTTTGGTGGAAATAAGGGGGGGCACGTGAAGGATTTTCTTTGTAGCTTTTTCTTTTTAGGTTTTTTAGGTTTTAGGGAGAGTATGTAGAGAGAGGTGGATACGGTTTGAAAGGATGAAGGCAGCTAGGTCGGGGATTTTTGGGGAAGCGGAGAGAAGGTGGTGGAAGTGAAAGGAGAGCTAGGGTAGATTAGGTTGTGGAAGTAGTACGGTGATCAGGTGAGAGAGAAAGAAAAAGGGAGAGGGGATTAAAGAGAGCTGACATTGGTTAATAAGGGAGACATGAACTGAGGTGAGAGAAAAGACAGGAGGTGCGAGAGACAGGTTGAGCAGGAGCCTGTACGGTGAACGAGAGATTAGAAAGACAAGGTAGAAAGCGTCTGTGTACAGAGACAGAAAGAGAAGCATGTGGAGTTTTCTGTACAGGTCTAACGTGTGAAGACGGAAACAACGCCCTTGCTCTATTTTGGCTTAATCCTTTTCTCTCTACTTTTCTAGTAATTATTTTTATGAGTTTTGAGAAACCCACTACCATTTCTATGTCTTTCTAATTAATTTGTAGCTATGGTTTAATGTTGAAACCACTCAAAGTTTTAGATCAATTAAATTGGATTATTATTATGTTTTGAATAGATTAGTTCCATGATTTTGATTTATTGATTTAATAAAAAATTAGTTGTTGCTTCACCGGTTCTGTACAATACAGTAACCTATGTGCAGAATTAATAGGATATCAAATATGTTTTTCTACTTATTTGATATTTCATGTTTTGGTTAAATCCTTAGGTGGGGTATGCTTAGAAGAGCCAGATATTATTTGTGAACCTATAATTAGTTTCGTATTATTTTCTCGCTAATGCAATTAGATGGTGTGTGCATGCGACTTAGAGCTTTTGATGCGCCATGCTTAGGGTGTTCCAGTGATATTTGCGACTCTAATACCTATAATAGGTGATGTCGATAAAACGAACAATAGATGAATATTCGGGAGTTATGTTTCACTTCAGTAATTAAATAGAAATAGTGGTGGATAATGAAAATCCTGGTTACCGACTCTCTCTGCTTAGTTATTTTATTAGTTAATTTTATTTTATTATTTTATTCGTAAATCTAAAAATCCCAAAATATTGTTTCTGGTTAGTTATTAGGAATATTGATTGCAGTATTGTCCCCGTTCCCAGTGGGTTCGACTCGTACTTGTCGTTGTCTGCATTGTAGACACCGTGCGATTGCGGTTTATTTTATATAGGGTTCCGAAATCCAATCACGAGCCTAAACCAAGAAATGGTAGTTCACGTCCTGCTTCAATCAGAAAGGGTGGAGATTATGGGTTGATCTTAGGGAGGGAAGCAAAGAAGATTGAGAAATCACTGTCTCGTGAGAAGTAGCAGTGTGTAGTTTAAGAATGGATTATCTCTGGGATAGATCTTTGTTTTGTCTGCCCTGTCAAATAGATGAATCCATCTATTTATAATCTTATCGTGAACACACTGATTTCTTGTCAGCAATGGAGGTTATGGAGAGATGGAGAAGTGATGAATAGTGGATTGTAGTGGAGTCATATTCAGGAGAACTGAATAAACACTACTCCCCATCCTCTCAATTGCTATTAAACGTCCCACTACTTATTATCTTCTTGTCGTGGATGTGTTGCCACATCGCATGTTGTCGTAGACCGCTAGATCAATACCCCAATGAGAATCTCCCCATGTGTTGTATTTAATATCTCATAGAATATAATAGAGTCACATACTACCATTATTTGAGTTAAGTCAAGTCAATAACTTGCTAAATTAGTGAGGCAAGTTGCTCAGTTCATTAAGTTATTTAAGTAGACTAGCCAGTGTCGAGTCTAGTAAAAATAATAAGTTCAATAGTCATGTGCTAGCTTAAAAGTAACATGGCTTAAATTTTGAAGTATTTGAAACCAAGATTATACAAAAGTTCTCAAGGTCAAAGCAAGAGACGAAGATGATATTCTTAAGAACAAAAATATGAGTTGGCATTAGGCCAGCGCAAGAGATTTAGAGCCAGCAGTGCTGGTATTACAGGTTAGTTACTAGCGCCAACAATAGGATACGATGTTTAACAACGCTAGCGCCAGCATTAGGCTGGCGATGTTGGATAGCATCAGCGCCATTATTAAGCTGATGCTGCTTGGATAGTGTTATATGCAGGCGCAGTGGCGTTGCTAGCGTTGCGCTAGTTTTTTTCCTTATCCTTTGAGGTTGTTGTTCTTCGAGGTCTGAACATTGAATTAAGGTGTGTTCTCGATGATTTAATGAATTCATCCGTAGAACTTATGCGACTTGAAACTAGTTCGATATGGCATAAATATTATACGTATTCATAGAGACTGCATGATCAATATATATTGTTTGTAGCCATTTCTAGAGACAATACTCTTAATTCTCTTACGAAACATAAGTAGAAATAAATGGTTCTTATATTTTGATGCAAGCTAGAAATATGCGCGGATATCTCTATGTTTCCGCTGCTGGGCAGAGGGAGATTTTACAATTCTAACCCTTGTCAAAAATACACCATCAACATTAAGTCCCCTTCTTAGTGAGGAAGAGTAACATTGCACAGTAAGCACTAGATGGTGACAATATACTTCTAACAATTATATAAAACTATAAGTTTAATATGAGAAGGAGATGTGCTTAGCTTCTGTTTTCTGGGACTGAGATATGTGCCCCTTAGTGTTAACCCTAGTTGGGGTTAATAGATGCTAGCGTTCATGTCGTGACTATTGGCACGGAGGAGTAATATTTGCGGATACTACCTGGAACATAGCTTGGTTAACTTTATCCCAACCGATATTACCCTAAAGGGAGGATTCCCTATATATATATATCTTTGCTCAGTCAATTGAAAAGGGCGACCACTTCTTTCGTTGTCTACTCGCTTTCTCCACCAACAGTGAAAGCTTATTTTATCAGTAACGTCTCCATCACTAGCTTGATCAGCGCCAACTTACGTTAGCAACAACTCTGTCTCCACCGCCCATACTTCGTCAGCGCCATCAACTCAACTCCGTCAGCTAGCGTTTGGTAGTCAGGTCAGGTAAGACTAGGATTTTTTATTGTCGACTTTGCTCAGTAGTTGCTTCTTTGTTGCATCCTTGACTTTAAATTCAACAAAGCTCGACAGTTCAAGTCGATAACACCATCTCCCCATTAGATCCCGCGGCTAAGAAAATTAGGGTTAGTTTTTAATGTGAGCATTCTATATATGTATATTTTGACAATACTGAAAATATTATTGTTTTTACTTTTGCAGGAAAACCCTAGATCCATTACTGCTTTTCTGAGGTGAAATAGATTTCAACTTCTACAACAACAACATCAATAATCTTAACCAGGTAAGCAAGTGTTTTAATTCTTGTTTAATATTTTCATACAGTATAAGAAGCACAGTATTGAAAGTTCAGTATATTTTTGACATAGAAGAGAGCTTGAATCCATTGCAGATGACCAGCGGGTGCAATGATGATACTGGCACGACCTCTAGCCATAATAGAGGGGAGAGTTCTGATGCAACATCTCTTGAAAATGTACCTAATATTCGCGATTTTCATAACTCCACCACTATTTAGAGGATTGTTACTGAAACCGTCCTGAGATTATGCCTGCATAGAGGAAACTATATAGCATTTTTTGTTGAATTTAAGAAACTTCAGACTCCTCTGGTGAAATGGATAAGTTGGTGCGAAGTCATGTTGAACGATTCTAAAGTGAAGACAGATTTGAGAGATGCTCGAGTACTAGATGATGTGAGATTATCAGATATTTTAAGAATGAATAAGGATATGAAGGTATTTTATCTTTTAATTCCCGATGGAATGAACCAACTCATTCTGCAGTATGCGGCTGGGGTGAGCTGACAATTACTCTAGAATATGTATTTTTCTTGTTAAGGCTTCCGATTGCAGGGAATATCCCTACTGAATGGTCTACTGAAGATAGACGAATGATCACGAATCTGGATAATAATGTAGAGGAGCTCGAGCAAGGCATGAGTCAGTTGACACGGTCTGGTGCATATTATACGAGTTGGATCGAGTACTGGTGGAATGGTAATTAGGCGAGTGCTAACGGTCTTGCTATTAGTGATCCCTTGAATATATCAGCATTTTTGAAACTTGGTTGTCTAGAGATGTATTTGAAGACTTCCCGGTGAGTAGATTGAAATCCTTGGTTGTCCCTCTGTATGTGGCGCTTGCTGATGGCGAGTATTTTCCTCTTGGTAAACTATTTATTGTCTCTTTATACTGCCATTTAGACTCATTGACTCATGACATGAAGATTTCTAACGGTTTTATGAAGATCGATTCTTTTGTTCATACTGTATTTCTTCAAGCATGGATGTGTGAGCATTTCCCAAGTTATACCCCTCGAGCCACGCCTTCATATCCGATTGGAGATATTAAGTATGCAAAAATCTATCGTTGAAATAGGAAGAAATTTACCTATGTGGATCTCCTCGATTTGATAGATGCCCAGAGTGAGGTACACTTCAGGCCTTGGGGATCGAACATGAGCGCATAATCCCACTAGGTACTTTTACTGGATCTGCTGAGGTGGTTCTTTGGTCAGGTTTGAAGAGGAAGACTAATATCTCCGATATTGGTCAAATTGCGAATATGAATAGTTGTGTTCCAGGTTACATCCATGCCCTTAGTTCTAAAAGGTATTCAGTACAGGAATGCAATGTTGATTGTATGGCTCGTCAGATGGGTTTTAATCAAAAGGTGCCTCGTGGCCATATTAAAGCCCCTTCTGTTGAAGAATTGAAGAAAAATCAGGATATTTGTTGTTTTCAAGGAATAAGTCTCACACTCTTCGTTCGGTTAGGAAACCTCGAATGTCTTCTATGTATGCACATTACTGGAATAAAGAGAAAGATCGTTTCATAAAGTTTGTGTCAGGACTTCCATTGGTGATACCTGGTGTTCCTTCAAAGAGTGACGAAGCTTGTAGGCCGAATTTGCACAAATCAACTGCAGCGAAACAACAACTTATTATTGATACAACGCAACATGTAGTAGAATTTCCTTCATTTTTCTCGACTCAAAGTACAACTTTTATAACTTGACTAATTATTTCATTTCTTACTGCGTGTGCGCGCGATGCACCATCGAGTGGACACTATTCCTGTTATTGCTGGCAGTCCCCAATTCTTAAGGCAAGGACCACGAATGATTTTTCCTGGGAGCAGGGCTTGACCTCGTAGTAAATTAAGTCTTATGTTTGTTACTTTTAGTATTTTGTGCTTCACGAATTAAAATGTGCTCATTATCTCGCGTTATTTCATGTAGCATTTGGATCCAAATGTTCGTGTCGACCTTCTTGATGCTTCTGAGACTTCAGGAGACACCATATATATAGAGGATGAACACAAGTCTGAAGATGAAAGGCTTAAAGAAGCGTCTTGTATTGATGAACTTTGCGAATAATATGAATCTTATATTGTTGATGGAGAAGTAAACAAGAGAGATGAAACAATACTAGACTCTTTCGTTAATTTGGACCCATCTCAAGTAAGTTTATTTTCCTTATAACAATAATGGATCATGTGAACTCTTCGGACTTCTTATATAAGCATAACTATGCTCAAATTTATAAAGAATTTGATAGATTTTCATCACTAGAAAATTTCAGAAGTGCAATGCTTGGGGAAATCGTTGTAGAATATTCATATGACGCATGTTTTTGATGATTGGCCCCTTTATCTTTATTATAAAAGAACTTCCTACGTCGTTGAAGGAAAATATCCATGTTTTGAGCTTGTTTCGGTCGTCAAAATGACCCACTTGTAACTTATCCGATTAATGCGTCTTTTTACTATATTATAGTAGACATCCATATGAAACTTTTGACATATAACTTATGCTCAAATTAGTTACCAATTTCCGCCAAATTCAGAGTTTCCAGGAGGCAGTGTAAACTTTTTTCTGATGCGATCTTTGTGAAAAATCTTGTAATGATTGCAGATCATATAATACTTCAAATATCACTTTATTTTGAATGTATATGACATTTATGAGTATTAATAGTGAGTTTTATGGTTCATACTTAAATATTTTGTGTTTGAGATGTTTTGACCTAATATTCTTGTAACCTCTTTACTTTTAGGGGGAGAATGATTGAAATTAGATAGCGAGCTTGCTAATGAAAGAATGATATTTACCATGGATCGTGATGTGAGTAACATCCTCTCTCTATGTGAAAATCATGGCGGACTCCTTCTCTCATGCTTGTTGAGGATGACTGTAACACCCGCAATTTTCGCATGACGCTTACTCAAGGATGCGTCATGGCCTGGGTTGAAGCTTCATCCTAAGCTTATAAATCTTACCCAGATGTGCATTAGGGTGTGGATGCATTAACCTTGAATTATAGTGTTAAGGCCCTATTACGCGTGATGCGTATTCGAGGAGGCATGATAGTGCAAAGGCACTATTATACCGAGCCAAAGTTGCGTACGAAGAATGCATTATAGTGCTAAGGCACTATTATGCCGTGATGCATTAATGAAAATGCATCATTATGCCTATGTTGCATACCGAGAATGCCTTTTAATACAAATGCAGTATTATGCCGTGATGCATGATCCAATGCATGACTAAGCCGAAGTTGCATAAGTGAGAGCATCATAGTGCAAAGGTACTATTATGCCGTGATGCATGATTCAATGCATCACCGAGCCATAGTCGTTATTTGATGAATGCATCATAGTGCTAAGGCACTATTATGTTGTGATGCATGATTCAATGTATCACCGAGCCGAAGTCGCTATTCGATGAATGTATCATAGTGCTAAGGCACTATTATGCCGTGATGCATGATTCAATGCATCACCGATCCGAAGTCATTATTCGATGAATGCATCATAGTGCTAAGGCACTATTATGCCGTGATGCATGATTCAATGCATCACCAAGCCGAAGCCGCTATTCGATGAATGCATCATAGTGCTAAGGTACTATTATGCCGTGATGCATGATTCAATGCATCACTGAGTCAAAGCTGCGTAAGAAAGAGCATCATAGTGCCAATGCACTATTATGCCGTGATGCATGATTCAATGCATCACTGAGCCAAAGTTGTGTAAGAAAGAGCATCATAGTGCCAATGCACTATTATGCCGTGATGCATGATTCAATGCATCACTGAGCCGAAGTTGCATAAGTGAGGGCATCATAGTGCTAATGCACTATTATGCCGTGATGCATGATTCAATGCATCACCGAGCCATGTTGCGTAAGTGAGAGCATTATAGTGCTAAGGCACTATTGTGCCGTGATGCATGATTTAAAACATCACCGAACCAAGAATGCAATCACCGTGATGCATTAGCGTGTTTATTTGTAGCTTACCCGAGAATGCTTCGCTTGGCTTTGGCAATAAATCTTCATTTTCGGCCTTGCAGTCGATGGATGACACTTCCCATTCAAATATTTATTTGTAGAAATGTGAATAAAACATATATAGGGAGGGGACGTTGGATGAAAAAATGAAAGCATTCATATTTGTAGCTTACCCGAGAATGCTTTGCTTGGCTTTGATGCTTACCTAAGAAAGCTTCATTTCCGGCTTTGATGCTTACCTGAGGTCCCGATGTTTGGCTTTGGCAAGAAATCTTCATTTTTCGGCCTTGCAGTCGATGGATGACACGTACCATTCAAATATTTATTTGTAGAAATGCAAATAAAACATATATAGGGAGGGAGCTTTGCTTGAATGTGCATGAGCGGTAATGCACATATCGGTATGCGATGTAGCCTATACGTTGGAGCATACTTGATGCATATGCATCAATATGCTGGTAGCTTAACCGATGAAGCTTGAATGTGCATGAACGGTAAGGCACATATAGATATGCGAAGTAGCCTATACGTTGGAGCATACTTGATTCATAAGCATCAATATGCTGGTAGCTTAACCGATAAAGCTTGAATGTGCATGAGCGATAATGCACATATAGATAAGCGAAGTGGCCAATACGTTGGAGCATACTTGATGCATAAGCATCAATATGCTGGTAGCTTTACCGATGAAGCTTGAATTAAGCGAAAGCATCATTCGATCGTGCTACGTACTTGAGAATGCATATTTGCATAATAAATAACGATAGTTATGCATAAGCTAGTGCATACCTTGCGAAAGTCCTTCGGCCTACACGGACTAGGCTTTGCTTGGCCTTTGGTATTGCGATGAAGTTGGAATCGAAGTTGGCTTTTCCTTAATAGGTTTAAGTTGCTAGTTCCTTTCGATTTGACCCTTTGATGAACTACGGTCATGTTTGATCCCTTCAAGGTATGGGTTGGGTACGTAGGCAGCCGCAATGCGATGCATTGAGGTGCATCACCTTGTCGCTCATATCATCTAATTTGGGAGATGATTGCGACATTATGGTAACTCATATCATCTGGATCGGCAATGCTAAGCAATAGATGATTGTTTCCACACTTGATGGGGTAGTTGCAATTCCATTCGATGGATTATTCATACTTCCTAGCAACCGTTGCGGCATGGAATGGCATGTGCCTAGATGTTACACCTTGGTAAGAATAAGTTAAGTGCAGGCTCCAGCGCATGGTCAAAGCATAATTGATGAAGCGAAAGTTTAGGCTTGAAATAGCCTAGGTATTGGTCCAAGGAATGAGTTAGACCTGGACAATGATCGTAAGTATGTGATGCTTGCCAAAGGCATCCCCATTAGCTTGTATAGCCTTCAACCCTTGGTATAATAAGGGTAAGTTGGAATGGTATGCTAGTCCAAGGCATAGGTCAGGCCTGGACAAGGATTGTACTTAGGTGATGCTTGTCAAAGGCATTCATCATGGGCTTTAATGGCCTTGCACCCTTTGTAGGCCAAGGGTGAGTTGGAATGATATGGAGACTATGGTTTGAGTTCCATGCTTGCAAAGCATGTTTGGAAAAGAAAACATACCTGGAACTGTATAAACGTAGCTTGAATGATATGGGAACTACGTTTCGAGTATAATGCTTACAAGGCATGCTTGGAAAGAAAAAAATTACCTGCACTTTCCAGGGGGAAGTTAAGCTTTAAGATCCGGTTACTCTCTTTTAATCGCGCATCGTGGAGTTCTGGCCGGCCCAGCGCAATGCGCTGGAGGCGAAATTTTCCGGTTTGTGACAATGACGCTTCAAACGACGTTGATATGCAGAACAAGAGTATAGCTAGGAACGTGCCAATGATATTCCCTAATGCGGGCGTTAGCATTGAATTCCACTTTGATAGGATTCGTCCTAGATACTTATGTATTTGAGGCTTTACTGTCCCGTTATTTTATGATGAATTATATACTAAGGTATGGATGAATTTCCGTCACTTCTTCGTGGATAATTCCAAGAATTACAACGCTTTATAGTGGGATGTGTCTATCTTGCTGCCAACCATAAAAGAAATGATCTCTCTTCCCGGAATGAAATCTCTTGAGTCGTTCTCAAATAGTGGGAGGAAGCTTTAGTGGAAGTTGAGGATTCTAGTCTTGACATTACATGGCTTCGTTGTCGTATGGGAGCTATTCAGGAGCATCTTACTGGAGTGGAAGGACTTCTAGGTTTGGACGCAGTGGCCAAGGCTAAAGGTAAAGTTAAGAGGCTATCTCAGGAGTTGAAGCTTGCAACGGAGGTTCTTGAAAGTGCATAGAATGGATATTCTGAAGGACTGAGCCAATCTTCAAAGATTTCTGTCAGATTTGACTTTAAATATTTTGTGAAACGTATTTATGGTTTTTCTTTTGGGATTGTTGGTTTGAAAAGTGGTTTGCAAGTAAAATTTTCTTATATATAGGACAATGATATTTTATACTGATTAATAAACTTGAAATCCTAAATATGAATGCAGAAATATTGCAATCATTTTAGATGCATTACAAACATTGCATGAAAATATGGAAAATACTTAGACTATAACAACAAAGTATTCAAGCTTTGAAATCTTTGAGTCACTTGGCATGTATTACTATCCCTATAGGTTTACCAATTGTTGGTGAGCTTGTAATGACCACCTAAAAATGTTTCAACGATTACATAAGGTTCTTCTTCAATGGCTGAAGGAGATGATGTAGAGAGTTGTACACTCTTAGTAATTTTTAGAACTGTGTCTCCCATTTGAAAAGGCTCTGAACAATCTTCATTTATAACGATTGAGAGTTGTGGGTGACGCCTATTCCGGTGGTCATAAGTAACTCGACTCAGAAATGACTTACTAATTTTCCCATTCTCAGTAAAAGCAATTCTTAACCACTTTATAAAATACTGAAATAGATCAGCTTCCCATTCACATTGCTTGATCGTAATGGGGTTGTCCGCTGGAAAGAGCCTTTATTCTTAGACATGGAGTGGGATAGTTAATTGCAAAGGAGTTTGAGGAATGGGACTTACTTGGTGGAGTTTCAAAGTCCAGATCGAGTCCCCAAGATTTGAGATGACAAGGAGACCACCTCTTTGTTGTGAATCATTGTCGCCCCAGAATCATGTCGTCACCTGGGTCTTCTTTGACAATGTGGAATTTTGTGTCCGCTTTAGCATCACCTATCTTTATATCTAGAGTAGTGCATCTATAAGACTCTTTAAATTTCCTTTCATGATTTTTGATCATGATATGTGAGTAAGTAGTTTCTCGCCAAAAAATCCTAGCGACTCTAAGGGTGCCAATAATAATAATATTGACATCCATGCTGGCATCAATAAATGTTTTTCCAAACTTCGTGCCTCTGAGGTGGGTGGTTGTAAGGAGTCCCCAGCCATATTTCTCATTGTTCACATCGACCATGTCCTCCATGGAGGCTTGACCTGAACATGAAAATCTTCAGCAAGTAGTAGGCATTTTCCAGTTATAACGCGACTGAGGGCAGCGAAAATATCTTTTTGTTATACTTTTGAGAGATAGAGAAGTTCACACATATGCTCCATAAAATATTGGATTATCTGGATGATCGATCCCATAGACAAGGTGAAGCACTTAACAGGAAGGGGGTCCTTATGGACACCTTCATCTTCTAATTATAATTCACCTGATTCTATATTGTCTTTGAAAATACGCTTCAGGTTATTGCATTCACTAGTTGGATGATTGACGTACCGATGATAGTGACAGTATTTCGAATTTGTTATCTTCTGGGTTGTCGGTGGCCGTCGTATATGTGGTAGCTGGATGGCACAGTCTCATTTCCAAGCTTCGAGTAGTTCGAGCACTTCTTCCATCGGAGTATGAAAATCTGGGAAAATTACATTCGGCTTCACATCTTGCTTCTGCTGTCATTGTAATTGTTGTTGTTGTTGTTGTTGTTGTCGTGAAGCTTTGACTGTATTTTGAGATTAGGTCAACCTTTAAGCTGACGTCGGGGTTGTGAATGGATTTGAAGAAAAGCTTTTAATTTGTGACTCTTGTTGAGATAGAGATTTCCTCTTGGATCCCTCATTACTAAAAGCACCAATTGCTGGTTGAATGGTATGTTGCTTGTTGACTAATGTTTTAGGGTGAAAAAAATATATTGCAAAGTGGTACTTTTAAGTAGGTTCGAGAGATCAAGCTCGAAGAGGACGAGCCTAAACCAAGAAATGGTTGTTCACGTCATGCTTCGATTACAAAGATGGAAAGGATTAATGTAGGTCTTAGGGGAGGGAAGCAAAGAAGTTTGAGAAATATCAGTAGTGTGTGAAAAAGAATGGATTCTCCTTAGAGGAATCGCTAATTCTGTAAGTTTTGGTTTCTTCAAACTGATGTACCTTAGGAAGCAACTCAGTGTTCTACTAATATCATTTTTTTCACAGGTACGTCAACTCCATGATCCTAACTCCAATGCGTGTGACCCCCAAGCGCGACTCACACTCTGCTATATGGAGTAGCTCTTGTGGACACGTCCCAGCTAACTCCATGAGACATGAGTCTGACTCCTACTAACATCCACACTAGTCACGTCATATTCTCCTTAGTGTTGTTCAAAACACAAGATATGCAAGTTCATGCAACTAAGTCATAATCATTCCCAACAGCACATGCGTTATCCTAAAATGACCCACAAAAGGGGACTAAGTCATAATCATTCCTTATAGCTCATGCGCTTATCTAAAGGGACCCAAAGAAGACTCATGAGTGAGGCTCGGCTCGGCCCTCATCTTCATGGGAGAGACTCATCTCTCAACCTCGTGAGAGAGACTCTGCCCTCAACCTCTCTTTAAGTTTCATGGGCACGACCACAACTAGTCCATAAAACTGAACCTTATATATGGGCATGACAAAAGCTACTCCATAAGGATGACCACGCCATTAGAGCCATATGAGATCACAATAGTTGTATACGAAAGAGAAACACTTACCAAGCATCTATATAGTCCTCTCATTCATTCTCATGAGCATGTCCATAGTTGACTCCATGAAACTTGAGCTCTACGAGATCAATCAAAACCCTAGCTTCGGGAATTCAGGCTCAGGGTGATCTAATGGGAAATCTTAAAGCATTCTAGCATACATCGTCTATATATTCATCATGCAACACTTAAGGTTCCACGCTGAGTAAGAGACTTAATGTAGATGGTGATGTTGTGACGGGGGGTAAAAGGGTCATTTAGTATTTAACCCCGACTCAAGTATAATGCACCCTCTCACGGGAACATCCACGACTGACTACATAGAGGTGGACAAGACTCAAGTTCAGGTTTTGGTCTCCCTAACCAAGATTCAAGTCATAATCTTCACGACCAAGACTCAAAACTCAAGCCTTGGTCACAACATCGACCAATACTCAACATTCGTGTCTTGGTCTCTGTATCCAACACTCAATACTCAGGTCTCATCGCATAAGGCTCATGATTAGTTGTTAGTATCGTTCCACGATGGGTTCATTAATTAGTTATATCATGCATGCTCTCAATTACTCATCAAGAGTCACGATCTTATCTTCATCTCGTACAAACACGAGACTCGGGCGTACTAACAAGCCTCAAACACAGGTCTCAATCTCATAAACATGTTCACGGCTAACATCATGAAACTGAGTTACACAAACTTGTTCAAAATATGTAACAGAGCTCTACATATATCCTCACGAGCTTCGTACGCTCATCAAGGGGCCCACAAAAATAAATTTGGCCTCCAAGCCATATATGCCGCCACATATAGGTTGATGATCAACCTTAACTCCTCCCGTTCTCACACACGATCCACATGTTATCTTCTGCTCTCTGCATGACTCAGTTTATTCATATTGCATAAATCAGGGGGTATTATTCTATCTCAGCCAGCATCGACTACATAGAGTATTGTTACCATGCCAACACCATCACGAAGGATGACTTAGTCATACAATGAAGGGATATCAGTTAGGGTTTTTTTCTAGTGGTGTACGACACGTGTGAGAAATATCCAACTGTATTTCTTACTGTTAAATAGAATAGTGGGTCAAGGAGATTACGGGAATTAAAGGATAGAGTCAACTTGTCGATCTATCCTTAGTTATTCAGGTGATCACGGATGAGCTTCATATCAATCCTTCATCCTTATCTCACTGACTAATGATCAGGGTTTTGCATCATAAATAGACCACTAATTGATCATTCTATATAATAACAACAACAACTTAGCTATAGACTTGACATCTCACGGAGCATTCTTCTGCAACCAAGAATTACTATGATCTCTTTCTTTCTTTCCTGATTCATCCATCCTTGTGACTGAAGCAATCTTCGAACGACCATTCTCTTGGTTTAGGCGAAGTTTATTGTTGCTCAACCTTCAACAACTCAACTCAAAACCCTAAAATCTCACGTCTTTCCCTACACTTATTTTTAGGTACCTAAACCTATATAGACAAACCTTTGTGATTTAATATAATGGTTATCCTAATATTAAAAAGTAGGAAAAACACACTAGTCAATTTTTAAACAAATAGAATCAATAAGAGTTGATCCTAGAAAATGAATTGTCATAAAAAAGAACTCTCCCTTAAAAATGAATTATCATAAAAGAGAGCACAAAATGAATTGCAATATAGAAGAGAGTTTACCCAAAAAAAAAGAACTAGAAAATGAACGGTAATAAAAGAGAATTTATCCTAAAAAAAAACCTCATAAAAAAAGTTCATCCTAGAAAATGAGTTAACACTCCATAAAAAAAGGTTCAGTTGAACTGCTAAATTAATGGTCCATCTAACAAAAGTGAGTGTTAAATTACCGGTTCATCCAACAAAATGATCTGTCATCCACACTTCGTTCTCCAAAAATAAATTGCTAAATTAACAATTCATTCTAACAAAACGAAGTGCCATCCGATAACTCATTCTAGCAAAATCTTTCATTCCAGCGGTTCCTTTTCGTAAATGAATTGTCATGTTACAGTTCATTTTTATAAATAAATTATTAGAACATCTAGCAAAATCTGCTGTCATCCCACAGTTCATTTAGAATGAAATTTCATTCCACAACTTATTCTCCAAAATGAATTGCCGCCCCATATTCATTTATTCTAAATGTTCATTTTAGTGAATGTATTACCTTCACGTGGTTTATTTTGGAAAATAAAATAACAGTTTTAGCAATTTATTTCGTAAAATAAACTGGTTTTTATTTAAACGGACAGTGTGAAGATTTAAAGCTTTAAAAATTAAATTTTTATAGTTTTTGTTTGTACTCGTTTTATAAATCTCGTCAAAAACTTTTCTAATATATAAAAAATTTCAACTAATATCTATTTTTGGACCAAATGGCTACATCTCTGGATGAAAATTTTCTAGGAGTAGGACTGATGAAAGTGACGACTAAAACTTAGAGAAACACTAGCAGGCAGGATATGCACCGCATAACCTCTCATCTTGTTCATTTGTCATGTTTTTCAGCGTGCTTGCGCGGGATTATATCCAGGAAGATGCATCGAAAAATAAAGGCCATACAACTGCCTAACTTAGTTGTTTATAGCTAAGTTCCAAATGCACCACATGCATGCTTACCTGTTCATTCAAAAACTTTTAGTATCTATAAATATATGTATGCTTTAGGAATGATCACATTAGAGCCAGGCCTCTACTCTATTTTCTTCTCTAGCTAGCAAGCTTAATATTCCATGGGTGCAGCTGAAACATTTAGTTGTATGAAAGGAAAAACATTAGCAACATGGTTAGTCTGTGTAGGGATTTTTCTTGTGGTGCATATGGGTAGTATATAGAGACTCACTAGAGGTCTTCATGACCATATAGGAAATGGAGAAGATGAGCTTGTGTTTAGACTTGCTAGTTCCGTCTGGCAGACTGCAGGGAATTCTTCTTATCACCAAGTGTGGCCTATACGTAACAACTTCCTCTCAAACACTGGCAACTTCTCTGATTTTTCCTTTACATACTAAATTACGCTTTATGTATATGCAGGAGATGGAATTCAGTTGGAGACTGGTGTTGGGAACAATAGTAGGGTTTCTGAGAGCAGCTTTGGGATGTGTTGGAGGTATTGGTGGTGGTGGTAACTTTGTTCCTATGCTCACCTTGATCATCGGTTTCGACCCCAAATCTTCCACTGCCATTTCCAAGTGTAATCATTCTAGATATATCATCCACATATATACTTGAATTGACTTTCCAGATAGTAAATCTAGCTAGCAGATCAATCATATCCTCATATTCACTGGTACAAGTAAATAAACCTTACTTTTTTTAGGGCTTCCAAAAACTAACCAGGGATGATTAATAAGACAAAATAAGGTCATTTTGAAGTAATTTCAATACATCCCTTATCCATCTATTTTTTATAATGGCTAATTTATCCTTGCTTAATTAGTATTAATTTTTACTAATTAGTTGATTAATTTGGTTATTAGAAAATGATTTGAGTTAGTTTTGGATTAGAAATCGAGAGTGTTTTAGATTGATTTTTCGAGTTTTAGTTTTGTACAATCGGTAGGAACGATCCTACCGATTGTTTAATGGAGTACTTAAACTACCGATTATGTAAGTTGCCCCAAATTGAATTTCTCAAAACTTCCAAAATTTCGAACTCTTCATCTTTCACAATTGGTAGGTATTGAAAATTTATATCTACCGATTGTAAACATATAGTGAATTAAACTTTAAAATTTAAAACTTTGTAATCGGTAGTTTAAAGATCAATTTTATCTACCGATTATAATGGTTTTTTTGTCCAGGACTTTTCTTGCTACAATCGGTAGTTAGTGAACATAAATAACTACCGATTGTCGATAATCGGTAGCACGTGAATTTAATAACTACCGATTGTATGTAATTGGTAGTTTAAAAATATTATTATCTACCGATTATGCCGATTTTACTTAACATCTAACTTCGTAATATTATTTCATCATACGAAGAAAAACTTGTTCAAATAAACTTACTACATATTGTTCATTAAACTTGTTCAAAAAAACAAAAAACATCTGAATAAACGAAACAAAACACATTATAGAAATTCAAAGTGATCAATCTCATTGGTAGATTACACTTAAACACTTAAGCAAACCTCTTCAATGGGTCGTATTACATCCGGGACGACGTTCTTCACTTCTTCGGAGAATAATCAACACAAAAGGATTGTATTCTTCCATCACCCTTAGGATCTCGAAATGAGGTTGGTACCTGAAATCTGAACGTTTCCATCTTCTCCATTCCTCCAGAGATCTGGAAACAACTTCATCATCAGTTTCATTCCTAATTCTTCTTTCATTCACCTTAGCGGTTAAAGAAGAAAATTCTAGTACTTCCTTTGTGATTTCCACATATCGACAAAAAAGGCCTGCTCTGTTCCGGTTGTTGGGGTTACCGGTTTCGTTACAAAAGTTATCATGGACATGTTCTAACCATTGCATGCTCATTACACCATTCATCCGACGTTCATGACCCCTTGCTGGATAATGTAATACCATGTTTCGACATAGGGATAAATCTTCGTCTAGGGTAAAAAAATTTGCATTAAGCCTAAAATTTTCGTAACCCGACATTACATGAAAACGCGAGATTAGAAATTTTCTATGAAATGTAAAAGATGTGGATTTGAAATGGGAATGATATATATAAATTCATTTATTTATAGGTGTATGAGAATACAAATTATAGTCGTTGATCAACAGTAACAATTCAGAACGGTAAATTGGAAATCGGAATTTTTTAAAAAATTTCAACATCTTGTACAAGCACAATCGGTAGTTTAAGAAAATCTTAACTACCGATTATGATAAGTAGCCCCAAATTGGAAATCGAGATTTTT
>JAJJMC010014687.1:9818171-9969751 GCA_023531435.1 Papaver californicum
TTTCAAAAATTTCAACAATTTGTACAATCACAATCGGTAGTTTAAAAGATTCTTAAACTACCGATTATGATAAGTAGCCCAAATTGGAAATCAAAATTTTTGGAAAACTCCTGGACACTCGCAATCGATAGGTTTAAATTTGTACAAACTACCGATTATGATTAGTAGCCCCAAATTGGAAATCCAAATTTTTTGAAAACTCCTGGACACTCACAATCGGTAGTTAAAATTTTGTACAAACGACCAATTGTCGCTGAATGTACATAATCGGTAGTTTAAGTAATTCTTAAACTACCGATTACTGATTAATTTACTCAATCGGTAGTTGTTTCAAACCCGCTAACTACCGATTGTACATGTAAAATTTATAGAACATAACTTGTTAAAAATTAATCGATGGCAAATCAAATGATAACTCAAAAAAAATACATATAATCATCTCAAATCGGAAACCTTCAAACCAGAAATGTTAAACACTAAAATAAGATCCTTCAATTTAACGATTACAACCTAATTCCTAACTTTTTTGGTTTTAGGAAGAGGAGCACGAGTAACAGAGGCTTCAGGTTCATCGGCTTGAGAAGCAGGGACATTGGCTCGAGGAGCAGCACTCGTTGAACCGCGAAAATGTTTAGTCTTCTTAGTAGTTACATTCCTCGTCGTCGTCGTGATCGTACATGTATCTCCGAACTGGGGAGCATAATCTTCGTTATCAAGGTTGAGAAGGAGGTCTTTATCTCCCCCATTGAGGCACGAACCTACCTTGTTCGACAGAAATGCAATCCTCTTCTTCTGTTTTTAGGCAATAACAATCAAACGATCTATAAAAATTGACCCGTAAAACTAAACTTAAAAGGAAATAACATTACGTACCAGCCTTGCTAAGGCCGACGGGTTGTCTTTGAAGATGGACCTATACTCGTGCACCCTGGTGCTCTTTCCTTTGTCTTCACAAATCACTTTAAGATGAGAATACTCCCGGTACCGTACCATATAGGCTGAGGTTATCTCATCACCTCGGTTTACAGGTCTCCCCTCGTCGATCATGTAACGTATTTTGTTGCCACTAGCATTTGGGAAAATTACACATCCCAAAACGCACAGAAGATATGCAGTTGTTGCAGCTTTGACCTGGTCATCGCTGAACTCTGGGTTGGCCTTCTCTTTATCCAAGGTGCCTCTGAACCTTTCCGTCAGATGAACCATACTAAATTTCCTGGTTCTGTATTTAGCGCACCGGTCAAACTCTTGGTTGGAGGTTTGTTGGTCCCAACCAAAGCACTTCTCGCTCAAAACATAAAGCTGGTCCCAGCTTAACGACTTCACATAGTCAAACTTGACCGCCTCTCCATGATCCGTCAGACCTAGAATCTGCACCACATCATCGGGTGTGATGGTTATCTCTCCCCACGGCATGTGGAAAGTATCGGTCTCCGGATGATACCTCTCCATGAATGCCGATATCGACACCCGGTCGTGCTTTAACATGGAGTTTGCGGCAGCAGTAGATAGCCCCGAGTTCTCTATAATTTGCTGGAACCGAACACACTCACCTTCCAACGGCCAGTCGTTCATCTTGTATGGTGCAGCCGTAGGTTTCAGTAGACGGACCGCATTAGAATGGTCCTAATATACACGACGAATTAAAAACAATTAGAATAAAAGTTAACACTTTACGAATGAGAAGACAATATGTTAAGAATGGTGTTTTATAATTATTACCTCGGTAGAGTAGATTTCTTTGGCCCAAGAATCCTTGTAGCCAAACAATAGACGTCCTCCGTCTCTTGGGATCCCGGGGATTTGAACTTGTCGGGGACCCTTAATCTTCAGAGAGTCGGGGACCTTGTGTCCTCGTCTCTTCCTTGGTTGTTTCTTTGTACCAGTTTGTTCTTCTTCTTGGGTAGCATTTGGTCCACCTCCTTCAAAGTGTTGAGCTTGAGGAGCACTTGGTCCTCCTTCTTCGTTTTGGCTAGCGCTCTTTTGTCGTCTAGTACTAGCGGTAACCTTTTTACCGCCTCCACGACGAGGCCCCGATAGAATTGTATCGTGGGCTTGCTTTGATCGCCTTTCCCTTTTTTGATACAAGATAAAGAACAATTATTTCAGTACATAAAACGGTAGACAAAGTAAGTTGAACTCAACATATTATTAACAATCGGTAGTCAAAAAAATAACTTAATTAACGATTGTGTATAATCGGTAGTACAAAAAAAAAACTTAACTACTGATTGTTCACAATCGGTAGCTCGGACTCTACATTAACTACCGATTGTGCATAAAAAAATAGGAACACAAAAGTCTATGGACACACACACAATCGGTAGTTATATTAAAAATTTAACTACCGATTATCACTAAATTTGGATCCAGTAGAATAATCGGTAGTTTAGGTGTAAAAATAACTACTGATTGTGATCGATATTTTTGAGGATCACTAACTAGCACAATCGCAGGTTTAACACTAAACGAAACTACCGATTATCACTACTTTTGCATCCAGTAGAATAATCGGTAGTTTATATCTAAATCTAACTACCGATTGTGATGGGTGTTTTTGAGGTTCACTGAACACTCACAATCGGTAGTTTAAGCCAATACAAAACTACCGATTATTACGAAATTTTTATACAGAAGAACAATCGGTAGTTTTAACCTAAAGATAACTACCGATTGTGCATGATCTTCATGATCAGTGAAGAACACTGCCACAAATCGGTAGTTTAATACAACCACGAAACTACTGATTGTGCTACTGCACCTAAAACCCTTGGTATTCTACTCACTAATTCAAGCAATTTAAGCAATATAAACACAAATTATGGTAAACCCCTAACCTTATTGGAGCCATCAACTGCTGGAGAGGCAAATTTTCGTATTCGGACTCCGTGTCTACTTCATCCTCATCACTTTCATCGCTTTGTTTTTGAATAATTTCTCGATCTCTTACTAACTCGTTAAAATGCGGCCAATCTGTATTAGGAGGTTGACGACTTGTTTGCTTTTGTCGAGGCATCTTTGGATTGTAGTAAGTACGATTAATTGGTTTACGATTATACGATGAATTGGTTTACGATTAATCGGTTGAAGATGAGAAGAAAATGGTGGAAAATCGGTAGTTTGAAGAGTAATCGGTAGTTTTGAAATTGAGAGGAGAAGAAGAGAATCGGAAGTTTGAATGGTGAAAGTGTGAAATAGATTTAGGTTTAGGTTTTATAAATAAAAGGTATTTTGGTAATAATTAGATTAATGAAAGGTTTTATGATAATTTTACATACCCCTAAGTTACCCCTTAGCTTCTTCCATTGGATGGCTTTAAAAAAATAACCCCTAAATAGTTTTTGTTAGCCCTCAAATTCACCGGGTAAATAAAAATGGATTGTTCCAATTTTCGAGATACTTATAGAAATTTTGGTTTCGGTTTTCTTTCTTTTTCTTCATGATAACCACAACAAAAAAAATTTGTCAAAGGTGGCAAACAGGGATACATGAGCTGGGAATTAGCTAGTTAAATGTAACGCATGCATGTGCTGTTCCTACTTATGTTAATTGTATATATTGCAGGTATGATAATGGGTGCAGCAGGATCAACCGTTTACTATAATCTGAAGCTTCGACATCCAATGTTGAACTTACCTATTATAGACTACGACCTGGCTATACTTTTCCAGCCCATGCTCATGTTGGGTATCAGCATCGGAGTCACTTTTAACGTTATGATGGCAGATTGGATGGTCACAGTTCTGCTTATCATCCTCTTCTTAGGTATTAACACAATATGTGTTCTTCCAATCGTCCGTTTTAATTAGTAAAGATCAGACTATTCTAATATATTTCATCGCTATGCAGTACTTATCAACCAAGTTATCCTCTATAAGGATATTTGGTTGTTTCTCAACTTGTTGAGTAGTAAACTAAAGTATGAACCAAATGCTATAAAATTTCAAGGAGAAAGTAAATGAAAATTCAATATTTTCTTGGTAGGTACATCAATCACAGCACTAATGAAGGGTATAGAGATAGGGAAGAAAGAAACATTAATGAAGGTCAGTTCAATATTTATTTCTCTCCTTACCATCGATGCTGAAGTTGAATTTTCTTTAGTTCAGCTCTATAAATGGTGACGTTGAGTTTCATTTCATTTTCAGGAAGAACCCAAGATGCTTCATCAATCAGACCTTGCTAAGTTCACTGCAGGTAAGTTTAAATGTATATGATATAATCATATACTACCATCATATACTACCTCCGTTTCATAAAAAGAGTTACTACCATCTTTTTATTTTAATTTATTTTTAGGTTAAAATAAAAAAGTGATAGTAACTTTTTTTTTGAAACGAAGGGAGTATTTATGATGGAACTCTACAAAGATTTTAACAGAAAGAAAACTACTATCCAAGACCCACATAGTACATCTCATTCTATTTTCAAAACCCAGATCGCTATATCGAGTATACACAGTGTTCTAATGAAAATGACATTCGAGTACAGAAACAAGAAAACACCAAAATGAGGGAGAGAGAGAGATTAGTAACCAGAAACACAACCCACCAAACTCGGACGATTTAGAATGTAATGAACATTGCATTTTCCTTGTCCTACTCCTACTAGCCATATTTACCTGTTTCCAATGCCAGAAGTACCATTGTACTATCATTCACGTGGAATTAGAGTCGCTATTTCACAGATCATACACCAGAAGTCTTGATTTGGCCTGGGGAATGCATATCTAAGGGCTAACAGCCAAATACTTCAGTGCTGGTATAGAATTATGACTGTAGGTGTAGTTTGTCACACAATCTTATTAGCCTTAAACCTTGTTCCAACTATTGATATGCAATCAAAACCTCGTCCATCACTCATCGGGTAGAGCCTATGACAAACAAACCCTGCCATCTTATAAGAGATTACAGATTCTTATCCAATCTGTGGGTGTGGGAGTTGGGACAATCTATTTGGCATGACTTCCTAAACAAGATCAAAATTCTAGAATCACCTTACTTAAGAACCTTAATAATCTCTCAACAGATTTATGATAGTAAGAATTGCAAACAAAAACCATGAATATATAAGTCACTCAAATCATATATTCTGATCTGAAAACTTTTCAGATGAAACCGGATCAGGACCGGATTATAAGCAATTACAAAGTGGTCCAGAAAATTCACATTATGACTATGAGGTAACAACTTCCAAATGTACACAACATACTCTTTATATCACTGCTTTTCATATAGCGAATACTGACAAGTATTCACAATGTGATTATATCTTTTCATCCGTTCAGGTTTCCATGATGGAAAACATATACTGGAAAGAGTTGTTTCTGCTTGTGTTTGTGGGTTGCCTTCCTGGCGGTGCAGCTAGTTAAGGCAAGGTTTTCTGTGAATACGATGATGCAGTCTTCAGATGTTGGATTGTAGTTTCAGATTGAACATTGTAACTTAACTTAATTCTGGTGTATGCTTGTGCAGAGTCACTCAGTAACTTGCTCTTTCGAATACTGGATTTGGAACTCGTTACAGGTAAAACCTTTGCCATTCAAAGAAAATTCAATTCGGAAAAACAGATCCATATAACCAACTTTGACTAGAGATGTGAAATATTCACAAAATGGATATCATACTAATCAACTAGACATAAAAAAATAACTAGATATGATGAATTTATATATATATGACAAACCATAACATAAATATAATAAAACTACCAGTCCAAGATTAACAAACTAGCTCCTGACAATATCTTGAGGGTATATGTATATCTTACAGAAGGATGCCATATTGCAGTGCCCTGCACAAGGCCATTACAGCATAAATGTTGGCACATTTGACATATGAGTACTTCACTAAGTTCACCCCAAGGTTCTTGACATGAAGCTCACCTACGTTAATAGGCTGGAGAAAGGAACTCGTGCCTACCTCACATATTGATCCTGCAACATTGATACCTGAATGATTGATGATTTTATCTCTTCCCTCACAGTTGTTTCACTTATGAATAATATTTACCTATTGTAATAGCATTACGAAGTAACAGACATTTCTATTTTGTACTATCTCTGGATTCTAGATAACTAGATTCATTATGTGCTTGTACTCTCTGAAGGTACCAATAGCCGTCTCTGTATCGCTCTATGAAGCTATCTGCTTATACAGTGGTAAAAGGGTGATTGCATCCAAAGGAAAGGAAATCACAAGCTGGAAGCACACCAGCTCTTTCTTTACTGCTGTTGTGGGATAACTGCTGGTGTGTGGATTGCTAGGTCTTGGAGGTGGCTTCATTTTAGGACCATTGTTTCTGAAATTGGGAATTCCTCCTCAGGTGCTTTTTTTTCTAGGGTGAATATATTTAACCTGTGTGCCGTCTAGGAGAATTATATGAAGTTCACAAAAAGACACTTCAACATAGACATGATTAAAAAATTACTGTCCAGAATATTTTGGAAATATCAATGCCCTAGTAATCTAATAAACTCGGAGCTTATACAAGCTGAACTTAAAATTGCTATCCTAACACCAATTTAGTAGCTGTACCATAAGTTTCACCGTATGTGCATGAAATTGGAGAATCCTAAGTAATGTGATAAAGTTCTTTTGTCAGATCAACCAGACTTGCAACTAAAAAACTACTCGCTCCCTTACACAGAAAATTTTAGAGAAAATACTTCAGTTGGTAATGAAAGAGTTTGTGAATATTGGAATGCTATGAATTAGTCGCCTGACATAACTTGCGACATAGTAAAGATAATGCAATTCTTCCTTCTGCAGGTTGCGAGCGCAACATCAACCTTTGCAATGACATTCTCATCCTCCATGTCAGTAGTACAATACTACATTCTAAACCGCTTCCCTGTTCCATATGGTAATTAACAACATTTTAGTAAAGAGAGAAAAGACGCAAGTGTTCATTAATATGTCTCAAGTATGACGTGATGATTCTCTAAAAGTTGGAAGTTTACTTAATGTTGCAGCTTCTTATTTTGTCTTAGTAGCCACAATTGCCGCTTCCATTGGCCAACATGTACTGCGGAAGTTAATATTGGTCCTTGGTCGAGTATCTCTAATGATCTTCATCCTGGCTCTAACCATCTTTGTTAGCGCTGTTAGCTTGGGTAAGTATGTTTTGAACTTATGTGGGTTCAAAACACTATTTTCAGATCTTTATGATAATGTTTGATCCTTTTAACCCTTGTCTAACAGGAATAAAATCCCATTCTGAAATTAAACTCAATGGATATGTTTCTGACATGAATCTATTACAACACTGTATGCTGCAGGTGTAGGAATAGCCTACATGGTTGAGAAGCTAGAGAGGAATGAATATATGGGCTTCGTCTATGTTCACAGGCTTAAGCTATGTTCTGTCCCCAACTACTATGGAATTGGAAGTTCTCAAAGAAAAAATTCATAGTTTCTACTTTAATGCAATTTCCATTTCTGCATTTCTTTTCGTGTAATCCAAGGTGTATTAATGCATACAAAGCAGAGACTGCTGAGTTTCAATCAGCAGAGATATTTCATACTGCATTACTTGTATGTGACTTAGGTTTTATTCAGACATTGCCAATCCCCTGATGTTATCTGCAAGCTTCACTAAGTTCATACACCATTTGATCTGTATGTTGTCGCAGTTATTAAGGGCCTTTGCAGAACCATCGGAATCTTACGTTGCAAAAAACAAAGTAATGATGGCACAAATTCAGAAAGATTAAAGACATCTAGCATATACGAAACAATTGAAAATCCAAACACTGGATATCGAAGTAAAACCACTAATATTTATAAACCTAATCACAACAAGAGAAAAGCTCAAGTTTTGCAATTACGGATCTAGGATATCACATAATAGAAGGCATTACACCATAGGAGTAGGTAGTACCAAACAGAAGCAACTACAGAACATTCTAATACTAGCAGATCTAAAATGTTAACTATGTATATGAACCCAAATGATAAAAAATTAAACACCAGTGGATCCAAAACCTCCTGAACCTCTAAATGTAGAATCCAAGTCTTCAACTTCTTCAACCTCAGGAGTAATTATCTTTTCAATAATCAATTGAGCAACTCTGTCACCCATTTTAACTTGAAAATCAACATCAGAATGATTGAATAAGATAACCCCTACTGGTCCTCTATAATCAGCATCAATAACACCTGCACCTACATCTATCGAATGCTTCCAGGTCAATCCCGATCGAGGCGCTACAAATCACAACATACCCAGGAATTAGAAAATCATCACCGGGATTAACACAAACAGCTCACGGAAAGGGTAACAGATGGAAGGAAATTACCAACACGAGCGTATGTTCCTTCAGGTACCGCAATCCTTAAATCAGTTGGGATTAGGGCTTTTCCTCTCCCTGGAACTATCATTTCAGCAGCACTACAAAAAAAATAAAAAATCAGACCTAATCTAATCAATAACAAAAAAATGGAAAAACCAAGATTGGGTTTTCTGAATGGGGGGATTTTGTTTGGTTACCTAGAAAGATCATAACCAGCTGAAAGGGATGAACCTCTAGAAGGAAGAACAGCTTTTTCTGAAAGCTTTTCAACTCTAAAGAAAGAAGAGATTACTGGAACAGCGTTTTCATGAACCTTCTGGATCTTCACAGGAGGTTCTTTGACTTCTGAAGTCTGATTGTTGTTTAGAGTATCCGATTGTTGTGCCATTTTTATAGTGAGAGGATTGAGATTGGGTTTGCTTCTGGTGATGAGAAGATTTGGGGATAGGGAAGATGTAGGAACTGATTTATAAGGAGAACGAAATTCGGGAAAAGTCGAATTTGGGTTAAGATTGGCGCCAATATTTCCCGCCATTAACATTTTCCTAGGGTTTTTTATCAGAACACGGAATGTATTCGCGGGAAAATGGGAAACATTACTGCAGGAATATCGGGGGCCTGATTTGATTGTATATCTGTGGTTCACTCATTCCGTAGACTAGAGTGTAGTCTGTACTCTGTAGAAGTATGATTTAGAGCAACTGCAGAGAGCGTCCACAGTCACGCGATTAAAACAGAGATCAAAGATCACTTTTGATCTTTAGTCTGAAAAGTGCAGGCGTAGTGGAGCGATGAAAAGAAGTCGATAGTCGATGAAATCGACTGTAGCTTATTACTTTTAATCTTTGATCCCGACTAAACTGGTTATAATCGAGCGGGTTCGTAGTATACCGTTTAGCTTGACGCGGTGTCGTAGGAGTTTGCCCAGATCCAGACATTATTCTAGCACAGCGTTCAGAAACACGGGCGGTGAGCTAGTAGTTCCCCTATTGAAGCGTTATGTTGGGGCCTCGTCTGATGAAACGGTGTACTAGGGTAACGCCTATACACAAGTGTGTTGCTGGAACACCGCTCCAACTGAGCGTTATTCTAACATGCCGTCTAACATCAAACGTGCTTCTAGCACTCTTCTAGCACTCCGCCTATATGAATTTGTCTAGTTACTCGTTCTTTTACCACCTTCCGCAGTTCATCTAATGTTCCATTATCATCTCATTCTTGCACGCTGCAATTTTTCCCTTCAAGAGCTTTTAATGAAACAGAGGTATTGATGTGCCACATCAGAATTTTATTCTTCACTGTTATAAAAAATGGACCATAGTCGTCCCCGATATCCCTAGTATCTATACTCAATTTTCTACTCCAACTCCGATGACAGTGTATTCAATTCCAAATTCTTGTCGTGACTGTCTATCCAGTAAAGAACTCCTTCGACAAGGACAGCTGGTGATGGACATAATGAGCATGTAATCTCCCCTTTATTTCTCCACCCGTTGCAACCGCCGAGAGTGTAAACTTCCACATGTCCAACAGTGATGCAAACCAAACCGTTACATGAGCCAACCATGACGTCTCTGTATTTTTCAGAGGGGTTCTTGTGATATCTGTTTCCGATTGGAGGATGATGGACCATTTTCACAACCTTATGGTGTTTCGGTGCTTTCTTGATACGACTGTACATCTCAATTGCGTCATGAGTTGTGTAGTAAAGTCTGAAATTTGGTTTCGGCCGGTAAGAATGAAGATAGAATGGGGCGGGCTGCTAGCAGTTCGCCTGGAATCCCAAGCAGTGCGTTAGGACACCACCCGTCCCATTGCCCTCACACCATCGTTTTGCACATGTACCATTCTTTGAGACGGGTTGCTACAACTTCGCCCCACCATACGCGCTTCTAGAATATCGCCCGTTTATTGGGCGTGGTGCTAAGATACCGTCTAAACACGGGCGTTACATTAGCATTCCGCTCCACATCAGGCGTTACGCTATGACACCGTCTTGAGCAAGCAAAATCCTAGAACTCCGTCCGTCTTCCCAAGCGTAGCACTAAGCCTTCGCCCAACCACAAGCGCATTGCTAGAGCACCGACTATCCATGCATGTTCTTGGGCCGGAGTAAAGACTAAATTTTTTGATCTTTAGTCTTTTGATTTAATCGTGTGACTGTGGATTCCCTCACGCGATTATAACACGGATCAAAGATCACTTTTGATCTTTAGTCCAAAAAATGCATGTGTAGTGGAGCGATGAAAAGAAGTCGATAATCGCTGAAATCGACTGTAGCTGATGTAAAGTAGTCTTCAATCGTGACTAAACAGGTTATGATCGAGCGGGTTCGTAGTATACCGTTCAGCATCAAACGGCGTCGTAGAAATTCTCCCAGATCCAAACGTTATTCTAAGACAACGCTCAAAAACACGAACGGTACGCTAGTAGTTCGCCTGATTAAGCGTTATGCTAGGGCTTAGTCTGATAAAACGGGGTGGTAGAATCACGCCCACACACAAGCGGGCTGCTGGAACACCGCTCAGTTGGAGCGTTATCCTAAGACACCGCTCGGTGCTAGGCGAGCTCCTAGGACACCGCTCGGTTCTATACTGAGTTTAGTTAGTTTAAATTTGTTTAGAAACAGAAGTTGCTTCATCATTACACTGAATTAATCAAGTGCACTAACAGACTAATTACACTAATTACACTAAATTAAATACTCTAACTAGACTTAAATGGCTATGTAATTAAATACACTAGATTAAGTACTCTAATTACACTAATTAATCAAGTTTTAATTTTTAATAATCCAACACAACACTAAATGTAACATCAAACACAATGGAAATTCAAGGCGGGATCCTAGCATTCCGCTTGGAATTCTAGGCGGGATCCTAGCATTCCGCTTAGAATCCTAGGCGGTGCGCTAGGACACCGCCCGTCCCATTCTGCTCACACTATCATTTCGCACATGTACCCTTTCTTCAGACGTGATGCTAGAACTTCGCCTTACCAGACATGCTTCTGGGATATCGCCCGTCTCTTGGGCATGGTGCTAGAATACCGTCTAAACACAGGCGTTAGGTTGGATTCCGCTCCACATCAGGCATTACGCTACGATACCGTCTCGAGCAAGCGAAATCCTATAATTCCGCCCGTCTTCCCAAACGCATCGCTGAGACATCGCCCCACCCCAGGCGCATTGCTAGAGCACCGCTTGACTACACACGACTGTTCTTGGGACGGACTAAAGACTAAATTTTTTGATGTTTAGTCTTATAGTCTGATCGCGTGACTGTGGATGCCGTTAGGCCCATTAAACGCGTTATTAAAACGAGTTATAAACCGTTTTTCAATATAACGTTATACTGGTTAAATAGAAAGAAAGAAAAAAATACCAAGAAACGATGTAACGGCCATGAAAATGTGAAGGCGGTTTAAAATTATATTGTTATTATTTAAATCTCATTATTCTCCTCTAGATTACTAACTAATTAGTATAAGTATTGGTTACTAAATCAATATTAATGCATAATATATAGTGGACAAGTAAAGAGAAATTGAGGGGAAAAAAATTCTATTAATACTTCTTGGTGTAGTTACAAATGAACTAAATACAAGGTATATATAGTGATGGATACATCATACATCTATTAATTTGAGTTAGAGAGACAAATGCCCTTGTTGCATGGGAAGTAGAAGGCCAAGTGCCTAGTTTGCATAAGAGGTAGAGAGAAAAATGTCTAGTTTGTATGTGATATGAGCCAAGTGTTTAGCTTGCTTCTTCGGATACATAATTATCTTACAACAGTTATCACGTTACCGTATAAATTAAAACAATTTAATAAAACAAATTTGTTGCAGGACCATGACCTATGTACGTGCGGCCCAATAAAATAACCAAGATTTTCCTTATTTATATATAAAAAGAATATTATATTACGTAATGGATTTAACCTAATGAAATAAAAATTGTTCATTTTCTCTGTCTGTTCCCTTTACTGATATTTCTACTTCAAGATTTTATCAGCACGAGCTCTTACCTGCGATAAAATGTTTGGTAAAAATCAACTCAAGTATTATCTCGGAAATCCCCATCTTACTATATAATGGATTATGGGATGGATAATTGATTATGAGCTCATAATCCATTATAATAATTGTACCAAACAGCCCCTAAGTCTTCGTTAACTTTTCTTTTGTTTATAACATGCAATCAAGTAATTGTTTGTCACGCATGTTTGTCTCCATGATTTGTTTTGTATTAATATTAATTATTAATATAATATCATGATCTGATGTTGATGTTGTTGTTGTTGTGTAACATGTCTACATCCTTTTATGTGTCTAATAATGTTATTTTCATAGAGTATGTTTTTTTTTATGAATAATCATACCATATTTCATTCAATCCAAAAAGGTGATTATATGATTGTTTACAAAAAAAAAATATATATATATATATAAAATAAAATAAAAACCTAAATACAAATAAAGATATCAATTACATGTAAGTCACGAAGGAAAAGAGCAAAATACGGCAAAGGTACCCAATTTTCGTACGAGAGGTAGAGAGAAAAAATGGTATAATCCGGAATCGATTCCGACCATTTTGAATGTTTGTCTTCTTTAATAAGAGATACTCCAAAAATAAAGGAGTGATTAGCCCTTAATCTTGTATATGAATGAAAAACTAGGATGCCCTAAATCCCTTTTGTTAAAGATGAACTCAAAGCGATACAGTGTTGAATCGTCGATGTTCTCGAATCTCAAATGACAAGCCATAAAACAACCATCAAAGACTGAACAAATCACCATTAAATTGAAGAAATAATCGCTTATTAGGCGAAGAAAGAATCGCCCAAAAAGCGAAGATAAAATCACCAAAATGGTGAATAAATGTGTCAAAATACACCAAAAAAAAACAACATCTTATTCAATTAGAAAATTTATTAAAACTAAAGAAAAACAATAATCCTTGTTTAAATCTGAACCAAAGGAACCAAAACTGAGTAAGATGATGGTGACGACTATTAGGGTTTCAAAGAGAGACTTTGTGAGAGAGAAAAAAAAAAGATAATTGTTATTTATATATCTATTTTTTGTATCATCTGCCATGTCTGCCAAGTTTGTTTGATTTACATGATACTCATGTTTACTTATTTACTTTAAGACCATGATGTAGTGTTATTGCTATTGATTGAAAATAATAATAAAATAATTGATTGTTTCAATGTAGTAGTACTTCGTGTGTATGAATCTATATGATCTTTTAAGTGACGATTTGTGCTTAATATTTAGATGTATCATCTTATGATTGATTTTTTTGATCTATGATTGCGCCATAAGCGAGCCTTATACCTCAAGATTTTGTTCTTCTCGTTACGCTTTATGACAAATACTCATTTATGTCCTATATGCTTTACACCTAGTGGGGTTAGCACTACTGCACCAAATGCCTGTCTTTATGCTAGTGAATCTAGTTCATCCTGTATTGCATCTCTCTATTAAGAACAATCTGCTCTGTTTTAGCCTTTTAAATAAAATAAAGTGTGGTTCTATATCATCGTGTTTTACAATCTCTTTAACAGATTATATGCAAATATATCATTAATATGCTTGGAGGATCTTTTCATAACCACGTACACACTTTCACAATCCATAGAGATTTCTTTGTTCTCTGGAAACAATTTGAACTTCGGGGCGTCCCGAGTAATGATTCACGGACTTAACTGTAATCAGAGACAATATCACGAGATATATTATATGCACTGATGGTATAATGATCGGTTTGTGCCTTGCTCGCCCTTTTCTTCCTTAGTTGAGTATCGATCAAACCAAGTGGTCTCCTCTTCTTCCTTTTTGGGGCCACGGCCTCAGCTATACTTCCAACAAGTGTAACCTTGGCACCTCTATCTAAGGTATCTTGTCCCTTATCATGGATTTTCATCCTTACAAGCATGTTGGCAGCTGGTATGTGCGCTCTCGTCATTTTAGCGATATTAGTAAATATATTAGACATTGAATCTGCCACCTTATGAAGATCGATAATTCTTTTCTTCAATATCACTTTGTGAAGTGCGGGACCTATATGAAACAATGTCGCAACACACCACGACAATTCATGTCGTTCCCTTATGAATTTTTTTTCTATACCTCCTCATAACAATGAGAAGGTTGTCTCATCTAAGTGACAATCCAAAAATTTAGCGGTAAAGAAATCACCTTTCAAAGGTTCTAAGTAGCGGATAATTGTTGGGGATTCATATCCAACATAAATACCTACTCGTAGACCCATCTTAGTACGTTGTAGGGGCATAATAGGCATGTATACGACACAACCAAATATGTGTAAATGTGAAATATCATGCTCATATCCAGTTACCAATTGGTACGCAGAAAATGGTTGGATAGACGTGGGTCTAAAGCGAATAAGTAATGTTGCATGCAATATGGGATACCCCCATACAATAATAGGTAAGTTGGAATGCATGACTAATACCATATCTATCTTTTGTAACCTTTTGATGGTAGCTTTTGCGAGACCATTTTGAGTGTGTATATGGGGTACATGAAGCTCTACGTCAATTCCATTAGACATATATAAATCAGTAAATCTTTTAGATGTAGATTTTCCAGCATTATCAAGTCTGATAGACTTGATTGGATGATCAGGGTGGTGAATCCTTAATCGTATAATTTGTGCTATGAGCTTTGCGAATGCAAAATTTCTTGTGGACAACAATACAACGTGTGATCAACGGGTCGAAGCATCAACCAGAACCATAAATTACCTGAATGGTCCGCATTCTGGATGTATAGGTCCACAAATATCACCTTGTATTCATAGTAAAAATTGAATATTTTGTTTGGTATCTTTAGCATAGGATGGTCTCGATCTTGTCTTTGCTAAGAACAAGCTTTGAAAAATGAGTGACGTGCCTTCGACAAGGAAAACAAAGAAGAATGGGATATAAGGTTCGCTTCAATTACTTTGGATGAAAAATATTGTGTTTCTCTTACTTTAGAAGGCAAGGATTGTGCATCAATTACTTTAGAAAGAACATTGTTACTCTGCATTGTAACATCCTTTTGTCCCATTTTTTTTTATTAGAAAAAAAGGATGTCCGTGTGAGTTCTTTAAAATAAGGATCATCATATCACGACTCGATCGTGCCAAAGCTTGTATAAATCACTGGCCAATAACTCATCGTTGGTAACAACATGGGATTCAATAATCCCAATAGTGGTGATGTACAATCCATTAGAGTGACTCATTAATTTATCTAAGATGTGTTTCCTTTCACATTCACTAGAGGTCACCTATATGTGCTCAGTTTCATTTTCACAATGAGTTTCCAAGTGATAACCATTAATTTGAAGTTGTTAAATAATGTAACATAAAGTTCATTTTTGGTTCTTGCAGAGTTATTGAGTCCCATGACAAAGGTCTTTGATCCTTGAAGATGATTGATAAAAGGGACTTAATCACTTGTTCACTTGGAGTTGGTCTTGTTGCAGCCTTGCAACTTCGAAATAGTAGTATTGTACAATTGTTTCACTTGTTTCATGATGTTTATTTTGTGTTTATTTTGGATTACTATCTTTTATTGGTATTTGGTAGACTATATTAAAACAACCTTAATGTTTTTACGGTTTAAAGATATTTTAGGAACATTTCATTTCATCTAAATTAAAACAGCCTTGATCTATCAGGATTCAAGAAAATTTAATTTGATAGTTGATATGGTTTAAATCGTAAAAACCGGAATCCGAACCGTCCGACTCAGGTCGGTTTAAAATCGACCCGTTTATGGACGGTTTGGTAGTTGATTTTGGTTCAAAACCGAACCGATCGCCCGATGTGCAATCCTATCTTATGCCTATTGATTGCATAATTGGAAGAAGATGTCACAAAATATATGGGGGAAATAAGATAGTTGTATTTCAAGAAAAAAACAATCAATTTACACCCGATGGATACCACTTACAACACTTGTAGATGGATTCACAATCACCTCTTCCCTGTTTACAAGAGGAGTTATAACTACTGTTATATAACAAGACAAAATGTTTAAAAAAATGCCATTGGAATATTATCTATTGTTGGATATCATAGTGTGAAGCACAACCAATGTAGTCAATCTCGGCCGAGATACCGCCGATAATATCGGTTTCGGTGTTTGTGCGAGATGTCGATATTCCTTGATATTCACCGAAATATAGAGTCGTACCAGTGTCTCGGTCCCGAGCGATATTCATCGAAATCCGATATTGATTACCTTGAGCACAACAAAAAAGTTTGTACAATATATAATGATATGTATTGCATTAACGAACAACTTTTTTCCCTAGGTACATACCGATATGAATTGTTGGATCATATTCAAGCATAAACTAGGGTTTTCTACAATACATATTGAAATGTACTTCATTAATGAATCATTTTTCCCTTAAATACATATCGATATACAATACATATTGAAATGTACTGCATTAATGGATCACTTTTTCTCTAAGTACATATCTATACAATTACAAATCGATATGTACTGCATCAACAAATCACTTTTTCCGAAATACATACCAATATGTATCAAAATCATAGTCAGAACGTAATTTCTCAGCTAAGCTCATGAAGTTTTCAAATTCCTCCCCAGAAAATTTCAGGAATACACTGACCACAAATACTTTTTTGTCAGTAATGAGATTGCTAGAGTCTTTTGTGGATTTGATTTCAGCTGATGCTGGGCCAACTTGTTTTTTCAAGTATTCAACAATCCCTTCAGCTTCTCTTGGTCCCTCGTATTCTTGGATGTTCTTTCCTCCTCCATCTCTTACGATTTTAAAAGTTGGAAAACCTTGAACCTCAAATTCAGTTGCTAATGCTTTGTTTGATTCCTTATTGGCGTCAACTTTATCGAGAACAATTTTGAATCATACAATCATATTCAAATTTTTTTGATGATTACTTCATTATAAAGTGGGATTTTAACGATTTCTTCATTGTAGATCTAGGTTTTGATGACTTCCTCACTGTAATTTTAATGATTTCCTATAATCTAGGGTTTTAGTTTTATGATCATGTGTTTTTTGTGTCTATGGAATCGAGATTTCAATGGTTTTTGGGTCTTGATTTTCGTTGTTTTTCATTAGCTTTTTTGTTTTTTGATTCTCCGTATTGGGTTTTGAGGATCGTTAAGAGTGGGGGAGAAGATGGTTTTGTTTCACAGGGATGGAATATGGGCAGCTAGGTAATTTTTATACTTTTAGACCTCTTGTCAAAACGTTTTTTCATGTGGACTATAAGATAAATGGTACATGGGTTTTTGGACCAACCAACAGATTTTCTATAAAAAATATTATATTATATTCTGGATTTAACCTAATGAAATAGAAACTCTTCTCTTTCTACTTTAAAAGTTTTTAACATTTTACATTAGAAAACGACCTTAAAAAACTTACTATTTACCGCGTTATCTAGAGGAGGATAACCGTTTTCTCACGGTTACACTACATGTACATGGCCACCCGTTCAAACCTTTGAAAAGTTGCAAACATCTAAAACCATGGTAATTTCTCGTCTGTAAAATTCTAAGTTTGCAAATATCCCCAGCTACCTTAACGTCCTGTTTATTGTGGACCTAGCCAACAAAAGCTCTTTTTCCTCTAAAAAAGCATTAAAATGGTCTCAATCAAACTAATCAATGTGCACAGAAACAAGAAACAAAAAAAAAAAAAAATGTTGAAACGGAGTTAATCACCTCTTGATTATTTCTCTTCGAGCTTGGGAACTGGTTTGGAGGAAGTTGGTAGTCAATACTTAATACAATACAACATGGGTGCATTTTTGGTTTATTATTAACACAAGGAAGTACACATTAATACACTTGACAAACTTCAATAACTTGTGCAAATCAGGTGAATGGCGATTTACCTGAGTCACACTTTGCAATATTACTTGTTAGCAGGACCAACACAGCCTTCTAGTTCAATGAAGCAGCTGGCTAATTGCTTTGTCCTCCAATCAGCCCTTTCTGTTACCACTGTTTAATTTTGTTGAGAGTAGATGAAGGATTCTGAAGAGATGGAAAAGCCAAAGGAGCCATTGAACAATGAACACACTGACACGCACGGGAATTGGAAATCATGCCTGAAAGACACTTGGTGACTCATTTCATTATTTGGAATATTGAAGCTTTCTGTGCCTGGACATTTTCAAATCGCCCTCCTGCGACCTCCAAAAGCCCAAATCTGCAAACAGGAAATTATTATCTACTACAAATTGGGGGGGAAAAAAATGCTCTAATTCTCGTAAGGACATTTGATTTGATCCGTCCACAAACAGGTTCTAATTTCTATTTCAAGGCATCACAGGCTCATTTATTTAATTCGGATTTGACAATTGTAAAGTTGCTTCCAGACAAGGAAGAATGAGACATCCACTTAGAATATCATAGGACAAACTCTAGTGAAAAATTTGTTAATCATCAAGTTATAGCCATGGTTAGGTCAGGGGAAAATCTTACTTTAAGGTCTCTATCCCAACTTCCTGTACATAAAGCACTCCCATCAGCAGACAAACCCAGACAACTGATCCTTCCATAATGTGAGGTCTGTAAAGATCCCAAGTTCAGAACCACCTGAGACGAGAAAAAGAAGTAGTTAGAGCCAGCATACCTCCTGACTAAGTAATAACTGTAAGTCATCTAGCAGGCAAAACCTCCCATGGGAGTAGAATTCAATTCTTCAAAAGTAGTAGACTTGTTGACTTACATGCAGGAAACGTCCGAGAGAAAAAAAGGAAACCGGATATTTCATATATACTTCAGGAGTAGTTTTGTAATCTACTGAGGCGCTAATATGGTCAAACAGAATTATACTTGTGGTTGCCTTGATTGCTTGCCAATATAATGTTTATTATGGTATATGAATCATGATACATCAAACGAAGATTCAGTTTTCAAAATGGAAGACTTCTCGTCACAAATACTCTAACTTTTAATCAGGCAAAGGCATGTTCTTCGTATTGAAACTTGAAAAAGAAGGAGCACATACCTTTGCCAATAAAGTATCCCATACATAACAATCACCATTTGAGTATCCGACAAACATAAGTCTGCCTGATATTGAAAAGGCAATGGACGTCACTGCAGGTACACTATCATCATTGTGTTGCTGATGGTAGACCTGGAGCTCGTGTCCAGTCCTTACATCAAACAACCTGCATGTACCATCATCTGACCCAGTTCCAAACCGCTGCCCATCTGGAAAGAATTTTACGGTGTTCACATCTCCCTTATGGCCGTGATATGTACGCACAGCTCGAGTACCTTTGCGGCTATCCCATAAACGAGCAGTTGTGTCACATGAACCAGAAACAAATATACTTGGGTCCGATGCGTTGATTGACACACTGAAATAATTAAAGCAACAGGTCAGTGTAGTCAGGGAAAACAATGCATAAACACAATGCTTTAAAATCTACAGTTGTGATCGGAAAGCAGAGTTGTTGTATAGAAATGTGCAATCATACTTAAACAACATTAATGAGTGTAACCTAAGACTGCCCTCCCACGACAAGATTTACTTGGACAGCTAAGCAGATTAGCGAATATAAAGACAAGAAGAGTCGTATAGCAGAAAGTAGGAGATACAATCTCGCTGATAAGACGTAAGAATTACTCCAATTGTACCTCAATACATCAGCAGTGTGGCCTGAAGGAAATTCACCACCAAAAACAGAAACTCTCTGACCTGTAGTCACATCCCACAAAACGCATGTCTGATCGCCAGAGCTTGTTATTAGGTGAGCATCCTCATTAGGAACATATTGGCATGAGGATACATAACCTTTGTGCCCACTGAGGATTTTCGATATAGGCAAATTTCCATCTTTGTCAACTGAAGAATTAAGATTGAAGGTAGAGCACAGGTTATCAAGGCCCCCACATGCTACAGACTGACCATTGGGGGAAAAGGCACACGTCATAACCCATGCACAGGGTAGTTTAATAGCATGTGTTTTTTGGCTCGTTAGAGCATTCCATACAATTAACCTTCCATCTTGAGATGCGCTGACAATTCTATTCTTTTCAGGAGTCCAATCTAATGAATACACCTGTCCAGAAAAAAATTAGAAAATAGAATTTAGATTCTATCAATTCGAAACCAAAACATACAATTTACAATGTTCTATCACTTGATCAGAAGACTCGACAGCGTAGCAAAAATTACGAAAGTGAAAGATATGATGTAGGACCTTAACAATACCCATATCACTATTCTGAACAACTTCTGTCAGAAAACCTTTCTAAGTCTGCTTACTTACGAAAGACGTAATGCTGTTCCTCATAAGATTCACAACCCTTCGAAGTGAGATTCTTCTACCATCAATCTTCTGATACCCATGTTATATATTCAATGCCCTAGAAAAGGTTACAGCTTAATTTGACTAGATCACAGGATAACTCTACAATCTATTCATCAGCAGAAGAATGTTCAAGATAACAAATACCAAAATATGTGATAGGAAATTTTTACTAAAAACAAAAACATGTGCACTTATTAACTATATAAAACAATATCTATTCATTCTTCGTTTTCACTTAATTGCGTTTTACTTCTGTCAGAAGAGCTGACACGTGTTTTTCCGTATAACACATACTTCCACACAACTAGAATAATGATGCTGGTGACACGAGAACAGCAGTTTATCAACGTTTTAGGTTTGCAATTCATTACAAGTTCTTCAATTTCTCGTGATCAACTAGATCCCACGGCTAACTTCAAGGCCTAATATATAATTTCAGTTTTTTTCTCTTCTGCTAACCATACAGACGCTCAGCTTAAGCTACGTAATGAGAATCAATGAAATCACTAAGCAGATGGACTCGGACACATAAATCATGTATGTAACTCGTGGACACTTGAGTGTGTTTTTGTACAAAATGCTAATGTTGTGTGTACTTGCACATAATTATGTTTGAATACATATGCATTCATAAGTTTCTCAACAGTTGCAGATCTAACATAATAGCTAGAAAAGGCACATAATTTCTAAGAGAAAATTGTAGCACAGAAATGTTTGGCGTGCTGGTGTCTGGATCATGCATGCATACCGTTGTTACAGTAAGTACGTGTAATTAAGCTCGCCTTCGTACTAAAAGAGAAAGACAATCAATGAACAAATTTAAAGAAAAGGAAAACCTACTTTTCCAGCATGACCTTGCAATGTTCTACAACAAACCAGATCCGTAGGACCAAGGCTAATTGGTGTTCTTCCATGTGATTTAGCATGTCGACCAACTACAAAAAATCAAACAGATCTAACAACTTACAAACATTTGAAAACAAGTTTCAAATCAGGAAAAAAAAAACTCAATTTAAAACTATCACCATCAGTATCCAGTAGATGAAGTCGTGTTTGTTTTAATCGTTCTCTAAGTGCATCAACATTTGCTGTAGCAGCTGCGTGCTGCTCTTTCAATTCTTCCACAGACATTGCAACAAAAAAAACTCTTAAGTATAAATATCTCAAAATCTCAGACGATACAATTCAATCGTACTCCCATGGAGCCCCCCGTTAAAGCTTTGTTTCTATCTCAATTAAAACCCTAAATTTTCATATCTTAGTGAATGACAAATGCCTAGTTCATTGAAGATTTCTAGAGCTGTAGTTTGAGAATTCCATGAGAATGAAATGAATTGGATTTAGTTTAGAAATTGGGATTTGTAAGAGAGAAGAAATGGTGTTGAAGAAGGGGTTTATGTGTGTGGGAAATGGAAAAAAAGGCGCAAATACGGTGTGTATGACTTTATTGGATCTTTTTGTTTGGACTGTTTTTATTTAAGATGTGGTGGACTAAACTCTGGACACTTAAATTGGACCCACAAAAATGGCCACCACACCTATGGGCTCATTTGACAATTCTTTCTTTGATATTTATGTGGGGCCGGTTTGATAGAACTGTCAAGGGTGTCAATGGTGGTGGTTAGGACTGTATATGCTATATTACAAATCGTAAAACTTTACCGTACCACATCGTTTAAGTCTAAATCGTATTGTACCATATATTTAACGGCTTGATATGATTTTAATTTTTTAAAAACCGTTGATCTTAGTATGATTTTGGTTTAGCATAAAATCAAACCGAAAAACCGTTGGTAAAACAGTTAATATTAATTATTAGATTTTTTTGTTTACAACCACTAAAATATGTCATAACCTAATTAATTCTGCTCCTTTTTCTTTATTCTTTATTTTAATCTTTTCATTTTATAATTAGTTGTATTGTGGCAGTATATTCTCGAACAAGATAATACTGAATTTGGTCAATCGAAATCGACTCACACTCTATAAACGGAAACAGTTTCATCCTTTAACTATTTGTTTACAACTGAGAACATTAATGACTAATGAGATGTCATGTAGATACTCATTAAGAAGTGTACATTACGAAAGACTTTTCTGACCGTGTGGGAGACATGAATTATAGACGATTACTGTGACTCATGTGTACTAAATACTAATACTATTTTAAATTTTGAAAAACCAATGGTTTTTAGAAAAACAGTGGTGTTACACCGAACCGTCTCATCCAAAACCGTACCAAACCGTTTATGAAATGGTTTAGCACGGTTTCAAAAACTTAAAAAACGTCCCTCATGGTTTCGGTTTTGGTTTCATCCAAAACAAAACCAAATTGTACCATGTACCTCCTAGTGGTGGTAGGCAGAAGAAACTCACCACTTGGCTAGTAATACTGCCTCGTAAAAGATATTCAAAAATATGAGAACGTAACGGCGACATAGTTAAAAACTTTAAATCGGTTACGACGAAAATCACCCACCCAAGAAGCACGTCAGCCACATTTTGAAGTTATGGTAAAATTTTTTGAAGGAACACGAGTAAATACCCCCAATTTTATATATTATGTACAAATCATTGTAGTCAATCTCGGACGAGAAGGCCGAGATACCGCCGATAATATAGGTTTCGGTGTTTATCCGAGATGCCGATATTCGCCGATATTTTACCGATATGCACCGAAATATAGAGTCGTACCAGTGTCTCGGTCCCGACCTATATTTCACTGAAATGCGATATTGACTACCTTGGTACAAATGCATACATCAACTAAATACAATAATACATCTTAATTAGAATACATGGAAAAATATAAAAATTATGTGTTCTAAGATACAAACAAAGTATAAAAATACATGAAACCCATTGAGGAATCCGATAATATTCGAGGGATGGTGTGAAAATTCTAATTCCACCATTTGAATTTATGTTATTCTTTGAGAAAAAAATTTTCTTCTCCATCAAGATTAAGTGCTCCAAAGAGGAGTAATCTACACAACAAATCAAAAATTGAATCACATATAGTAGCCATGGATCTTCAGATCTACGTCATACCAGTGTAAATCGTCCTCGAGAATATAATTAAAAACGATTGTAGCAATCGATATAGACACCTTAAAAGCTATATGAAACTTAATAATCACAAAAAAAAATTAATCTAGATACTAATAATTTTTATATTTACAAATCCAAGCGTTATTTAAATCTTAATGATATGATTGAAATCTGAGCAGAAAACCTAATTGAGAAAAGATTAAACTCAAGAAGAAATTTATCTGGTTTGAAAAAATAATGGAGAAAAAGAAAAAAAATGGTTTAAACTTTTTCTTTTGTGGTGTCCATGTGGCATGCCAGTTAGTACGTTAATTTTTGTAGGAACGTTTTAGTCACATTTTCATTTGGATTTAGGGTCTCTAGTCATGTCACTTAAAGTCTAGACTGTAGATGGTGGATTTTTAACAAAGGATAAAATAGTAAAGTCATCTCTACCCAGCAATATTTTGTCTATGCTGTTGACCCAGCATCAAAAACATAAAATTCTTATTTTACATTTCACAAGAGAATTAAAATATCAAACGCTCACTACAGGCATCTCATACTGATCCTGTAACCTCTCTGAAAATACATATATGATATTAGAGCCTCACCCGACAGAGCTCTTAATATTCTAAATACAACACTAGTATTGTGCAACTCAGTGCTTACTCATGTACGATAATAGGTCACCTCCTAGATGAATTAATCACTAGTATAGAGCATCATTGTCCTCAAAGTATCATTGTTGGTGATTACAATTCTTTCCCAGATGATCTCTTACTATACAATAAACATCCAGAGCACCTCTTTGTCCATAAGTGGATATAAATGCTTCTAGATAGATTGTCTACTAGTATAGAGCAACTTATTTCCTCTTTATATTCCTTGGATGAATATTTAGAGTGATTTTACATCAATATTCAAACTCTAATTGAATAACATTGATTGATCATAATGCATAACAAGCTGCGCACGGATGCACTAAGTCGAAACATCACATATCTGTGTATGCACTAGGTCATGGTTGTGCCAAATGCAAATCTAAATCTCCAATAACGATTGGTCGAGCTTAAATAATGCACAATTTCAATATTGGTCACATTAAAATCCCAATATTGGTTGAAATACAACGAAACCCTAATATTGGTTTCCGACACATTGTCATGTCACCTTGCAAAAACGTGACAATGGGTGTGGAATGGGGAAAAATATAACCAACGTATGTTTTCCTATTTGTCCACTACAACATACAAAAAGGTCATCTTAGTCCGAATAACGGTCTAGGAGATATGATTCAAACCCTACTCGAACTACAATATGAAAACTGCCAGAATTTTATCTGGAGGGTTACTGTTTGCTCCGTTTGACTACTGAAACGAGCTTTAAACCTAAATCCTTCCACGTGAGGATGTAGACAATGATCTCAGGATTCCGAATTGGGGCTTATCATCGAAAACGGACATCTTATGAAGAATCTACAGTTTTACTAAAAGACGTCATATCTGAAATTTTTATAAAAAAACTAACACCCACGGGTATAGATAACAATAATGCTCTTCAAAGCATAACGCAAATAGAAAGAAATAAAATAGTAAGAAAAATAGGGAGACTGTGGGACCGGCCGACCGACCTCCCTTGGCCGGTCCCCATTCTCATATTTTCTCCAAAAAACTTTATTATTTTATTTTTAGGGTTTTCCTCTTTCCAATAAAACTCTTATGTTCTTTCTACCAAAGCCTAATCTCTCTTGCTTCAAAAATATAGCTTTGAAGAGCTATATAAAGATGATATGGTACGCAAAGCATAGTCCTACTGACTACCAAATTCGTGCTTAATCCATGATTGGACCTACCTTTGACCGGTCCCACCACCTTGGTTGGTCCTCCTTCTCTGGGATTCTCCCTCTTCCTAGTTGGTCTCTCCACTAGTTACTCATCTGTCATGATTCATTTGCCATATTAGGGTTTAATTTAATTGGTTCCGCTACCAATATTTAAATAACCTCAATTTTGTCATACTCTGGCGAAACTTAATATTGTACAATTCACTAGCGCTCACGCGACTTGGTGCTCGCACGACCAAGTGCTCACGAGACCTATGCTCATCAATTCAACAAGATTATTCGAGTACCATTGCTGCCTCAGCTGACACAATAACATTACCACAATTATCAACGTCAATATTGATCAGACTCTCTAAGCTCACTGCTTGTCTCAGCACACAACTAGTGCTTCGTCCATCAGTGAGTCAACATGCTAGACTCATCAACATGCTAAGACTGACAATCTAGCTAGGTCAGCAACTGACCAATAGTCTACGAAGTAGATTCAACCATGCCCGAGACATCAATTATGTCACATGGGGGGATATTCACTAGGGTTTTGGTCTGGCGGCCTGCAACACGTGTGGTGTAATGATACACCCACGACGAGAAAGTAAAAAGTCGTGTCGACAGTTGAAGGGGTAAAGGGAATAGTGGTTGCACAACTGCCAAGTCCCACTCACACGACGAAGTCGGTTTTCACCATGATTTCCACTTCTCTACAACTGTCACCACTTACGAGATCAATGTGTTATTTTCTTATGCTATAAATAGGTTCTTCAACCTATCGACAAAAAAAAGAAGGAATTTTGGGGAGAATTGAAAGGCAAGGAGTTTTCATCTCATAAGCACTTGAATGATCACAGAGCTATCATCTTAGAGATTTTCAGAAAACTCACTTTCGTCTTCACAACAATTCAACACATTTCGTCATCATTGACATTCAATTTCATTGGTCTCAATACTTTCTCCGCTTCCTCCCTATAGATCAACCCTTCTCCTTCGTCTGTGGCCGAAGCGAAATTGGAACAATCATTTCTTGATTTAGGCCAATTTTGAACAGATTGATCTCTCCAAGCTTAAATGTACTTATACAGTACAAATGTTTGGTGTTTAAGTGATTTGGTCTTTAGTCGATTTGTCAAATTCAAGTGATTTGCCTCGACTGGCATAGCTTGATCTCTCATTTGCTCCAACTACCATTAGTCTTCTTCACCATTTCCCTATTTACCCTCAAATTGTATTTACCCACAAACACTCTCATAAAAAGATAACTAGTGAATCTGGGTTCGGACTAATTCTTCATAATTTTGAAGGTGGTTTTTAACATGCAAGATGTATTTACAAATGGATGTCTAGTACTGAACAAGCTGAATGCGAAGGTGTGCTACAAGTTATGTAATGAGCAAAAGAGTTTGGACTATATCAAACATGTTTCGAACTCGATGCCAAACTAATAACACATGCAGTAAATGGTGACTACGAATCTGTTTTGTGGGAAAACCAATTTATTATCTTAGTGATTAAAGAAATTATACGAAAATATCCATTATGGAAATGCAGTTTTATTGATAGAAAATATAATAAGCCAGCTGATAAACTAGCTAGGCACACTAGAGTTTTTAGTCTCAAAAGTCTGGTTCTCCTGTACTCCGAGCTTCATTATAAATGCTTTAATGGAAAATAGTAATAATGTAATACTTACTTATTATTGGTAAAATTCTTTTTCTAAATAAATATTCGAGGTGTTAAATCGTTTTTGATTTACCAGAAAATCATGGATTTGCCAGAAAAGCATGGCCAAAGACGCTAGAGAATGATGAGCTTTTGTTTCACAAATCCATTTTAACCGAACAAACAGTAGTACATGTTTTCACTCAGGAAAACTCAATTCTACTTAAGTCCGCAGCATTCATTTGCAACAAGCTCCTGAGATTGCCTACTATATTATTTACTTAGAGATCCTCAAGAACAATAAGAGATTGCAGATAAAGGGAATGTAGAACTGTCGTTTGTTAATATAAAAAACTAGAATAAGGGTCGTTTCCACAATATATGAACTTTGCACAATTTTTATATATGGGCATACTTTCATAAAAAGGGTGATCCCTTCTTTATAGTTTATATCACTCAGATTAGATAGTTAACTGAACCAGGAATCAAAAACTTAGGTAGAATGAGCTAGGAACGAAAAAGAGCTGACGTTTTAGATTGCTCTTATATGTTCCAGTCAATAGATATTTCATCTTCTTACAATAGTCTAGATTTTCAAGTATCTTAAGATTAAGGAGTTCAATTTTCTTAGTCATCAATAATAATAGCGCACATACATGAGCTAGTAACTAAAAGAAGAAGAATAGGCTGCTGCTTCCCCTGCTACTGGTTGTGCAGCTACATAGAAACCATCTTCATCATTCCCATTCAATCTTTATCAGCATCTTCAATTTCCTCATCCTCCGGTACACCACGGAGATACAAAACATTATTGCACCTGCAAATTGGCATTCAAACAAATGAAATGAAATAAACATCAAGCCAACAACATCAAACAGGTCCATTAAATCAGTATGACAGCACTCAAAATCATTCCTGAATCTCAAGTAAAATGAGTAACAAGAAAGATGTTTCATGCCCACCAGTCTGGCTAGAGCTAGGGTGACAAACTTATGAAACAAAACTCGAGAGTCAAGACACTGACGAGATCATTGTACAGGCATAGGAGACACACTTAGGAACCTCGTCCTACTACTTAAGCTAGCTGGTTGATGATTATCAAGCAATTATTACCACAATGTTTAACATTTAAGAGCCTCCTCGTATGCCAAATAGATAAACGTTGTACAGAGAGAATATCTAACTTATACATAGAACTAATTTTGCTTCCAATGGGGTGTAGACTTTTACCTTATGAGGATCTCTCCAAGATTTCCAGTAAACTGTCCATCAATGTATTCTTCAGTATTGGCAAGCTGCAGTTGAGTTATGCAGATGGTTTAATAGTTAGTATGAGAACTCAAACAACTAGAAAAACAAAAACAAAAAAACAAAAAAAAACAACAACAATGAATGCCAACAAATTAAAAGACCATCAAAAGTATACCTGTAAGTTCATGTATGAATCTACCGAAACAAGAAAACCTGCAAATTTTAACTACTGTTAATACTATTGCCTCAAACAGATATACATACAAATGATATTCATCTTTATAGAAAAGCTTCCAACTAAATAAACTCAAGAAAAAAAGTACCTTTGTACTCCATTCCCCATTTGAGCTTGACCATGACCGTCTTCCCAGTAAGGTTGTTCAAAAAAGGTTTCGGATTCACAGGTACGCTCTGAAAAATCTCAACAGAAGTAACATAGTAAGAATCACTACCATGGATACAGCATCACTACATAGTTTTCCCCCTAAAAAATCTAGAAATTTGGTAAACACTAAAACAAAGGGGCAATCTGCATAAAACCATACAGTAATTGTAACGAGTGTAACGACAAACTACGAGACTTCCTTAAACCCCTAATCCCTAAATTTATACATATTCAACACATTGTTACAAAAATATCGCAATATAGACAGAAAGAGATAGATAGAGACTTACCGCCATTGATCTGGAGATGAGGAAAAACTGATTTCCTGAGAATACTTGTTGGAGAAAATTTGGGGATTTTTTAGGGTTTTAAGACCGACCGAGAGAAAAAGAAAAGTAAACAAGGGTTCACTTCATAATATATATGTTCAAAAAGGATTGGCTGCAGAAATAAATATATAATCTATTAATACATCCCTTGACCTTTGACGTTGACTATTAAGTCCACCGAATCTAGAAAAAGTGTACATGCTTAACCAACGGCTAAAGATGATGAACATTCGCTCACTTTTTTTCTGTTAGATTTATTTTCAGTGCAATCATGTGCAACGTTCCTTGATTCCTCACCAACAAACAAAATCTAGTATCAGCTTTTCATACCGCGTTTTACCTAACCACCGGTCCACCACACTGCATTTCCTATATAAACCACTTCTTAACTCTCACTTCTTCTTCATAGCTCCATAAGAACATCGCATACTACAAACTAGCTAGTGTTATAAGCAAAAGAGCTATCGTTTTCGGTTTTAGTCTTCGTTATTTTGGGTATTTTTAGTGGATATTCAAGAAATGAAGACTAAAACATTTGTTTTTAGTATTGCTTTATGCGTTTTATGTGAATGTGTTGTTGGTGGATTACCTAGAAGACCCGTTAATGTTCCATTTCACAAGAGCTATGTTCCGTCTTGGTCGAGTGATCATATTAAGTACTTTAATGGTGGTTCCAATGTAGATCTCGTGCTCGATAAGTACTCAGGTACACATACATTTTTAAGTTATTGAATGCATTTTCGTTCACTACATGTCTTGCTTTTGCTAGTGTTTAATTATGTCTGAAATGGGTGTAGGAACTGGATTTCAATCAAGGGATTCTTATTTGTTCGGGCATTTTAGCATGAGAATTAGAATGGTTGGAGGTGATTCAGCTGGAGTTGTAACTGCTTTCTACGTAAGAGAAAAAAAAACATATAACCCCAAGCTATATATTTTCATCATTGAGATAACATTGATGTCGTTAAAAATGAAATTGATTTGTTTCACTTATGCTTATTTGTTTCGTCAGCTCTCATCACAAAACTCAGAGCACGATGAGATAGATTTTGAGTTTTTGGGGAACAGAACAGGCCAACCATACATTTTACAAACCAACGTTTTCACGGGAGGAAAAGGCGACAGAGAACAAAGGATCTACCTATGGTTTGATCCTTCAAAAGATTTCCACACCTACTCTGTCCTTTGGAACATGTATCAAATCGCGTAAGTTCAATATTATATAAAAGCAGGTGTTAAAGTTGTTGGATGATGATATCAACAACTGAATTCGAAACTACTAATGATTAAACATTTTCAGGTTCTTTGTTGACGACGTACCAATAAGGATATTCAAGAATAGTAAAGACTTAGGAGTAAGATTTCCATTCAATCAACCTATGAAAATATATTCAAGTCTTTGGAACGCTGATGATTGGGCAACAAGAGGTGGCTTAGAGAAGACTGATTGGTCAAAAGCACCTTTTATAGCATCGTATACTCAGTTTCACGTTGACGGTTGTGATGCAGCATCACCTCAAACAGCACAAGTATGCTCAACACGTGGAAGGATGTGGTGGGACCAGAAGGCTTTCCAAGACCTTGATGGTATACAGGATAGGAAACTTCGATGGGTGAGGAAGAAGTTTACCATCTACAATTACTGTGTTGATAAATCTAGGTTTCCCAATCCTCCTCCAGAGTGTGGACGAGACAGAGATATCTAAGTTTGATAGCTGGGTAGAAGGGGCAAGGACTTAAGGAATTTTGCAATCGGTGGTGAGGTCTTGTGGACACACTTCTAAACATTGTCCATAAAATCAGAGCTTAGATAGTTGTTGGTGTCCTTATGGCAAGATTTGATGCTTAAATGATTATTTTATTAAATATTGCTAAATCAATAAAATAACCAAAATTTTGTGGTTTTTTCTTTGATCATTAGAACATCTCCGATAGGAAGATGTAAAAAAAAATCACGTGAAGGGCTTATTTAGATCTTTTATTTATGAGTTCTATACATGTAGTAGATATAAGACTTTTTAGCTAAAAAACTATTTCCAATAGTATATGGATTAAATTTTAGAATCATAAAATCTTAACCGTTTAATCTTATTTGAAATAATTATTAAAGGAAAAAAATAGGGAAAAAATGACATGGATGGTCTAACCTAAAATCTAGTTAAGACTTTCTCTAAAACCTTCGTATTTAGTATGGCATCCCTCCTATTTTGTAGGACCTTCTATTAGAGATGAATTAATTTTAGATGGGGTCTAAAATACTATGTGTTATGAAAAAATAAAAATTTCACCTTATGTTGGAGATGCTCTTCGTATCAATGTTGTTCTTCAGTTCTCGTGATATGAAATGAAATTAAAACGAAATTAGAGTATGACTTTGTCAAGGAGAGAGGGGTAATTGATACAGTGAGTTGAACATTAGAACTCGTCTCGCCAACTAGAAATAACATATAGGAGTAGATTTTCCAGTGATTGATGTGTTTGTTTCATATATGTCAACATCGTTTAGACTTTCTATTGGTTATAAAAATATAAATTTAAAAATATTGGGTAAGTATCATTTAATAAATGATTAACAATATTTATATTTACATTTTCTAGTTTATTTCACTAACATAAAAACGACTAGGATGAGAAGACATCCTATAGACGTTCATATTGAGGATGTGTATCGAAAACTATGTCACGTCATCTACACATTGATTTAAGAAGTTAAAGTTAGAGAGGGATTTTAGAAAAAATGGGTGTGTATCCTAAATGAATTTAGACATTTATCCTCACACACATTCCATTAGAAAAGCTATTAAAATTTTCATCGTTGCTATAACACACTTTTCATACTCGTTATTAAAATTCTAACCTAATCAATTTATTTTATTTTATTTATTTAAAATAGGAAACCAAACGTTAATCAGATATTACTTGTAAAACCATGTTATAAGATAATATAATAAAATGTTATAATGTTTCAGAAGTTATATTACATACAGTTACATTGGATTATTCTACTACTATGTATTTTATTTTCACAAGGAGGATTTTATTCAAAAAAAAAAAAGAAAAAAAAGAGGGGGACTAAATCAAACCTCCAAAAAAGAGAGAAACAATTCAAGTAATAAAACAAAACATAATACAAGTTATCGAAAGTGATTAGTTGACCGATTAAAAATGTCATTACCCAAACCGAACGAAAAAAATATGGTGGATCGTCCCACCATTGTGAACCAGTAGAATCACCTAAATTAGCCATTAGATCTGTCATCGCATTACCTTCTCTGTATATGTGAGCTTATAGAAATTAAATCGCCGATAGAAACTTCATACAGGTAGCCCAATGAACTGTTAACTTCTAAGGCATCAATAAAAATGTGAGATAACTTTAATGACATGCATCGGATCACATTCAAACCAAATACTTTTTTGTTTTAGGGTGAAAACAAATGTACTGCAAAAAGTACTTTTTGTAGGTTTGAGAGATTAAAATCGAATAGACGAGCCTAAGCCAGGAAATGACTGATCACGCCCTGCTTTGGTTACAAAGGTGGAGATGATGGGTTGACCTTAGGGGAGAGAAGCAAAAAAGGATGAGAAATCCCTGTGTGATGAGAAAGTGGTAGTGTATAGTTGAAGACTGAATGCAGGACTGTAAAGTGGACTATATATTGGATAGATCTCTGTTATGTTCTTAAAATCCTTTATTTTTTCTTTCAAAGAGATAAAGCCATCTATTTTATTGTCTTGTCGTAAACATACTGGTTTCTTGTAAGCTGTGGTAGTTACGAAGAGGTGGAGAAGTGATGATCGTGGAGATCATAGTAGAGTCATGTCAGATAAATCAACGAGACTGTATGACCATTACTATTCATCCTCTCAACCGTTATTAACCGCCCACCATTTATTACGTTCTTGTCATGGATGCGTTGCCACATTGCACGTTGTCGTAGACCGTACTACCCCAATAATATGATGTATTTGATATCTCGTAGAAAATAATGGAGTCATGGACTACTACTATTTTGGTCAAGTTAAGTAAATAAAATGTTAGTAAGACATGTCGCACAGGTCACTAAATGGATAAGTAGACTGATAAGTGTCAAGTATAGTAAAAATGGTAATTTTAGTAGTCATGTACTATCTTAAAAGTAGCATGACATAAATTTGGACGTTTTTGAAGTCAAGATTACACAAGAGTTTTCAAGGACCAAGCATGGTAGACTTAATTGGATGTTTTTGAGAACATGCTTAGAATAAGTATGGTGCTGGCAATAGGCTAGTGCCAAGAGAAGTTGCAACGCTAGCAAGAGCATAAATCTCTCTCAAGGACCGAACACCTAGCTAAGCCGCGTTCACAGGGATCGACGATCTGGCCATAATGCATCCTTAGAAGTCGGAGATTAGATTTAGGAAACGTCCTTAGGGATTAACCTCTTGGAGTGCGCACATGATCTGGCATTAGGCCAGCGTCGTAGGGATGGTCAACAATATATGGTATGGGGCTGGTAATAGGCCAGCGCCGCAAGCTTAAAGACGCGTCCTCGAGGGCCGGCCATTAGGATATGATGCGTTCTTGAAGATCGGATATGAACTTTGAATACGTTCTCAAGGCTCGGTCATTGAGTTGTGACGCTTCCTTGAGGATCGATTATGAAATTAAGCTACGTTCTTAAGGACTGGCCATCAAATTAAGACGTGTCCTTGAGAACATGGCACTGAGCTAAGTTACGTCTTTAAGGACCATACATCGGCTATTCCCATAGTAGAAATTATTTGGATGTCGTTTAGACATTGATGAATATTTGAGACATGTTCAAGGAATTTAACCATAAAAGTTATGCGAGTTAAGACTAGTTCAATATTGTACATATTTAGAGAGGCTATGGATCAGTATAGAACGCCTGTAGCTATTTGTGGAGATTGTAATCTCAATTCTGTTTCGAAATATATGTAGAGATGCAATATTTCATATTTTGATGTAAATATAGAAATATGCGGGATATTTCTATGTTTTTGCTACTGACAAAAGGAAAATTAATAATTCTACCCTTTGTCAAAAATCCACCATTTATATTAAGTCCCCTGCTTAGTGGGAACATTAATTTTTGATAGTCAACACTATATGGTGACAAAATAGTAAGTTTAGTAGTAGACTGTATAGGCACAATTTGAGTGTTGAGCTCTGATGATGTCATTAACATGAATTGAGCGTTAAGCTGTGAGCAATGAGCTCTAAGCAGTGATGCCATCATCGGGCATTTGAGTAATCTAGGTACTCAGTAATGATATGAGTGACCAATGGTGGTGTTCTAGGTGATCTTAGCTGAAATGCTCACTTGTAAATTATGTGTGACTTAGAGCATTGAAGAGATACCTCTGACTCAAAATACTCATGAGTGAGATACATGGATTGGTATCATACCAAGGATAGGAAGCATTAGTTACCGTTATAATTAGGATAGGATAATAACAATAAGATAGCATTGGCACGAAGCCAGCGTTGTGAGCAAGTATGACACTAGCACCAGGATAACGCTGAGTAAAGTCTAGCGCTGGAACTAAGCCAATATTGTTAGGTTTGGCGCTAGCTCTAGGATGGTATTGGACTAGTCTAGCATCATGAAGATAATAGTTGGCGCCGGCAGTAACAAGCACCGTAAAGAGAAAAGTTGGTGCTGACAGTAACCAGTGCCGTGAAGAGGAGGCCGGCGGCGCTAGCCTGATGGTTATTAGTGCTGGCCTATTGGATGTTGCCGCTGGTCATGGAGAGAAGGTAGATGCATCCTCGAGGAATTATGCTTGTTTTACCATGCATCCTCGAGAGGCGGAGTCTAGAGTAGGGACACGTCCTTATGGACGGTGCTTGTGTTGTATATTGAGAATTACTTAGCTTAGTAGAGAAATCTACAACACGTTATTGATAAATGAATTATTTACACTAGTTCGATACTCTAAATCATTGTTTTCTTGTTAGTTTTCATATCATTGTGCTTTGATTTTGTTTGTTTTTGAGTTCTTTAGGAGTTTTGAAGTATATTATACCAAAGAAGAAGAAAGGAGTTCATTACGAAATAAAGTGAATAAGGAAGTCAAGCTCTACAAGTGAAGCAGGGCCAAATATCATGTTTAACTCGTTTAAATCCATAATTTCTTATCATCATCTTGACGAGAATTAAAAGACGAAGCCAACGCAAAAGAATGAGGTCATTCCGAGTTCGTATGAGAAAGTTATGAGTAAAATAACGAAAAGAAGTAAAACGTTCAGCAAAACAATTGCTAGATAATGGGGAACGAGAGTCTACCAAAACAAAATACAAGTCCTCCCTACATATCAACCCTTCTCCTTCCTTTGTGACTGAAACGAAATTGGAACAGTCATTTCTTGATTTAGGATGATTTCATACAAATTGATCTCTCAAATCTTAAAAGTACTTATACAATACAAATGTTTGATGTTTAAGCGATTGGTGTTTAATCGAGTGACTTGCTTCGACTGGCATAGCTTGACCTCTCATTGCTCTGACTAGCATTACCCTTCTTCACCATTTCCACTTTTACCTTCAAATCGTTTTTACCCACAAATAAGTACGTTATAGTTCTTTTAAAAAAAATAAACTTTATAAGCTTTTTTTAAAGGGTTGATCCATTTTTCTCCCGATCCAGAAAAAACGTTATTTCATAATATCCTAAATTACTTTCTAATGATTTTAAACGTTATTTCACCTTTTGATCTGAGATTTTGGAGAGAAAGAAACGATTTTGGAAGTTTTATCTTTGATTGCTTTCTCCGATCTAAATAAATATCAAACATGTATAAAAGGAAATATTTGTTTTTCTGATAGTGAATGAAAAATTGATGTAAATATTCAGGCCATAAAGAGATTGAATCTGAAATTGTTAGTGTTCTGAGATTGAATTTTTATTGGCGATGAAAGAATATAAACTAATGAAAATAAAATTAGTTTCTTCTTTTGAAATAAACAGCTTAATCCAAGTTTTTACTACTATTTTTTTTATTTTAAATTAGGTTTAATTTTCCCAAAAATTTATTTTTAATTATTATATTTAGAACATTAATGATATCTATATGATTGATTTTTGATTTAGATTCAACTGATTGACGTTCCTTTTGATTCCGAGAATTTAAAGGTTATATAGTTTTATAAAATCAATTATTGAATATGATTTCCTTGGGAAGGATAAATATTAAAATGACCAATTTGAACAACGTGTACATAAATATTGGTTTTGTGGGTTTCGTTGTAGATTCATTGTAACTAGGGCTGTCAATGGGTATCCGAATACCCGGATTCGTCCCAGAACCGGATGAATCGGGTCCGGGTTTCAAAACTGTACCCGTTAGTGATTTTGGACCTAACGGGTAAGACCCGATAATAAACGTTCCATCAGGGTCCTACCCGATGGGTATCCGTGGGTAATCTGATAATTTATAGAGGGTTGATTTTGTAAAATTAGATAGCAAAATTAGATCATAGATATAGAAAAATTAGATCTTCACTTCATTTCATTCTTTCCGTTTCTGATGAGAAGAGAAGACTTCTACAGAAACAACCCATCGGCTGTGACTAAATGATGCATATGCACCAAACCCATCTTCTTTTCCGACCACAACAGTGACAACACCACCAAATCGACCGCAGTGACAGTAGTTACGTTCTCAACATCAAGATCAGGATTTCTCCTCTAGTCAGTCAACTATTCAGCATCATCATGAAATGGCAGCTATAGGTGGAAGAAACCCTCGTGCAAAATCTCTCAATTCAACTTGTATGGGTAACATTATTTTAACGTGGTTATATTGTTGTTTGATATAAGTAGGATATGATGAAACTAACGGAAGACAAGATGATGCTCAAGTTAAATCCTTTGCAACTCAGGAAACTCCGTACTTTAGCTTACCTAAAATCAATCTACGATATGTTTTTTTCTTGTCTTCTCGTGTTTTAGAGTATGGACCCGATAATTACTCAGACCCGATAATTACCCGATATTTTAATAGGTTCCGGTTCTGGGTTCATAGAATTAGAAACCGGACCCAAAATCGTTAGAATCCAGAACCGACTAAAATATCAGGGTCCGGGTCCGGATCTTATGGTACCCAGGGGTCCATAGGATCCGGAACCATTGACAGCCCTAATTGTAACCTTTTGTTAGGGTATTAAGTCACAATCGTGACGTCATTAAATCACAATCGTTAGGGCAATTGTCAGTTAGTGGTAAATTGGAGTACGAAGCACTTCAAAATGGTACAAAAGTATACATTCCGATTGTATTGATTGAAATCAATAAATATACGTTCAATTATTTTGAGGGTTAGTTTTCAGAGCAGCGTAAATTTGTTATTTTGAGAAATCGTCACATCAATACTATAAACCTTTGGTGCTTGTAGGTCATGGTGTTACCCTTACGGAGACATAGCAACAGTTCGTACCAGGCATATGCATCGGGTGAAACACGAAATGATTTTTCCATTCACTGATTATATGTAGACATGTATTTTGTTCGTATCAGGCATACGCATAATGAAATGTTAATAATTGCCATACAAATATGCAATGAATATTGTTAGTAGAGTTTTAATCGTCTTCCCTAGTTTTTCCTTGGTACAGTTTTTGTTGTTAGTAAATCATGAGCCAGTAGCTCGAACAAAGATACGTCAAAGAGAAATAGACACAAAGAAAGGCCAATGTTCTGTGAAGAAAATTCCAGCGCATAATGTATTAAAAATGAAATGTATAGGTATGCAGCGTGTATAAAGACATATCGTAATGCTATGGAATTTGTTGCCAGTGTGGATTGCAGTTGCTTTTGTGTTCATAATTTTTAATTATTCACCTAATGGTTTTTATTTATTTTCATTAGGGTTGTCAATAGATACCCATTATCCGGATCTGGTGGTTTTGGATCTGGTTTTAGGTTTTAATATTAGACCCATTAGCAATTTAGTATCCGATTTGACCCAATATCTTAACATATCCAAATAGGTAATACCCATCGGATACCCGTGAGTATTGGGTATCCGATTCTTCATTCTTTAATTTATCATTTTAGCAAAATTGTAAGTCTTTTACTAGTTTTGGCTTTGATTTTTTTTTATTTTTTCTTATATTTAATCTTTATTTATAACATTAATAAAAAAATATAAATAATTTGAATTCAAGCCAGCAAGTGAAAAATATTAAGTTTTTGAAATTGTTTTTCTTAATTTTCTTAATACCCAGCGGGTAACCGAAATCGATGGATCCCCAAGATTATTATCGGGTCCGGTTCAAGGTCCACTAATTTAAGAACCGGACCTAACTTTTATAATAGGGTCCGGTTCCGGGTCCAATGGTACCCAAATGGACACGAACCCATTGACAACCCTAATTTTTACCCTTAATTGTGGTTTAAATCTTTTAATTACTTTTATTATATTTGCTTGTGTTTTATATGTTATATTGGATTCTTAAACTAAGGCATACAAACTGGTGCGTATGTGGAAAAAATGACCCTATAAGCTTATGCTTGCGTAAATAACTAGGGTGTACAAACTGGTGCACATGTGAAACAAATGACTCAATAAGCTATAACTAAGGTGTATAAAATGGTACACGTGTGAAAAGATGACTTCATAAGCTTACGCTTGTGTAAATAACTAAGGTGTACAAACTGGTGCAAATATGGAAAAATGACTTTGTAAGCTTATCCAAGCGTAAATAACTAGGGTGTACAAACCAGTGGACGTGTGAAAAAATGAATCCATAAACTATAACTAGGGTGTACAAACGAGTGCACATGTGAAAAACAATGATTCCATAAGCTTATGTTTGCATAAATAACTAGGGCGTACAAAAAAAAATTACTCCATAAACTTATGCTTGCGTAAATAACTAGGGTGTACAAACTGATGCAGATGCGAAAAAAAATGATTTCATAAGCTTATACCTGCGAAAATAATTAGGGTGTACAAACTGGTACACATGTGGAATAATGACTTCATATGCTTATGCAAGCATAAACAACTAGGGTGTACAAACTGGTGTACATGTTGAAAAAAAAATGACTCTCATAATATTATGCTTTCATAAATAACTAGGGTGTACACACCAGTGCAATATGAAGAAATGACTCCATAAGCTATAACTAGGGTGTTTAAACTTGTGAACATGTGAAGAAAATGACTCCATAAGTATATACTTGTATAGATAAGTAGGGTATACAAACTGGTGCACATATGAAAAAAGATGACTCCATAAGATTATGCTTGCGTAAATAAATAGGATGTACAAACTGGTACACACGTGAAAAAATGACTTTATAAGATTATACAAGCGTAAATAACTAGGGTGTACAAACTAGTGCACATATGGATGACTATATTATATTTATCGTACATTTGTGCACCCCTAAAATTAAAGGTTTATTATTTATTTTTTCATTGGTTATTTTATTTAATTATTTTCTATTAGTTTTACCCCTGCTTTTTATATTATGAATAAAAAATTATTTGAGGCCACAATGATAATTTATATAGTTTTAAATTCTTTTTCCTATTTCACCCTTATTTTTATATATGCATTAAAAAAAATCAAAATTAATTACAGGGCATTAAAATAAATTAAAACATAGTTATATTTGAAACCTTGTTGTGATGATAACGTATTTATGTTTCATACCGCCAAATGTCAGTACATCTATTACCCATATGTTTTATGTTCCAATAAAATAACTACATTAATATTAGAATAATTTAATATAATTTAAAAAATAAAATATTTTTAATTTTCAATATTTTGTTTTTACACTATATTACATGTGCCCCGCCATTTAATAAAATAAAAACAAATGAAATTAGGGTCAGAATCTTATCATGCAACATTTCTATTTTCAATGTCTCATTTCTAAAGCAAACAATTCCTAACGATGATAAAATTTCTCCCAATGTGTGTTAGTTGTTCAAATATTTTTCACGTAGAATAAATTTGAACAGCAATAGTACTTATTTATAATTTTTCCTAAATTAGTAGTTCAGGGTTATGATTTATTTTAGTTTTTTAGTTTTTCCCATGATGCCTTCTTTTTGTCGTCCGACAGTTTCACTGCGGATTCATGGGTTTCTGGATGCGTATTTCAAATGTATTTTCTTAGCTTTAATGGCTAGTTTACTTTGATTAGGTTCTCTAGCGACGATCTCCAGTCACCGGAATCTGAAGTTATTCGATCAAGATTTAGGCAAAAAAGCTCATATTGCAAAGGAGAATCTCATTGCACATAAGACTCACTCAAATAGTCAAACTATGTCTAGAATACCATTCACACTTATAATTTGTTGTTTCTAGTGTTCTTTTATTTCTTTTATCAGAATATTTTGTCGTATACTTCATATAATATGTTGGGTTGATCACTCCTAGTGACCCAACAGTCAGACTATCCCTTAACCAGTTAAGGGATCCACCAAACAAATCTAAGTTAGGTTAAGAAATAAGAAACAAGATTTTTTTTCTCAATTCTTCCTAGTCGTGAAAAACAAAGGAGTGAGTGAGAGAGAAAAAAAGGTAGCCACCATTAGAGAGGTTTTGGTAATGTTTGAGAGTTAGAAAGAGAGTTTGAAGAAAAAGATGAAGATTCTTACCTAAGGATCGTTTAGTTGATGTTGGTGAAGATTTATCAATCAATTTATACATATCTTCAAGGGGGGGAAATGTAGGGTTTGTTCAAAGCCTAGTAGTAAGTATAGTTACACTTGTTATTGTAGGTTATTGTTGAAACTTACCTATTGGGTAAATGAATTAGTTGATCCACCATTAATAGTGAGTATATTTTTGGCAAATTTTTGTCCAAGTGCCATATGCACCTTGAAGTAAAGTGTATCCCCAAAATTGGTAAAAAATTGTATAACCCATTTGTATCCCATTATTATTCATAATGGGAGATTTTCTAGTGGTTTTTACTCTTCACGTTGAAGATGTTTTTCCACGTAAATCTTGGTGTTGTATGATTGTTTTTATTTCGTCGTATTTCATTTATCTTCTCATTGGGGTTGATTACTTGTGTATGTTCCATATTACGCATAGCGGCTCAAATTTGTAATTTTTCCTCAACAAGTGGTATCAAAGCTTTTGGGTTAAGCTAATTATGTGCAATTATGGAAGGTAGCACTATTAATAGAATGGTTAGTTTGATCAGTGAGAATTAAGTGATATGGAAGGAAAAGATGGAAGATTTATTGTATCGTAAATATCTTTATAATCCAATTGAGAACAAGGGAAAGAAGCATAAGATGACTGAAGATGAAGTGTGGCGTGTTGCTAACCGTAAAGCAGTGGGTTTTATTCGGGAATAGATTGATGATTCAATTTTTCATCATATGGTTAGTGAGACAGTAGCATACTCTGTGTGTACAAAAATAGAGGAAATATATGACCAGAATTCTCCTTGTGCAAAAGCTCTTATATTTGCAAAGCTTGGAAAGTCAAAGTACAAGGAAGGAAGTTTAATGGCACAACATTTAGATGAAATCAAGGGCATCATAAATCAGCTTACATATTTAGACTTGGCAATTTCTGATTAAATACAAGATTATCTGCTACTAAAAACTTTACCAGACGGTTGGGAGCCATTGAATGTGTCTATAAATCATTATACTCCAGAAAATAAATTAACCATGATTATTGCAACAAACAGTTTGTTGAATGGAGAAGTGATAGGTGCATTATTTGCACTAATTTGGTACTCTAATTTATTGCTTTCTTGTTAGTTTTCATATCATTATTATTTTATTTTATTTTTTTATGAGTTTCTTAAGGGTTTTAAATGAAGTGGATTCAACTAAAGAATAAAAAAGGAGTTCATTACAACACAAAATAAATAAAGTGCTATAAATGAAGGAAGATCAAAGAGCAATTTCAACTAGTTAAAATAAATATTTTCTTATCATCATCTTAAAGATAATTAAAAGACGAATACAACGCAAAAAAAATGAGGTCATTCCGAGTATGTATGAAGAAATTACGGGCAAAACAAGTTTGTAAGAATTGAGTCTACAGAAAAAAGTTCGGTTGGTAATGCATCACCAAATAGTAACCGAACTTGACACTCACCTGGAGAAAAAATAACTTGTCAGGTTCGTCCGGAAAAGTTCATACTCGAATCAGTCGAACCTGACACTGTTCTGGGACATATTTGGACGCAAAATTTATTTTTAATTCAAGGAAACACGGTTCCGAAAAGATTCTAAACCCTCGAAAGAGAGTATACTTGAGGGCCAAGCATTAAAGGCTATAAAATAAGACATGTAAGGCTCAAATAAGATATCTTGGAAGAATCTCTTATCTTCTGCCTTTCATATCACATCTTCTACATAAAAACTTACGGTTTTCCCCTTAAAGGGAAACCATTCTTTTTCTTTGTACATTTCCCATGAGTTTTAGTAAATCTAAGAGTATGTAACTTATTTTTATTGGTTGGTGATGTAATCATAAGTCCTAAACATATGGATCAATCTGGTTGACCATTACCAATATTCAAGATCTCTTTTTATCGTTCATGTTTTACGGTATATAACATTTATGTGATTATGTTCAAATAATATGATTAGTTCTCTTGAATGTTTAAGTTGAAAATTAAATAAGCTCGGGGGATTTTCTACAACTAGTTAGGGTTCTTAGATAATTCTATCAGGAACCTTAGCAACAAGCTGCATTTTGTGATCAGTAGCAGTGCGAATCATGGAGAAAGTCTCAACTAAAGCTTGGCCAAGGTTGAATATGCCACGATAAGTGTGGTGTATTACATATGAATAACTCGTCTCACGGATATTAATGATTTCCTCAAGTTGAATCTCTTAGAGATAAGCACTAGGTTATTTGGTGGAAAATAATTCATATATTAGCGATTGTAGTATGTGTTGATATGTGGAGGCGTGATTGGGGATACTTTAGGGTTATTGGTATGAATAGAGAACGTATGCTGATTTTAATCGATTGAGAAGCATGATTGGCGATGGAAGATGAAATCCTTAACCAATATTTTCTCACCTTGATCTTAATATTTATCTACTTTGCTTTTACATTCATTAGTTTACTTTAGTTTAATTACCTAGAATGCCTCTTGGTTACATAAGAAGTTGAAACCAAATAACAATTCACAACTCCTCGTGGGAACGATCCTTACTATTGTTATACTACTTGCTAGTATTAGTGGAAACATCTAGAGTAATTTGTTGCACTTACGACACGCATCAAGAAGTTAGAAGAAAGTCATTAGATTTATCTCATTCAGAAGCTTTTATTACAGAAAATCGGGTTAGAAGAAAGGAGTGAAACAATTTGGTAATAACAAGTCAAGGGGTAAATCAAAGTATAGAAAACACTTTGAAAGTTGCATGAAACTATCAAACTAAAGGTTATTATTCAATTGAATGTAGGAAGCCGAAGCAAGAACAAAATAATAGGAAAGAAAAATGACGGACAAGGCAAGGATGTTGCAGCTGCTGCGGCATATGGTAATATCATTTTATTATCTGGTTACAATGATATATGTGTGAGTTCTGCTAGCAAGCTCAACCGGATCAAAAACCCGACCAATGTCAGAACTTTTTCACCAAATATTTAGACCGCTCTCCATCAACTCAGAAGAAATGCAAATCGTTTGAAATCAACCGCAGAGGATCAAAACCTCCAGGTAAATGAAACTGGCAAGCTCAACATGGGCAAAAACCCGATCAACGTTAGAACTTTCTTCGTCAAATTTTTTAAACTGCTCTTCATTTGCTCAGACGGAATGCAAATCGTTTGAAATCAACCGCAGGGGATCAAAAACTCTAGGTAAATGGAACTGGCAAGCTCAACCGGGAGAAAACCCGACCGATGTCATAAATTCCTTCATCGAATTTTTTAAACTGCTCTCTGGTGTGTGTCGTAGCACGTCAAAAATATTTTACTTTCTCGCAATCAGATTTATTATGAAGCTAGAGTAAGTAAGTGTTCGTTCCACGGGAGGCTATTGTTATTATCTTGGTTTTTCAATTTCTCAAGTAACAATGACGGGTTTTGGTTTTGTTCAAAGCAAATAAAGCTAAGCAAAAAACAACAACAAGTGTTTTAAAAGTAATCAATATGATTAAGATATTGTTAAGGGATTGTATCATTCACAAACATGTATTTATATCAATAACTAGAATTGGTAATTTAATCTTTTCTTTTATCAAAAACCCTAGGAAAGCTTGATCGCTAATTTCCAAGTTCATCACACATACATTAAAAGATGCAAGAATGAATTCTCCCTAGAGAACAACCCAACATATAAAAGCACTAATCAAATTTAATTCCCCATGCGCATTACGTTTTGTGAAATAAGGTTTATCAATGTAATTGAACGTGGAAAACACACTAATTCAATTCAACAAAGGTTATGATTCATATGTGTTTGCTAGGATGTATCACTACAAGCAAAAATCACACTTATGTTACTTTAAATCAGAATTTATCGACTTTTACATATTGAAAACCCTAATTTAGCTTGTGAAGGCAAACTCAAGTGATTCCGGACTCAACTGAACAAGTATTCAAATCATATGGAAATATTAAGGATGAATCATAAACGATAAAGTGGAGACAAAACTAATTCATTGAATAAATATCATGTTTGAGAAATCAACTTAAAACCCTTAACCAATAATATGTATTAGCTACTCATAATCATAGAGTTCACGAAATATAATTAAATTAGAGAAGATGAAAAACAGAGCAAACTATAGATGTCTGAAAGGGAATAATGGCTCTTGCTCCTTACTCCCAAAAAATCAGTTGTAAAGTTGTGTAGAAGATCCCATATATGTAGAAGACTTTCCCTTTTGTAATTCTCTTTGTTTCCAAAAATAGGTCCACTCTTTAAAAGTCCAAATCTAAATAGCCACCAAGCCCATGTTAAAAAATAACCCACTAAATTTTTTGTCCAAAAATGGTCGTCGGAGTCCAGAAAAGTTACCGGAAACCAGCCGAAAAAATAACCGACAAACACTTAGGTGACTAGAAAAACTGTCACCGGTCATCGTAGTCAGACTAACGGCTAACAGTTAAGTATAACGGTCAAGGGAATCTGAGTTAGATACCGAGTCAGCTGGTCTGACTCGGTCTTATTTGTCTTACTTGACTGATTCATCTGAATCAGTGAGTCAACTCGCTGGATCAAAAATCAGGCAAAGTTTTGTTTGTATTCAGGCTGGTTCCGACCATATTCAGGCCATCATTCAATCCAAAAACACAATACCATCACCATCTGCAGTACATCACCAACGTACTCAGGCAACACAACTACATCTTAGCTCCATGCCATATCCAGTTCCAACTGCAATCTCTCATCCATTTTCAGTACCACCAATGCTTCAGCTGCAACAAGCCTACAAAGCTACACCAAGCACTAACTCCACATTTTTTGTAGCTTCAATCATTCTTCCTTTTTATCAATTCCTTGAAGCAGCACCATTCACTTGCAAACCCTAACTCTAATTCAAACCACACCACCAACAAGATTAAAACCCATTCATTATCTTCACTGTTCTTCTTGTCTGAGTTCAAGCCATAATTCTTGAACTACATCTTCAAATCCATTCACGGCAACATCATACCACAATCTTGAAATCAACCCCTTCTTCAACAACATCACTATCTAGGTCTGCTCTTCATTCTCTGGCAACAACATTCAATCCCATTATTTCTCAACCTCAACAATGTGAGGTTTAATTAATGTTCAACATTTAATAAGAAAATCAAATTCTTTCTCTCCACAAAAAAGAAGAACTTATGTTCTTGATCTTGTTCTTCATCAATCTAATTTTTGTTTTAATTCAAGAATCTATCATGGTATCAGAGCACAAGGATTCTTATTTCCTGAACTTCTAGCTTTCAATTTTTTCTTTTATTCTGGATCAAATCTGATCTCTCTTTCTTATATGATTCGTGAATTCTTAACTACAATGGAGAATCCAACTTCAAACTCCATAGAAAAAACTCATTTAAATCAACTGACAAATTTCATTTCTCTCAAGCTTAAAGAAGACAATTTCCTTACTTGGAAAAATCTCATGCTTCCTGTAATCAGAAAATTCAAGATTATGAAATATCAAGATGGATCTTACCCTTGTCCAGATCAATATACCAATCCAAGAAATCAAACTAATGGAGTAGAAAATCCACTCTTACTTAGACTGGATTGATGAGGATTCCACAATTAATCTGTGGATCAACAACACTATCTCAAATCCATTCATTGCACATTTTGCCACAACACCAACTTCACACTATCTGTGTACTAGCATAGAAGAAAAATTTGCTCGATCTTCTTCAACTCACTCAATTCAATTGCGCACAAAACTCTTAGCAGTCAAGCAAGGTAACAAATCCATTTCACTCTTAATTGATGAAATAAAATCTTTGGCAGATCAACTTGCAGCTGCTGGAGAACATGTTTCTGATAAGGAACTAGTGGTAGTAACCTTATCTGCTTTACATTCATACTATATTCCTTTTGCTACTTCAATGAGACATAGATACCCACCAATTTCTTGTATTGAACTTCACAATAACCTAATAAGTAAAGAAGTAGTTATCAGTCAGAGACATACAGATCAACTCACACATTCTACACATCAAGCTTTTACTGCACCATTTCATCCATCAAGACCTCAATTCAGAAATTCAAATCCAAGATTCAGTGGTCCTTCACAAACTTATAGTAGAGGAAACACCATTTTTCATAATAATGGATCAATAATTGGCAACTCTCAACATGGTAAAATAAATACATTCACATCAGGTAGAGGACTTAGATATGCTCAAATATCCACGAATGATACTCAACAATCTTCTTCACTCAATTTAATCTGTCAAAATTTATGGCAAAGCTGGTCACAGTGCTTTAGCATGTATAAACAGACTCAACTTCACCTACCATAATGACAACACTCCTACTCATCTATTTGCTATGTTGGCATCTGCAAACATTATGGGGGGGAAACCCTTGGTATGCTGATAGTGGTGCTACCAATCACATAACTCATAATAAGACTGAATTACAATATTCATCTACTTATGAAGGAATTGATAAAATAAATACTGCAAATGGAGAAGGTATGTCAATCACCCACTCTGGTTATTCTTTAAAATCAACACCTCAATATACTTTCTTTTAGTCCCAAGTGCTGCTCAAAATTTACTTTCTGTACATAAATTCACTTCAGATAACAACTGTTCCATAACCCTTACTTTTGATGGCTTCTCTATGAAGGACTTGTTAACTGGGAAGATTCTTTTGTAAGGCCCTCACAATAATGGTCTTTATCCCATCCATTCTCTACATCTATCTCCCTACAAAGTTAATTCAGTCATAGCATCCACATCTCCTGAAGTGTGGCACATAAGACTGGCACACCCTTCATTCAAAACACTGCAATGTGTCTCAAAACAACTATCTCTACCATCTGTTGTCAAAATTCATGTATTTTTTTTCCAGATTGTCATTTAGGCAGATCTCACAAGTTGCCTTTTCAGATATCAAACACTACTAGTTTAGTACCTTTAGATTTACTACATATGGACCTCTGGGGTCCAAGTCCTGTAATCTTTATTTCTGGTTACAGATACTATGTTGTGATAATAGATGAATTCTCAAAGTTTTGCTGGATTTACCATTGTTTGATAAATCTGACTTCATGAAAGTTTTCTATGACTTCAAAGTTTACATAGAAAAACAATTACAATTCTGTATTAAGAAAATAAGAACTGATGGTGGAGGTGAGTTTTTACATCAACAACTTACTTCTTTTCTAGCTTTACATGGCATCAAACATGAACTTTCTTGTCCCCACACACCTGAACAAAATGGTGTGGCAGAGTCAAAGCACAGACACCTAGTTGACATTGACAGAACTCTTTTAGTTCAATCTGGTCTCAGTGATGCTTTTTGGGTGGATGCTTTTACCACTGCTAATTATACTATCAACATGTTACCTACAAAATCCATTGGATATCAATCTCCATTTGAGGTACTTTTTCATCATCCACCTGATTTTACTTTCTTAAGAGTTTTTGGTTCATTATGCTTTCCTTGGTTAAGGCCCTATGCAGCAAACAAATTAGCACCCAGAAGTAAGGCTTGTATATTCATTGGTTATTGTTCTTCTTAAAAAGGCCACAAATGTTTGGACCCTGCTACTGGTAGGATTTATGTATCTAGATATGTTACCTTTCAAGAAACTGAATTTCCAATGAAAAAACTTGCACCTATCTTGCAACATATTGTTAAAAATTCTACTATTTGCTCTGGAGCTACTCAATCTTCATCTGTACCTATACATACTTCTATTGCTCCTGCTACTACTTCAACTACTGATGCTGTTTCATCTGTTACACCTCTGACCTCTTCCAATATTACTAATGTCCATTCTATGCACACAAGAGGCAAATCTGGCATTTACAAACCCAAAGTTTATTCTACTAAGCACTCCTTGTCTTCTGTTATGATTTCTATGGTTCCACCTCATACTCCTACCTGTTTTAGTCAAGCCAACAAACACCCAAAGTGGAGACAAGCACTGGTGGATGAATATAATGTTTTACAAAAGGCTCAGACTTGGTCCAAGGTACCATATGATCCCTCTATGAACCTTGTTGGTTGTAAATGGGTATTCAGAATTAAATATAAACCAGATGGAACTATAGATAGGTATAAGGCAAGACTAGTTGCCAAAGGTTTTCATCATCAGGAAGGGTTAGACTATTCAAAGACATTTAGCCATGTTGCCAAGCCTACCACAATCAGAATCCTTATTTCTTTGGCAGTGCATCTAATTGGTCAATTACACAACTTGATGTTAGCAATGCTTTCTTACATGAGGATATTTCAGAAGACATCTATATGTCTCAACCTCCTGGTTTTATTGATCAAGACTATCCTAATCATGTGTGTAAACTAAATAAGTCATTATATGGCTTAAAACAGGCTCCAAGAGCTTGGTATGCCAAGTTACAACATGTATTACTATCATATGGTTTCATCTTATCCTCAGCTGATGCATCTCTATTCATTCAAAAATTGGATTCCAGGATTACATACATTCTGGTGTATGTGGATGACATCTTAATCACTAGAAGCTCCTCTTCTTTCTGTACTTACTTCATCTTGCAACTTCAACGTCATTTTCCTGTAAAGGATTTGGGATCTTTACACTACTTTCTTGGTCCGGAGGTACAGAGAAACTCTACTAGTATTTTTCTCTCCCAGACCAAATATGCCCTTGATTTACTAGATAAATATGCTATGAGTGGAGCTAAACCATGTTACTCCCCAATTCCAGCCAATTTCAAACTGGATTGCCTTACTGGTGAGCCATTACCTGACAACTGTGTATACATCATTAGTGGGTGCTCTACAATATCTGACATGGACTAGACCAAAAATTTTATATGCAGTAAATCAGGTCTGTCAACATATGCAATCTCTAAATACTTCTCACTTGGTTGCTGCTAAGAGGATTATAAGATACATAAAAGGTACAATTGGTTTTGGCATTTACTTCAAAAAGGGTCTCACCAATGTGACTGGCTTTAGTGATGCAGATTGGGCAGGTGATCCTATTTCTAGAAGAAGCATTGGAGGTTATTGTATTTTTCTTGGCTTAGACAGACTACAGTGGCAAGATCATCCACTGAAGCAGAATTTCGCAGTCCAGCAAACACTGCTGCTGAGGTACTATGGATACACAAACTCTTAGCTGAAATACACATTTCTCTGCCATCTGCTCCTACAATTATGTGTGACAACATTAGTGCAATCTCTTTTTCAACAAATCTGGTGTTTCATACAAGGATGAAACATCTATCGGTGGATTATAACTTTTTCAGGGAGCTTGTTCATTCCAATTCTCTGAAGTTATCTTATGTGTCCACTATTGATTAAGTTGCTGATGCCTTTACCAAAGGTTTTTCAGGTCCAAGGTTTGTTTTATTGCGTGCCAAACTGAGTGTTCAGCCTCTGCCTGACACCTTCAGTTTAAGGGGGGCTAATAGAGTATAACTTAGTGTTACACTTGTCTACACTATATATAACTATTTAGTTACACCTGACTTACACTCTGTGCACGTTAGTTTTTTAGAGTACTATGTTATGTGTATGATAGCGTACCTTACCTGTCAATCTGTGTAAGTTAGCAGCATTTAATAGCTGTCAAGTGTACGTTAGACAGGTATCATTGTGTCTGATAAAAGGGAAAGTCTGAGTGTGTGTGAGGTTTAATTAATGTTCAATATTTAATAAGAAAACCAGATTCTTTCTCTTAACAGTAAAGAAGAACTTATGTTCTTGTTCTTGTTCTTCATCAATCTGATTTTTGTTTTAATTCAAGAATCTATCAAACAGATCCCCTTTCCATCTTCTTCCATTTCCAATTCAACCACACACCCATTCAACTTATGAAATCAACTTCATCTCTTCTTTTCTATTTTGATTCTAGGGCAACAAATTCCCAATTTCTTCCCTGAGTTTATAATCACCACCAACTGCAACACAAACCCATCCTTCAGTTTCAGTTCTAGCTCAATTCTCTGCCAGCAGTTAACCAAATTCTAACAATAAACCCTATAAATCCATCGACAGTGACCATCTTCTCAAATCTTTCTTAAGTTCATCAGTTCTTCGCCATTAATCTCAACAACGTCTTTTTCCACTCAGATTCATCACCAACCACAACCACAACCACAATCTCCTCTCTCTTCTCACAGATTTACCTTTCCCTCTGCTCATTCATCTCTTCACGCCGTTTATTCACTTAGCACAAAAATGAAATGGAGAGAATTTGACACTCAACCTATTCTTTAGGGCAAGAGATAAAACAGGATATATGCACCCCAGAATATGGCCACCCCTGCTTGGTTGGACATAACCTTGTCTTGACTTCCAATAACACTTCCAAATGGAATGATTTTTTCTTTTTTTGCTCCACGTGACTCCAAAATACCTAAAAACTCAAAAAATAATATAAAATACATAATTTACAAGGAAAATAGCAAATAAATTATAAACAATAGATAGTAAATTAAGGTGTTTTAAACACCTATCACTCTCCATCGCTCAGACGGAATACAAATCGTTTGAAATCAACCGCAAATGATCAAAACCTCCAGGGAATTGACAAGCTTTATAATGTTTTAAAACCTCAGACGGAATACATTCTTCATCGAATGTTTTAAAATCATGTTTTAAAATCACTTTATATCGGTTAAATGTGAATAGACTGAAATCAACCGCAAATAGTTGAAATCTCCTACCAATAGGAATTGACAAGATCAACCGAGTAAACCCGACCAACGTTGGTATTTTTTTTATCGGCTAAGCAAAATACCTCTTAGCAACTGAGGTGGAGTGTGAAAACAACTAGATTCTAACAAAAATTACCACGAAGACTGAAACATCCTAGGTAAACGGAACTGGCAAGCTCAACCGGGATAAACCCGGCCAACGTTAGGACTTTCTTCATCATCTTATCAAAACAAAGATAAGGTGCGAAATCATTTTCACGTCTTTGTTCGTTAACCGTAAACGACTATTCTCAAAGAGAGGCAACTGTTGACACCCCAATTTCGCACCCTCCGTTAAAAAAAAAATACACTTCAAAACCGGATAAAAAATGGTTGCAAAATCAATTGGTTTCAGTAAGACAGAGAAAATGGAACAAGTGAGATACATTCTTCATTCCTCGCCAACACACCATTTCATATCACCCACCAACACATTATCCAAAGAGGAAAATAAATTCAGACATGTTCTCCCACTTTTCTCATTGATTTTATAAATCGAAAGAGGCAGATATCTTCCAAAAAAAGAAAAAAACCTTTCTTACAACTTCATTTCAGTACAAAGAAAAACTCTCTCACTATTTATTTTTAAAAGGAGCAAAAATAAATTGATATTAATTCCAAAAAAAGAAACACAAATTCTAACCCAAGTGTTTTATATCAATTTATTTTCTTCTCCATTTGATTTTGTCTCTAATTTCTTTCTCACTTATCACCCAATACCTAAGAAAATTCTATACATCACCCTTAAATAACCAAAAATGAAAAAAAAGAAGAGAACACAGGTTATTATTTCTTTTAACTAATTTTTTCTTCACCACACACAATCAAACAAAAGCACCCCCTTTCCAAAATTTAATATATCATTTTATATCATTTTTCTTTATCCACATTTCTTTTCCTTTACTATATAAACCCACTCATATTCTACACAATATAATGAAAAAAAAATAGAAAAAAAGAGAAGAAAAGAACTTAAGAAAAGAAATAAGAGAAGTTGATATATATTAGTGAGAACAATAAAAATTACAAGAAGGATAGAGTGAAGGAAACGTTGAAAAGAAGATACGTACTTTTCTTTCTCATTCTATAAAATTGTTGTATTTTTACTTTATTAAAATATCAGATATCAATATACTAGATGTTGTTATTGATCAATTTCTATCATCTAAATTAAACCCACAAAACCCCCAAAAATGGATTTGTCAAGTAATGTCTTTAATTTTTTGAGAGATCAATATTAAGTTGTTAGTACTTTAACTACTTTAGTATACTTACCGAAAGTGTGAAATCACCGCAAGAAGCTCTCCAAGCATAAATCAGGTATAATAGCCTGCTAATCATGCAGCAATCTAAACGCGGAAATGGGATGGTCTTCCATCTCATAATAAAACCGCGCCAATTATTTCTGTTTATCACGCTAAAAAGATATAATTTTAATTATTTTACGTGGACATGAACCCATACGTGGGCATAAATGGTTTGTCATCTCATCTGAGTCACGCATATATATTTGAGTATTATTATCATTATATAATGGGGTAAATCTAAGTATGGGTATACAACGGAATTCCCTATCATATAAGACCATTATTAAAGTGAGAATTATTATTTTATATCTTATCTTATCATTATGAGTTAAATTCTCTAGTTCGACAAATTATTAAGAGTTGACCTAAAATTCTTAATGTCAAGACTTATAGTCAAAAGCTCCTCCTATCTCTCAACTATACTTTGGCATAATACAGCCGAACATGAAAATATACTCTCGTCCTTCTGCAAATCCTATATTATAGGCCCATAATCACAAGCATGCATATGTATTTTTTGATAAGATAAATTATAAACCTTTTCCCCATTTAATTATGAAGTAGAGGCCAATCATGTGATTGGGCGGCTGACAGGTGTCTAACACCTCCCCGTCCCGTACTAGAATCTCCTTACCCTGACTCTCTGATAGAAGACCATGAACATGTAAGTCATAAGTAGATATTTGTTTTGGCGTAAGAATTCAAACTAGTTAAAAAGGAACCTGACTCCATGTAGTCAGGTGGCGACTTCAACACATCTCTCTTCTTTGCCGAGTTAGCTCTTATTAACAAACTAGTAAGAATTTAACTCAGTAGAAATTGTACAATAAACACTCACGAACAGATGAGCATATCTTACAAACAACTCACCCCTGGACCATGTACTACGCCGTAATAAAGACCTTAAAATAAAAGGAGCGACCACGACGAACATAATAGTTCAAAATCAATTGGTGTCAGTAAGATAAAAAAAAAGGAGCAAGTGAGATACATATTATTCATTCCTCGCCAACACACCATTTCATACCACCCAACAATACATTACCTAAAGAGGAAAATAAATTCATTACATTTTCCCCCACTGTTTTCATTGATTTTATAAATCAAAAGAGTAAAATATATTTCCAAAAAAAAGGGAAAAAAAACTTTCTTACAACTCCATTTCAATGTAAAGGAAAACTCTCTCACTATCTATTTTCAAAAGGAGGAAAAATAAATTGATATCAATTCCAAAAAAGGAAACACAAATTCCCACCCAAAAATTTTACATCAAGTTATTTTTCTCTCAATTTGATTTTGTCTCCCTTATTACCTAATTTCTTTCTTATTCATCACTCAATACCCAAAACAATTCTTTACACCACCCGTAAACAACCAAAAAAAGGAAAGAAAAAAAAACAAAAATTATTATTCCTTTAACCAGCTTTCCACACCCTTTACAAAATTCAATGAATCATTTTATATCATTTTTCATTCCCCACATTTACCTTTTCCATTACTATATAAATGCATCCATTATCTACTGATCACAACATCTTTGGCTAGAAATTCATTACATTTTTTTCCACTTTTCTCATTGATTTTATAAATCAAAAGAGGCAAATATCTTTCCAAATTTTTTTTTTTTTTTTTTACAAATCCATTCCAATACAAAGGAAAACTCTTCACTATCTATTTTCAAAAGGAAGAAATTTTTTTTGATATCAATTCCAAAAAAAGGGAACGCAAATTCCCACCCAAAAATTTAACATCAAGTTATTTTTCTCTCAATTTTATTTTGTCTCCCTCATTATCTAATTTCTTTCTTACTCATCATCCAATATCCAAGAAAATTTTCTACGCCACCCGTAAACAACCAAAAAAGGAAAGAAAAGAAAACCAAAATTATATTTCCTTTAACCAACTTTCTCTCCACCACACACAATCAAATAAAACCACACCCTTTCCAAAATTCAATGAATCATTTTATATCATTTTTCATTCCCCACATTTACCTTTTCTATTAATATATAAACTCATCCATTATCTACAACAACATATTCGGCTAGATAACATTTTTCTCTTTTGTATAACAATCTAATTTGTAAAACAAAAAAAAAGAAGAAAAAAAAAGAGAAAAGAAGTTAAGAAAAGAAATAAGAAAGAGAGATATATGTTAGTGAGGACAATAGAAATTAGAAAAAAGATTGAGTGAGTGATAGACGCATAATTTATATAATTTTACTACTTTATTTATATTTTTTAATCATCGTTGTTGTATTAAATTTATTTTTATATTATTTTAATAGATGGTTCGCATAAAATTTCAAATTATAAACTAAACATAGTTAAAATAGATGTTAATTGGCGATTTATGATGAAATGTAACCAAATGTTGCTCACTAGATACGGGAAGAGAGTAATTAAATACTCAACACTTATTTGGAGTTCACGTTATTAATCAAAATGGTAAACAGGAGATAAGAAAGAAACACGTTGGAATATGGCCTTAAACTTGAGATAGAAAGGTAGACAGATGTGGCTGAAGGTTAAAAGTAAAAAGATAGTTGAAGTAAGCTGGTGGCTTCTGGTGGTATTGAAACAATAGAGAAGATGGGCGCGCCAGTTTTGTTCACGGAAAATAGAGTCTGGTTGATGACGCCAGCAGACAAAGTTTGACACAAGAAAAAGAGATAAACAGGGAGTTGCTTCAACTTTATATTGGCACGTGAAAGTGAGAATAAAAAGGGAGTAGGTTTGTTACGGGGTAAGAGATGGTCGGACGGAGAGATATAAAAGAGAACGGAAAAAGGGAGAGATAAAAAGATTTTTCTTTTTGGGGAGGTGGTGTTCTGGTCTGTGAAGTTGGTGGCAGGTTGAGTCTGGACGGAGATAGTAAAAGGCAGAGAAGTAGAACGTTGATTTCATTACGGACGGGGATTGATCGGTTAATTATTTTCTCTTGTAATATATTTTTACGAGTTTTAATATTTGTCTCGAGTATTATAGAAAATACGTTGGAGATTGTATGAATTTTGCATGATTAAATTGGTGGAAACTAAATTCCCTAGTTACCGACTATCTCACTGTATAATTTTAGTTTAGTTCAATATATTTTTTTCATTCTTAATTCTAAAAAAACAAAACATTTTTTCTGGTTAGTTCTTTAGAAATATTGATTGCAGTATTCCCCCCCCTTTCTGTGGGTTCGATCCGTATTTACCGTTGTCTACTAGTTAGACACCGTACGATTACGGTTTATTTTATATAGATTTCTCAAAATCCTATCAGTGAGGAAACAATAAAAAAAGGATACGAATCTTCCTTTCTCATTTTACAAAATTCTTGTATTTCTACTTTATTAAAATATTAGGTAAGGATATACCAGTTGTTGTTCTTGATCATTTTTTATCATCTAAATTCAACCCTCAAAACCCCAAAAAATGAATTTGTAAATCAAATAGTATCCTTAAGGTTTTAAGAGATTAGCATTAAATTGCTAATACATTAACTACTTACCGAAAATACAAAACCACCGCAAGAAGCTCTCCAAGCATAAATATCATATTCCAGGTATAATAGCTTGCAATCATGTAGCAATTTAAACGCAGAAAAGGGATGGTCTTCCATCTCGTAGTAACAATGTGTCTATTATTTATGTTTTATTATGCTAAAAAATACATTTAATTATTTAATTTTTTACGTGGACATGAACCCATGTGTGGACATTAATGGTTTTTCGTCCCATATGGGTCACACATATATATTTGAGTATTGATATCATTTTATAATGTGCTAAATCTAAGTGTGGGTATACAACGAAATTTACCCTCACATTAGACCCATTATTAAAGTGAGAATTATACCATAAATATCTTATCCCATCATTATGAGTTAAATTCTCTAGTTCGACAAATTATCGGGAGTTGACCTAAAGCTCTTAATGTCAAGACTAATAGTCGAAAGCTCCTCCAAGCTCTCAACTATACTTGGTTTAATACCGCCGAACATGAAAATCTACTATCGTCTTTATGCAAATCTTATATTCTAGGTCTATAATCACAAGCATGCATATGTAATTTTGATAAGATAAATTATAAACATTTTCCCCTTTTAATCATGAAGTAGAGGACAATCATGTGATTGGGCAGCTGATAGAAGACCATAAACATGTAAATCATAAGTAGAAATTTTAGGTGTCAACAGTCATAACTACTGTCGAAACCGCGGAAGTTATCGGAATCAGGGGAGACCGATCCAATGGTCTGAGCTACCTGGAATGTATGTGTCTCCGGTCGGGGAGACACGAGAGTGGTATATTGGATAGATGAATAAAGGGGAAGGTGGTATGTGCATAATTGTCCATCTGATCGTGAATGTCTAATACACACGCCGATCATAGTTAACTTCCTAGTAGTTCGTTATTAAGGAGCTATCTCCGCCAAAAAAGAGAAAATGTTTTGAAGTCGCCACCTGGCTAAAAGGAGTCAGGGCTATTTTTAACTAGTTTGAATTCTTTTGGGAAAATAAATATCTAGTCAAATTTATTTTCATGGTCTGCTATTGAAGGTTTGGGTAAAGAAATTCTAGTACAGGATGGGAAGGGGTTAGGAATCCATCAGCCGCTCAATCACATAATTGGCTTCTACTTCATGATTAAAAGGGGGAAATGTTTATAGTTTATTTTATTAAAAAATACATATGCATGCTTGTGATTATGGACCTAGAATATATGATTTGCATAAAGACGAGAGTAGATTTTCATGTTCGGCGGTATTAAGCCAAGGTATAGTTGAGAGTTTGGAGGAGCTTTCGACTATCAGTCTTGACATTGACAGTTTAGGTCAACTTTCGATAATTTATAAAACTAGAGGATTTAATTCATAATGATGGAATAAGAAATTAACGGAATAATTCTCACTTTAATAATGGGTTTAATGTGCAAGTAAATTCCCATGTATGCTTTAGATTTAACTCGTTATACAATAATATTGATATTTAAATACATACGTGTGACCCAGATGCGATGGAAAACCATTTATGCCCGCGCATTGGTTCTTGTCTACGTAAAATAATTAAAATGATTAAATATATTTTTTAGCTTAATAAAACATAAATAATAGGCGCGGCGTTACTATGGAAAATCATCCCGTTCCTGCATGACTATATAATTTACTGGAGGAATAAGTAATTATTATACCTGGAATATGATATTTGAAGGGCATCTTATAATGGTTTCTTGCCTCTGTTAAGTATGCTAAAAGTAATTAAAGTACCAGCAATTTAATATTAATCTTTTAAAAACTTAAAGACAATAGTTGATTAATTAAACTAATTTTTGTTTTTGGGTTTGAATGAGATGCAAAACTAACTGAACCTTGGATAATATTTTAGATAAACAATATCTCATAATTTAAGATATAAATATGAGTAATGCATACATAGTAGTTGATAAAAAAAAATTGTTTTCTTTCCATTCCGACTCTCTTTCGTCTTACTGTTTTCTCTTTTTTTCTTTTTTTTTTGTTTTACAAATGAGAATGTTGTACGAAAGAGAAAAACGCTCTCTAGCCAAAGATGTTTTAATATGAGGAATGCCTTTTCCTTTGTGTTATTATCTTGCTATTATACCCTTTGAAATAGGTTTTAGTGGCAGACTAACCAAAATGAAAATAAAAATGATAATATAAAAAGATTTGGTAGCATTTTTAGTTTTAAAAAAAAAAAAAATGGAGGAGGAACCGATGGAAGATTTGGTGTACAGTGGAAAGGTTGGACAAAAGAAATATTATTTTTATTTCTATTTTTTTTTTCATTTTAGGCTGCGGATAGTGTTAGGAGAAATTCTTTGGGTGATGAGTGAAAAACCCCGGATGTCCACAGTTTTGGGAACACTGCCTTGTTAAAACCTTGCCAGGGAAAAATCCAGATAGAAATTTTTGAATGAAGGAAAAAGAGTACAATTCCAAAAAGTGGTTACACACAAGTTGTCTCGTTAAAACCTGGACAAGAAAAAACCTTGAGGGAATAAAACCTTGACGAAGGAAAAAAAAAGTAGAACGCATCTAAATCCAAAATTAACTCCCCCTGATCAAAACTTCACTGAGTTTACTGCTTGTACAGATGCCAAATTCCGATCTCATAAACAAGATTTCTGAAGACTGATGTTGGTAAAGACTTGGTGAATAAATCTGTATAGTTTTCACACGACTGTATCTTATGGATGATGAAAATAAAATAGCTTTGATGAAATATGATTTGTTCCATCACCCTTGATTAACCTTCCTTGATTTGTGAGATACATGTTGCGTTATCTTCATAGACGATGGTTGGTACTTTTGTGATCGAAAGTAAATCATATGAACTTCAAAAATGAGTGATTAGTGATCTTAGTCATACACATTCTATGCTAGATTCACTGGAGAATGATAATACTAAAGTGGTTGGAGGAGGTAGCTGGAAAGCTCTGTTTACATGATCTCCAAGAAATTACAGTACCGTCACTATTAAACAAATATCCAGTTTGATAAATGGTTTGTGTGGATTGGAGAGATAACCTGCATCTGTATATCCCTTTAATTGAGAAGTATGTGATCGTCTTAGAAAAATGGTAAAAATATTTCGTTCACTGAGACTTGTGAAGATTCATTTTAGACATAATTTTGATTTAAACTAGAAAATAAGTTAAAAAAATGAATAATTTTGGGAAGAACTGGAACTCAGGATTCCACCAAAATCACTTCAGATTGATTTCTACAATTATTCTTTAACAATTATAGCTCTTTTATTGACTATGTTTCTTTACCAAGTAGATTTCTAAAACATTAATTGTAAATCACAAACATGGCGCATTAAAAGCTCTTTAGCCCCAGCATACACCATCAAACAAAAACACAACTAATTAAGAAAAATCATAAATCAATTAAAAATTATTGCAAAGTCATTAAGAATCAAAAATAGTTACCACTCATTCATGAAATATGACTTCCTCCATTGTACTAGTGGTTGGGTTTAGCTCATCATACTTAAAACACTCTCGAATGATTGGTACATGGCTCAAAAGTGCTTGAGAAGAAGAAAAGAAGCTAAAAATAATAAAACAGAAAATCTACAACGTTTATAGGTGTTACAGATTAACTCTTACAATGGAGCTTGAAGATAAATGTTGCACAGCAAAGATAAACGTTGTTGATAGGATGAAAGAATCGTCGTTGTATCCCTGTTCTTCACGTTCAACAACAAAACTTTCTTTTTCTCCTATTTTTTTTTCCCGAGCCTCCCCTGCTGATTTTTCTTCCTCCTCTTTGTTATTTATAGGTTCCAAAAACTCTAAGAACTCATCCTTAATCGATCAGGACCCAAAAACCAATCCAAAACAAACTCAAATTCATATAAATCCGAGTCAGGGAAGGAAACTCTTTTCCGGAAAAAACATGGATTTTCCAGCTTGTTTCACGGCTTTAAACTCTTGTAATTTACGTCCTCTAATGATTGTTGCTTCATGTTGATAAGGTTTAAACTCTTTAAAATCCCCCAAAAATCACTTTTGAAATACCTTAGTAACTCTCACGTAAAAGAATTGGTTTCCCGCCAAATTCAAATTTCAAAATCAAAAAGGGATGCCCCCTAACCAACAGTGGGGTGCCATTATCAACCATCCAAGATGCCTTTAGTAATTTGGTGGGTGCCTTTATCACTTTCAAAGCCAATTTTTCCATATATGTTTATTTCTCAAAAATACCTACAAACACATAAAATTACACAATAAGTATAATATCGAGCACTAACAAAATAGATAATTGCGAACAAATTAGACACAAAAATGTGTCTATCAAATACCCCCAAACCTATTATTTGCTAGTCCTCGAGCAAATCTAATCTAAAAATAAAATAACAATCCTAACTCATTTTCGCAAGAATCGCGACTACATTTAGTATATGTAATAAGCCTTTAAACCCATAGGTGTCCCTCTCAGATGAGTTATAGTCTCGTGAGGGTTTACAAGAGGTATACTCACAAAACCTTTACTCCAAACCCTAGCTACCTGTGAACCGTTGAGGGTAGACACTAAACAAGCTATTTAGTTGGCATACTAAATTCTTCGGCTATGGGAATCATTACCCTATATGAGTTCAATTGTTGTACACGAGTTTTCACTCAGCATACTAAAATTCATATATAAGAAAACAAAACTTTACTTAGATAGTCGTTCAACCACGATACTCAGAATATATCAAAGTTCAATCACATGAAAATATTTAAAAGATGGATATGGAGATGATGAAGTTTGCGCATGTTGACTAAGGTAAACGGTGTTTCCCATATCTGTCTGAAGGTCAGTGCCAGGATGAATCCTAATGGATTGAGATACGCTCCCACTGGTCTTACTCCTTATACTAATATCGACTCAGCTGGTATATACAACGGTCCCAGCAGTCGATTTATTGAAAAAAATATATTTATTATTTTTAAATACACTGACAACATGGTTGGATCAAATGAATCCAAGTGCATGCTCCTTATCAATATCTTACATGATAGTTCTCATGGATCTTGTGTTCCATGCTTGCTTAGGCGGCAGAGACAGGGAGAACACACACATATTGCTATCAAAGTGTCGATACTCGATTTTTTATAACCATAGTCTAAATAATCTCAAACACTCTACTCCATCCTGGTGGAGATAACAATTGGATACTGGTGCCTCACTAAATCACTTAGAGAAACACAAAAATTGCAAAAATAAAAACAGAAAGTGATATGGTCGAGATAGACTCTGAGATATGGTGACGACTATCATGTTATTTCTAACACCTGAACTATGTCCTTTTATGAATAAACCATTTAACTAGGCACACCAATTCCTATAGAAGAAGAGCTAAGTTTCCATCTACCTAGAATGGTTAGTGTCATCCTAAATTGTTCATAAATTTCTAAATTCTGGAGTTTCATATTGCAACTAAAAGTTTCCTTCATACCCACAAACTTAAATTTAACATTGTCCTCAATCTTCTAAAGATAAATGATTAAAAACATGAACAAGAAGAAACTGTTACCACTTGAAGAAAAGAGTTAAGGAAGGATATTACCGTGTCGCATGAGCATGGGTTACCTCCAAAGAAGTGCTAAGTTTAAAGTATTCTGCCAGACTTTGGAAACAACTAGTCACCTCATAGAATCATATAGCAATAGTCGGAACAACTATGGGTCATCTGAATAAAATAATGTTATCAAAAATAGAAGGAAACTGCAGCAAGCCAAGAAAATGAACAAACAAAGTACAACCTTATCCATATCTAGTGTCTTGTTAAGACAACTACATCTAGTTGAGGTTCAAGTTCAAGTTCAGGATCTATAAAAGGGTCCCGAAAAAATGTTTTTATGGGTTGGATTTCCTCATTGGCAGGATTCAGAGAATCAGGTTGTAAAGTCTGAAGTAACTCAATTAACAAATTTGAAGCAAATAATAATAACATGAATAATTAAGGATCCTCAAAGTTAATCAGATTGGACTCACACAGTTGACTACTATGAAAATGGTGGTCATTCTTGAGCAAATTTGTCGATTTTACTTCCCTAAAGTAATTAGGCTTAGTCTCAAAACTTAATAACTTATACATTTGAAATTCATACGTTCCCACATATGGAAGAAAATGTTTTGGTGGGAAAACAAAGTCAATCTTGGTATTATTGCCTAGGTGAACCACATCGACCAGAGGATGGGTTTCTGACAACTGAACTTCTTTTTGGACATCACCAGGCTCATAAAATATAGTTTGAAGATGATCTTGTAAAATGGTAGAGGTGCACACGTTAAGACCCAAGTTAGGGACCTTTATAAGAGTCAAAGGTAAAGCACATGGAGAATGATAGTCACCCCCAAACTTAGAGTTTTCAGTGTCTTTAGATAGACTAGTCATAATTTTCCTAATTTATAGATCGTCAGATTCTTGAAAATGGTCAATTGCTTCTTCTAGGTTATAATCAGGTGGTGCATCCTCACTCATATTTAAAATATCTATGGGTCTATATTTTTTCACCTAATACTATTGTTTCTAAATCGTTGGACTCTAAAACAGTATTCTCAGGATAAACCCGTTCCTTTAAACCATTATCGGCTTCAAAACAAGAAAATTATACATCGTATAAAACAGTGGTATCTCTAGTCAGATCCTCTTCCTTTTGAATAGGTGAATAATCATTAAAATTATTTGGATTTGAACTAAAAATAACATTATTCATCATGAAACACAATTGGAGTGACAATTTCTTGATCACACTGCCTGTATATTTCAAGTTCTTCGTCAATACTATCCTCATCATCATAATAATATGAAGATGTTTGAACCTTGTATAAATAAGAAGTGTTACCAATTCTATCCTCGTCCTCTTGACTAGGTGAATAATTATCAAGGGTAGCCCTATATTGGCAATTAAGATCATTTTGAGCAATATTATTCTTTGCAAGACTTTCATTCACATTTAATGCAAACCTATTTGTATTTTCAGTTAACTGCTTGAGGGATTCTTCTAGAGAAAGAGTTGGACTACTAATTGTTCCCCCCATACTTAATACGAACCTATTTGTATTCTCAGTCAACTTCTTGAGGGAATTCTCAATGGAAGCAATGAATCATCAGGAGTCCTGGATCATAACTGCCCATGTGATTCTTCTAGAGAAGGATTTGGGTCATCATAGGGATTACTAGATCACATCTTCTTTAGGGCATCCCTCCAAGACAAAGAACTCTAATTTTTTTCATTTTCATGTCATATGACGAGTGTATGTACAAATAGTAATTGTGATCACCTTGGTATGAGCAATAACCTCCAAAAGGTTGGTGGTGGTGCCAGCTACTATCCATACCATGTTGATAGTACGGATAGTATCTATTTTGAAATTCAGTAGGATATTCATTGTATTGGTCCTCATAATACCAGTTCGACATTTTCTAACAAAAAAAAATTCCTAATAAAACTCTAAAAATAAATCCTAACTGGAAGGGCTCTAAACAAACAAACAAGGCCGACTCAACCAAATCAAACTTATTGAATCTAACAAACAAAAAACATGATGGCTCCACTTAGATTATTTTTAGACCAGCTTCTATTCTTCCAAAAGGCAACTAGTTATACTTTTAGCAAATCTCTTAGAACAACCCGAATTAGATTAAGTCAAGTAGAAACAGGATAAGCTCTAAAGAGCTTTGATAAACCTGCCTCTTTGGAAACGTTTCCTTGGGTTACAAGGCGACTCGAATCTACTTAAAATAATCTTCCTGAACTTTGAGTTAGGTTAAAAGAGTAACCAATACAATCCTTTTGAATGACTTTCTTATAAGCTCGTTACCCTATCGGTCTCTTTCTAGTCAAAATTTTAGCTTAGGTTCGCGTTTGGTAACATGTTCCTAAAGCGGGCAAGAAGGAAACAGTGATGAAATCCGAGTTCTTATCTTGTATGGCCAGTTCTTGCTCTTTACTAGAAAAGTAAATCCGTATTCAGGTCATCAGCATATATGCACACGAAGGAGTCCAGAAAACCCACTGACAGAGGATTCGTGTGTGGTTAGAGTCTTACCTCCCGTTCCAGACGGACGATGAACAATTGGGTTGACTCAGGCCACCGACTCATATGTCAGTGTACGAACCCGAGGGGCTGAGACAATATCGTAATTGTCGTCCATCCCTGTTGTTGTTTATAATTAATAATACCCTTCCGTAGGAGTATTACTGTTACCATATTTCAGTATTTCAGTTTATAATTATAGACTTTGGAGTTTCATATTTCAACTTAAAAATTTCTCCCTTACCCCCAAACTTAAATCCAACATTATCCTCAATCTTTAAAAGAAAAATGATTAAAAACGAGAACAAGGAGAAACTGTTACCAATCGAAGGAAAAGAGTTAAGGAAAAATATTATTGTGTCGCATGAGCATGGGTTACCTCCCAAGAAGTGCTAAGTTTAAAGTCTTCATCCAGACTAAGAAAGAATTAGTCACCTCATAAAATCATACAACAATAGCGGGAACAATTGTGGGTCATCTGAATCAAATAATGCTGTCACAAATAAAAGGAAACTTCAACATGCTAAGAAAATGAACAAACCGAGCACACCCTTATCTATTTTTTTGTTTAAGACAACTACATCTAGCTGTGGTTCAGGTTCAGGTTCTATAAAAGGGTCTAAATAAAATATTTTCATGGGTTGGACTTCCTCGTAGGCAGGATCAACAAGATCGGGTTTTAGAGTCTGGAGTAACTCAACTAATAAATTTGAAACACGTAATAATAACCTGAATAATTGTGGATCCTCAAAGTCAATCAGATTTGACTCACACAATTGACTATTAAGAAGGTGGTCATTCTTAAACAAATGTGTCGATTCTAATTTCCTAAAGTAATTAGGCCCAGTCTCAAAACTTAATAACTGACACATTTGAAATTCATACGTTCCTACATTATGGAAGAAAATATTTTGGTGGAAAAACAAACTCAATCTTGGTATTATTTCCTAAGTAAACCACATCGACCAGAGGATGAGTTTCTAACAACTGAACTTCTTTCTGGACATCAACAAACTTATGAAATATAGTTTGAAGATGATCTTGTAAAATGGTAGAGGTGCATATGTCAAGTCCCAAGTTAGGGACTTTAAGCAGGGATACTTGAAAATCACAAGAATCATCGGTACCCCCAAACTTAGGGTGGACAGTACTCTCAAATGGACTAAAAACTATTGGTTGGATTCTAGAGTCCTTAAGGTCAGAACTACACTCAGTTTCCACTATAGAAGGAAATAAGGTGGACTTATAAACTGGTAGAAGTTCAAATTAGTTTTCCATATATTATAAGTGTCCATCAAAGGTACAAAATCTAAAAAGTATTCACCTCATTAATAAAATTATCATTGTTAACATCAAACCCAAAGTGGGCTAGGCATTTCTCTAATGGATCTTATAACTGAGTGTTTGGTAATGACTACTGAACTAATGTTCCTATCATCACTAGTACAAATATGAACTTTGGTGACAGTTCAACATTTATAACCGTGACAGTTCACAAGAGAACTGTTATAAAAGAATCGGCTATGAGATATAGGTAACAGTTTTATACCAAAACTCACACCAAAGCGGTAACCAATCGTGACAGTTTATCAACTGTTATTGAATAGTTTTATGATGACAGTTTTTGAAGGAAAATGTTATTATATATTGATGTATAACAACAGTTATAAAATATTACAGTACTTAAGGTACCGTGACTGTTTTTGTATAAAAATTGTTATCAAAGTGGAAAGTTATTGATAACAGTTACTTTACATACCGCCATTGCCGTATACGGTAGCAGTTTTGATTTAAAACCGTTACAATCCATATAGTCCAAAGTGGCAACCGCCCACTAACTTTGCATCTAGCAAAAAAAAAAAACACGATCTCACTTTCTCGTTTCACTCTGTATACCCTGATTTCATACCATTTTCTCTTTAACCCTCCACCTCCAAAAGAGAATTGAACGTAGCCTACAGAACCAGAATCTACATAGCCCTTTTCGTCTTCACTCCACTCATCAGAAAACTAGGGTTTCAGTTTGTATCTCTCTATGATAAGGAAACAGAAAACTAGGTGAGTAGTTTCCACCCGAATTTGGTTTTTTAAGTTAGGCTTAGCCATGATTTCGTTTTAAGTTACATCATTGTTTCGGTGCTCCGATGTTGCTTATTTGGTTTGATTTTTGCATTCAATCTTCAAATTATTATTGGTAGGAATCTAAGGTTTCAAATTATCTTGTTCTATTTATACATTTGGGGTTTCTGTTTAGGGTTTCAACTCCTGTCTATTTAATCTGATTTTGTGTTTGAAATTGGTAATTTTTACTGTTTTTGATTAATTCTCGTATGACTTTGGAACATAGGTTTCTTCATATTTTATCTTTTAAGTCTTTGTTTAATTTAATTTTTCTATAGGCTCTTCAAGGGGAAGGAAACAAAAAATAGAGAGATTCTAATAAGTTATGCCAAGGTAATCACACTCTTGAAAAAGAAGTTAATGCATTAGATGAATGTTGTGACAAGTAAGTTTATAAATTATTATCATCTTTATCTGTTTATTTTTGGATTCAATTGTAGAAAAAAATTCTGGGTTTTTCATTTTTAAGTCTGAAACACAATGAAATTGAACAGGGAATTCATAATTTAGAAATTTGGGATTGTGTTGGATTTTAGGGTTTTGTTTGATTTACGGAAAAATTTGTAATGTATAGAATTTGTGTTATGGGGCATAAATGTAGGTTTTGGGTTAGTATTATGTGATTTCGTTCTTAGTAAGTTCAATTTGGTGTTGTGAAGGGTTTTGATATGAATTTGGGGTTTGTAAATTGTGTTGCTGGTTATGAAATTTGTCATTCATGGCCTTGGGCAATGTTGGCATTAAGCTTAGGGGATTGGCTGAGTTAGCTACAGATTGAGTCATGATGGATCCACGCCGGGTTTCTCAAAAAATTTGATGCCTTAGATAACCTGTGTTCAGAACTTGAGCCTGCTTCAAAGTTTTCATATATCTTAAAGTTGGTTGATAGTATGTTGTTAGGGATGAACCTAACTAACCTCCCTGGAGAAGGCTGTCAGAACAATGAAAAAGAAGGAGAAGGGTCTCTTGACGGTGAAGCCCCAATGTAGGTTTTATTTTCCTATTGGATCTTCATTCTTCTCAATCGATTGTTTTCTCCATATCTCTCTATCAAACCAAATCTCTTTCGTCAATTGTTTTTAATAAGTTCTTTAGGTTTTTCTTAATCTTCCACAGGTTTGATGAAGTAGTTAGCCTTATGGGTTTTTCTTATTGGATTTTTGGTATCTGATTTTGCATCTGGGTTGTCTTTTGTTTGATTTTCGTATCAGGGTTTTTTCTTTCTCTGTATGGAGAAGATCTTAAACCTTTTCCTTCTTAACCCTAATTCAAAGTATAAACCCTAGTTTTAGAAGAAGGAAACTCTTCCCAACATAAACAACCTCGACTATTTTAGAAGTATAAACAAAAGGTTTGTCTTTTTGGTGATGTTTGATTAATTTTTTTCTGATTTCTTTCGATAAACAAAAGATTAAATTTGAGCATCATGAGGGTCTGATTTGTTTTGGTTTTTCTGGTTATTTGAAGGAATACAACAGGTCTATTCTTTTGAACTTGAAAAATATGTTTTGATAAGGTTTACTAGTTTTTTTACTTATATTTTTTTCTTTTCTTTTTTAGGTGAATTTCTGATTTTTGTTTTGTTTTGTTTTTAATTTTGATAAGGTTGTTGTTATGGACCTTATGGTAAAGCAATGATGCTTGTTATCATTAATTTCAGTTTTAGTTGAAGAATAGGGAAGGTTAATTATACATCTTGTTCCTTATTATTGATCTTGTTATTCAGGTAAAGTTCTAGATGTTGTCGTTCTGGCGGTTGTGCAATCTATGTTTTATAATGGTTTGGCTCTACTGCACCAAAAATAAAATTCAACTGCTATCTGAGCCCTTTGATTGATATCATGTCTCTGTCAGGTAGATGTTTTTAAGTGCACGTTGGAGTAATTTTTGGGGGAAAATGAACTGGAATGGAAAGATATCTCATGTAATGTGAACTAACATCACTTTGCATTTTTGGAGAAACTCTTGGATGAAAATAAAGGTGGCGATAAGACTGTTCTTGGAGCAAATGGGATAAGACAAACTTGTGAGTTCACCAATTTATTCACAATTTTAACTTTTTATTATAGCACTTTCTTAGGTTGAGATTATTAGTCCATAACCTAGGTTGAGTGTTAGTTAATTACATTGAGAACAACTTAGGATGATAGAAATTCATTGTCAGTAGTGGGCTAGATATGATTTATCATATATGATATTATTCTTATACTTAACTTTATTTTGTTTGGTGATATGAATTTTCTAATAAATTTCTTTTTGTTTAAAACGTGGAAATATCATCTTCTTATTTTTCTAGGTATTCACATCTTCACGAATATGATTTTTTTGTTGGGTTTGCTAGCTATTTGTGCCTTATGGATGGCAATACACAATTTGCATACTTTCATTAGAGTATCTGGTACGAATTTTACCTTTTTCATTTCTTTTATTTTCTCTTCTTTGACCAAAAGAAGTTGTGACTAGTAAACTTTTATTCTAATTATTTACTCTTCCAGATACATTATGTATAAAAAGTATTAGTTCGTGGTTTCTGTATATACCATGTACTTGTTTAACTCGTGATTTTTTTTCTTTCACAAGGAGCAAGCACCTTTAATCATCTTTATGGATGAAGTTGCCAGTGTTGGATTTGCTTATATGGAATCTGGAACTGATAATGGTTATAAGGAAGTGCAGAAAACCATGTTTCAGCTTTTCAAGGTAGTTGGGGTTTTCATACTAAATTATATTGGTTACTTGTCTTTCCTACTTGTAGAAGTTATGCAAAAAAATTTATTGTTGCCTAATATAGAAATATATGGCTTTACAGGGCATAACTCTCACCATACTAATTTTGCACAGTTTGCTCCCATTAGTTACGAAGAACGTAATATTTTACTTGAGGAATCCTGTTAACAAGATGAAGGGATAAAATATCAGTAATTTCTCTCTTCTATCAATTTGATTCAGTCAGGGACATTTACTTTTGAAAAATCACGTAAGTTTTAGGTGCCAATATATTTTATTTGATCTGTTATTTATTATGTCGTAAGGAGCATCTTAGGAGTTATTTATTGATAGTCATTTCATATTTCTTTCAACAACTTTGGTCGGTTGCTTTAACATTTTTGTATATTGTGAAAAATATTATTAATAAATGGTTCGTTCATGTTGTTAAGCATAATGTTCAAGAAATGACCTTAAAAATTATTGCAAATTGTCTATATGCTCATGAAATTCCCTATCAGCTCCTAAATTGGAAACCAATAAGGAAGTTAAGATAACAAGTTTTTGGTGGTTACAAATATGCAAATACAACTTTACCAAGTTCAATGAGTTTACCTAAGATTAAAGTATCGTCCATTCTTGGATTACATGTCTATAGGTTGTGGTTATCTTTCTACTTTGTCCTAAGTTCTTGCTTCTAATGAGCATTTGTTATTGAGCTAGGTTTGACAAGAAAGCATTACTGGCATCGGATCTTGCTCTAAAATCTAATAAACCACAACCAGATTTTTTCTGCAAGACATTGACTGCAAATGACACAATCACTCATGGAGGTTTCTTTGTACCCCGTTGTGCAGCAGAAAATATTTTCCCTGCTATTGTAAGCTAAAATTCAGTTCAAAGTTTTAGTGCGTTAATTCTCAGTTTCACGTTCCTTTTTGGCATCACTTGATTTTGTTTGTCCGATTTTATGTATAGGATTTTAATATACAAACACCTGCCCAAGAACTCATTTCCAGATATTTTCATGATAATGTATGGACTTTCCGCCATGTCTACCGAGGTCAGTTTGTTACTCTAGTTGGATGCAGTTTTAGACTTTGTGTAGTGCTCTTTGGTAGTGTTCCTACGTGCACTGTATATTTAAAACAAATCTAATTAAGTTATATTCCTGTATATGCCCAAATGACATTTGCTTACAACGGGATGCAGCCTTAGTGGCAAGAGGCTATTTGCTGGTGACTTTGTCTTGTTTATCAGGTTTTGATGGATCTCTTGAATAACCTTTTGTTTCTAAATTTTAAAATAAAAGAGTATAAAGATAAACTTTCTAATTGCCCGTATCATCTTTTTTTTCCTCATCGTACCAACTAAATTTTGTTACCATTTGATAGTTCATATGTAAGAGTAGATCTTTATAATATTTATGTGGAATGGTGGAAGTTGTAGTTGTTGTGGTTTGGGTGTTGCAGTTTTTGGATCACTAGGTTGTCAATCTATTTCCTTTTGTATGTTAATTAGTAATTAATCCTTTTGTGGTGACATTAGGTTTAATTAGCAATTTTGAAAACAACTGAATCAACAATTAAGCCTTAAAGTTGATTCGGTTGTTGTAAAAATTATTATTGCAGGGATGTGGATGTACTTAAACAACTGAATTAACAATATTTTTCGTTTTCTTCTGAAGGTTTTGTGGTTGATTAATGAAATGCTCAACATTTTTTCAGTGTGGAGTATGTTAAGCACTCCCCTTTTGTTACATGTGCATCACTTATTCACATACAACGACTGAAAATTAGGGAAATATGACTCGATAGCGTGTAAGGTAATGTCAAGATATAGCTTTTCCGATTAATTAATTAATATTTATATACATTTCCACTTCCTTGAGAAATGCAGGCTAAGGCTACAAAATTCATCGAGTACGATTCTCCCTTCAGCGAGGAAGAGAAAAAGCAGGCTAAGGCTCTTAAGGTCAATTGCAACCTTAACAATGTAGCCTGCAAGCTGAAACTTAAAAGCTACAAGGACGCCGAAAAGTTATGCACAAAGGTCTCAACTTTAACCATTCTTCTGAAGCTTATTAAGTTTAGTTATATACCTTCTTGGTCCTAGTTGTATCATATGCTTTCTTGTTGTGCTAAAAATGCCAGAATTTTATTATTTTGCTAGGTTCTGGAGGTTGAAAGTCGGAAAGTGAAGGTACTTTACAGACGGGCCCAAGCTTATATCAATATGGTTGATTTTGATCTAGCTGAGCTGGATATTAAGAAAGCTTTTGAGATTGACCCTATCTTCTTTTCATTTTATTGCTTATTGAATATTTTTTTAGAACAATAACCGAAAATGTGACACCATTTCTTTTTCTTTTTTAATTTTTTTTTTATCTTGGTTTGTACTCAATCTGAACTCGTCCTATTTTCAGCCATACCAAAGGTCATATTAGTTACTATGTGACGACCAAAGACGAAGACATCCCAGCTGTTTTCACTGGGGATACATTGGTGTGTGGTGTCACAGTACATATACACTCTTGCTTTAGTGTTTTGCAGCTGTTTGCTTTTCGCCAACAGGCTATGTATTTATGTAGGAGGATCATCAATTGATTTTGAACAAGGTGATAGAATCATGGTCAAGGTGGGCAACAAATGGCGTTCTGCGGGATCCAGAATTGTGAAGTAAGGCGACTGCAAGATCTTTCAGTACATTCAAATTTGGTTCCTATGACCCAGTATAAGTCTTGTTAATACGTTAATTTCATGAAAAAAACTTTATGTATACAGGACACAAGAACTACAATTTGTCAAAGAGCTAAGCAAAGTGCTGAACTGAGTTTGTCAAAGAACTACGCAAAGCAATGCACTCAGTGAGTTCAGAGAGGAACCATGAGAATCGTCTATAATAGGTTTACTTTCATATCAAGTCTTTTGAATTATGTAGTACATTCACTTCTAGTTAACTTATTTTGTTTGAACTTACTAGTTCCTACTAGCTATCTGTTAAACAGTTTATTGAGTAATTTAATGACAATTTTAATAAAAGCTAAATTATCTTTCCATAATTATCTCGATATTAATATCTGATTGAGCATGTCACCGCCAACTGTATCATGAACTAGCTGTTAAAAATTAGCCTTCTACAAAGTTGATTGTTCTATGACAGTTTTATTTAGAAAATATTACTGATATTTGCCAACAATGACAGGTTTATAAGAAATTGAGTTACTGATGACAGTTTTATGAAGAAACTGTCATCTTACTCTAAGAAGTTAAGTTTTTAATGACAGTTTTCTTAAAAAAAATATTACAGTAATTTGTCAATAATGAGAGGTTTATGAAGAAACTCTCATCTTAGTCTAAGAAGTTAAGTTTTTAATGACAGTTTTCATGGAGAAACTGTCACCTTAGTAAAAGAAATTAAGTTACCACTGAAAGTTTTATTTAGAAAATGTTATTGTATGTTGTCAACAACGACAGGTTTACGAAAAATCTGATACTTATAATCATGATTCCGTAACAGTTTTTTATAGAACCTTTCGTAACAGAGGCTTTAATGAAAGTGCAATTATTTTTCAAAACTGTCACATAAATGTTTCAGTGGCAGTTTTTAACTGTCACATAATCCCAAATTTGTACTAGTACATGTTCACCTCTTAAATGCATGTGTCATCTAGCTCAGGTGGTTGGTTACTAATATTGAAAATATTCAACTCAATAGTCATATTACCAAAAGATAAGTTCATCCATTTTGACAGCTAATGATCGCATTAGATGTAGCTAAAAACGGGCGACCTAATATCACATATATCTGATTCTCTGGGTCAGGGACATGTTGGGTATCAAGGACAACAAAATTCATTGGATAAATAAACTTATCAATCTCAATAAGAACATCCTTTATGACACCACGAGGAATTTTCACAGACCTATTAACTAATTGCAGTGTTATCTGAGTAGGTTTCAAATCATCAAGTCTTAGCTGGAGGTACGCATGGTACGGAAGTAAGTTCACACTGGCTCCTAAGTTAAGTAACTCTTTCTCAACACGGTAGTTACCTATTTTGCAAGAAATGGTTGGGGACCCTGGGTCTTTGTACTTAGGAGTTGTATTGTTCTGGATAATTGAACTCACATGACTAGCTAAAAAGACTTTCTTTTGCACACTAAGCTTTCGTTTTCGCGTACGCATATCCTTAAGGAACTTGGCATAAGTAGGAATTTGCCTAATTGCATCTAATAATGGAAGGTTGATAGTGACTTTTTTAAAAACCTCCAATATGTCGTTAAAGTTGGATTCCTTCTTTGTTGGTGCTAACAATTGTGGGAACGGGGCTTTGGGCACAAAATCTGACTTATAAGGAACTGCATCGGGCTCTTTAGAGACTTCATCAGTCTCTTCAAATATTGGCTCAGAAGGGTGAACTACAGTATGTTCACTATTAGGCATGGTTACCTTGTTGTCTACTACGTTACCATTCCTAAGGGTTCTAATTGCATTCACATGATTTGATAATTTCTCACCAGGAGATACTTCATGAACTCCTCTAGAATTGGGTTGGGTATGACTAGGAAACTTACCTTTTTATCTTTCTCTCAAAAACTCAACGATTTGACCAACTTGGGTTTTTATATTGGAAACAACCTAACTGTTAACCTAAAATCTTTTGATTTTCTTGTAAACTTTGGTTGACTGACTTCCGAAAATCTTTAGTGTCCTGAGTTAATAAGGCGATAGACTCTGCTAAACTCATGATCGTTTTATCTATCGGATTCTGAAATTGTGTCGGTCCTGAAGGATTATTAGTATATCCGAAACCCGGGGGAACCTTAGAATTACTAGATTGACCTTGACTATGGCCCTTAGTCCAAGAAAGATGAGGATTGTTTCTCCAACCAGGGTTATAGGTTTCTGAATAAGGTTCAAACTTCTGATGGTTATCAAATCTAGTATTATTTTAAAGAGCATGAGCGTGCTCTTCAACAGTCTGTCCTTCCCAAAATGACTTGGGCTCAAATCCACAACTAGATTGACTCGGTTCTAAATCTTCTAACCTTTTTGATATAGTTGTTATTTTGGCATCTGATTCAAAAGATCCTTCTACCCTATTGACATTTCCTCTACTTAGAATAATTGTTTTTTGGGGACCCCTACTATTTTTCCATTGCTGGGTTTTTTTGGGGATTAAATTCAAAAATGTCATCGCACCATCGACAGTTTTATTTTCAAACCCACTTGTCCATAAAGACTCAACTATGGTTGTTGTCGAATAACCTAAACCCTCGTAGAGGATCTAAACTAGCCTTATTTTTTCTAAACCATGATGAGGATATTGTGATAGTAAGTCATTGAACCTTTCCAAATACCTATATAAAGATTCTCCCTCTTGTTGAGCAAATGTGCAAATCTGTTGTCTAATAGATGGTGTTTTGTGCTTAGGGAAAAACTTCTGGAGAAAGGAAGATGTAAGTTGTTCATAGGTTTCAATGGACTCAGAAGTCAGACTATATAGCCAAGATTTGGCTTTGTCTCTTAATGAAAAAGGAAACAATCTAAGTTTCAATGCTTCATCATCTATGTCCTTAATCCTGATGGTACTACATATTTCCTCAAAATCCCTAACATGGAAATAAGGGTTTTCATTTTCTTTTCCTAAGAAGATTGGAAGCATCTGTATGGTCCAAGGTTTTAACTAACTGTTTGCTTCGGTTTCAGCTAACTTGATACATGATGGACGAGAAATCCAAAGTCGGGTTCAACAAAGCTTTTAAAGTTGCCATTGTTGGCGCTATCAAAAGAAGAGTCTTCAAGGTCCTCGTTTCCAGGGACAAAACTACTAGGTTTGTCACTAATCAAACGACCTAAAGTATCTCTTTTCCAAGCTCGCTCAGTGATGATTTCGAGCGGTTTTCGCATACATTAAAAAAAAAAACTAAAAAAAAAATCCTAATTGGAAGGGAATTCTAAGCAATCACAAGCAAGGCTGACTCAACCAAATCAAACCTGTTGAATCTAGCAAACAAAAAGCATGATGACTCCATTTAGATTGTTTCTATACCAGTTTCTATTCTTTCAAAAGACAACTAGTTACAGTTTTAGAAAACCTCTTAGAGCGATTCGAATTAAATTAAGTCGAATGGAAACAGGATAAGCTCTAAGGAGCTTTGATAACCCTGTCTCTTTGGCAACGTTTCCTTGGGTTACAAGGCGACTCGAATCTACTTAAAATAATCTTTTGAAATTTGAGTTAGGATAACAGAATAACCAATTCAGTCCTTTTGAATGACTTTCCTATAAGCTTGTTACCCTATCGGTCTCTCTTTAGTCAAATTTTTAAGGGTTAGGTTCGTGTTTAGTAACGTGTTCCTAAAGCGGGAAAGAAGGAAACAATGATGAAATCTGAGTCCTTATCTTGTATGACCAGCTCTTGCCCTTTACTAGAAAAGTAAATCCATATTCAGGTCCTCAACATATATGCACACGAAGGAGTCCAGAAAACCCACTGACAGGAGATTCGTGGGTGGTTATAGTCTTATCTCCCGTTCCAGACGAGCGATGAACCGTTGAAGTCGACTCAGGCCACCGACTCCTATATCAATGTATGAACCTGAGGGGATGAGATAATATCGTAATTGTCGTCCTTCCCTATTGCAGTTTATATTTAATTACCCTTCCATAGGGTTTTAAAAAATAAAATAAAGTACAAAGTACAAAAATAATAAAGGATTTCCTAATACAATTTTCTAAAAATAAAAATTAACTAAGGTATAAATTATTATCTTCTTTTTTCGTTCTTTTTGATTTATCTTTGACTCCAAGTCTTTAATCAATCAATATAATCTTTGGCTCCAATTTTTTTTTGATCCAAAACCAGTAATACAAAGAAGAATACCCAAAAACGTAAAATGAAACAAATTAAAATAAAAATAAAAATCTAATTAAACTAACTAACCTAAAAAAAACTAAAAACAAATCTAAAAACAAGTTCCCGGCAACGGAACCAAAAGCTTGATCGTTCTAGAAAATGGTAAAAATAGTTCGTTCACTGAGACTTGTGAAGATTCATTTTAGACATAATTTTGATTTAAACTAGAAAATAAGTAAAAAAAATGAATAATATTGGGAAGAACTGGAACTCAGGATTCCACCAAAATCACTTCTGATTGATTTCTACAATTATTCTTTAACAATTATAGCTCTTTTATTGACTATGTTTCTTTGCCAAGTAGTTTTCTAAAACATTGACTGTAAATCACAAACATGGCGCATTAAAAGCTCTTAAGTCCCAGCATACACCATCATACAAAATCACAACTAATTAAGAAAAATCATAAATCAATTAAAAATGAATTCAAAAGTCATTAAGAATCAAAAATAGTTATCATTCATTCATGAAATATGACTTCCTCCATTGTACTAGTGATTGGGTTTAGCTCATCATACTTAAAACACTCTCAAAAGATTGGTACATGGCTCAAAAGTACTTGAGAAAAAAAAAAGAAACTAAAAATAATAAAACAGAAAATCTACAACGTTTATAGGTGTTACAGATTAACTCTTACAGTGGAGCTTGAAGATAAATGTTGCAAAGCGAAGATAAACGTTGTTGATGGGATGAAGGAATCGTCGTCGTATCCTTGTTCTTCACGTTCAACAACAAAACTTTCTGTTTCTCCTGTTTTTTTTTTCAAGCCTCCCCTGCTGATTTTTCTTCCTCCTCTTTGCTGTTTATAGGTTCCACAAACCCTAACAACTCATCCTTAATCGATCAGGATCCAAAAACCAATCCAAAACAAACTCAAATTCACACAAATCTGAGTCAGGGAAGAAAACTCTTTTCCGGCAAAAACATGGATTTTCCAGCTTGTTTCACGTCTTTAAACTCTTGTAATTTACGTGTTTCATCCTCTAATGATTGTTGCGTCATGTTGAAAAGGTTTAAACTCTTTAAAATCCCCAAAAAATCACTTTTGAAACACCTCAGTAAATCTCACGTAAAAGAATTGGTTTCCCGCCAATTTTAACTTTCAAAATAAAAATGGGATGCCACTAACCAACAGTGGGGTGCCTTTATCAACCAGCATGGGTGCCTTTAGTAATTTGGCGTGTGCCTTTATCACTTTTTAATCCAATTTTTCCACAAATGTTTATTTCTCAAAAATACCTACAAACACATAAAATCACACAATAAGTATAAAATCGAGCACTAACAAAATAGATAATTACGGAAAAATTAGACATAAAAATGTGTCTATCAGTATGGGATAAATCCTTTGAGTAAAAGAATCCCATGTTTGCACTATCCTGAAGATATCGAAAGATATGTTTTACACCTTCCCAATGCCTCTTTGTTGAAGCAGAGCTGAATCTTGCTAACAAATTAACTGCAAAAGAAATGTGAGGTTAGTGTATTGAGCAAGTTATAATAGTGCACCAACTGCACAATATGGTACCTATGGTCCAAGAAGAATTTCATTTTCTTCGTTTGGACGAAAAGGATCATTTTTAGTGTCAAGAGATCTTACTACCATAGGAGAGCTAGGAGGATAAACTTTATCCATATTGAAATGTTTTAAAAGTTTCTCAGTGTACATCTTTTGGTGAACAAGTATGCCACTCGGTTAGTGTTCGAACTGCAAGCCGAGACAAAACTTTGTTTTTCCAAGATCCCTAATCTCAAATTCGTCCCTTAAGCATTCAATTGCCTTTAAGAGTTCTTTAGGAGTTCCAACTAAGTTGATATCATTAACATATATAGCTATGATAGCAAATACTATTCTGGTATTCTTTATAAAGACACATGGGCAGATAGGATCATTTACATATCCCTTAGCTATCAAATATTCATTTAGACGATTATACCACATTCGTCCAGATTGCTTTAATCCATACAAAGCTCTATTAAGTTTGAATGAATACATATGACATGATTTGTTCTCATACAATCTAAATCCTTTTGGGATTTTCATATGTATTTTTGTATCTAATTCTCCATACAATATGATGTAACCACATCCATTAAATGCATATCGATTCCTTCAGATACTACCATACTTATCAAGTATCAGAATGTAATAACATCCATAACATGTGAATATGCTTATGCATAGTCAATTCCAGGTCTATGCGAGAAACCTTGTGGTACAAGTCTCGCTCTATAGCGAACAACTTCATTTTTCTCATTACGTTTTCTTATGAACATCCATTTGCAACCAACTGGGTTCGCACTTTTAGGCGTTTGAACTGCAGGTCAAAAAATATTGTGGTTAGTGAGAGAGACTAATTATGCTTTAATGGCGTCCTTCTATTTTGGCTAGTCATGTCTTTCACAAAAAAATTATATAGATTGTGGTTCACAACCATCTTTATCCATAGCAATCTCAGCGACTATTGTAAACGAAAATTTATCATCAACAAGAACTTTGTTACAATCCCATATTTCTTTCTTACATGCAAAATTTATGGAAATTTCTTCATTTCCTGGTACCAGTTCAATTTCAGGGAATTTTCCTCGACTAAAGGTAGTAAGTTTGGAAATGAGGATCGTTCATCTATAGTCTCCTTATAAGAACTATCCTTTGTCGATTCTGGTTGGCTTTTCTTTTTTCTAGGAGCAGAATCTTTTGAACCAATGGATGTCTACGCGTCAAGTGTATCTTAGACAACTCATTTGATGGCACGATCACGACTTGTCCAACTGTCAATTATTGTGCATGGTATCTTGGTGACAAATTTACTATCACCAAGATACCACGTACAATAGTTAAAGTACTACCAATTTAATGTTAGTTTTTTAAAAATTTATAGTTAATGCTTGATTAATTAAACTAATTTTTGTGTTGGGGTTTGAATGAGATGCAAAACTAATTAAACCTCGGATAATATTTAAGATAGACAATATCTTATAATTTATACATAATACTTAATAAGAATTTTTTTATTGTTCTTTTTTCGTTCCTATTCTCTTCCCTCTCACTCTTTTTCTTTTCTTTTTTTACATATGAGAATGTTGTACGAAAGAAAAACGTTCCCTAGCCAAAGATGTTGTAGTCCGTAGAATGTCTTTTTTTTTCGTCTTCTTCCCTTGCTATTTGTAGCATTTTAAGTTTGTTTTAGTGGGGGACAAACCAAAATGGAAATAAAAGTGATAATATGAAAATATTTGGGTGGGATTTTAGATTGTATTTTGAATTTCGAAATAGAGGAGGCACCGATAGAAAATGGGTGTATAATGGAAAGGTTGGCTAAAAAAAATATTTTTTTTATTTCTCTTTTTTTTTCTTCCCATTTTCGGCTGTAGGTAGTGTTATGAGAAATTCCTTGGATGGTGAGTGAGAAGGATTTTGTGTTTCTTTTGAGAAGGTATTTACCCTCTCTCTTTTTGTTTTGATATTGATCTATAAAATCAATGAGAAAAAGTAGCAGAAAATATAATGAATTCATTTTCCTCTTTGGGCAATGTGTTGGTGAGTGATATCGAATAGGTGTTAGTGAGGATGAATAATGTTTCTCGCTTGTTACCTTTTCTCTGTCTTACCGACACTAATTAATTTCACAACCATTTCTTGTATCTGGTTTTGAAGTGTAAGAAATCATTTTTATGGAGGGTGCGAAATTGGGGTTTCAACATCATACAATGACTCATTTGGATGGAGAGGAGTTGTCATCCATTGTCGTGCAAATGCTACACCCATTTCTTTGCTACGCCCATCTCTATGCTACACCCGTCTTTGTCAACATCATGGAATCACTCATTTGGGTGGATAGAGTTGTCATCGAAACTTTCTTCATCGGTTCATCAAAAACAAAGATAGGGTGTGAAATCGTGTTCACATCTTTGTTCGTTAACCGCAGGCGGATACTCCCAAAGAGGGGCAACTATTAACACCCCAATTTCGTACCCTCCGTAAAAAATTAGTTTTACGCTTCAAAACCGGATAAAAGAAATGGATGCAAAATCAATTGGTGTCGGTGAGACAGATAAAAGGGAACAAGTGAGAAATATTATTCATTCCTCACCAACACATCATTTCATATCACCCACCAACACATTACCCAAAGAGGAAAATAAATTCATTACATTTTTTCTCATTTTTCTCATTGTTTTTATAAATCAAAATAGGCAAATATCTTTCCATAAAAATGAAAAAACCTTTATTGCAGCTGTTTTCAATACAAAGAAAAACTCTCTAACTACCGATTTTTAAAAGGAGCAAAAATATTGATATTAATTCCCAAAAAAGGAAACACAAATTCTCACCCAAAATTTTCATATCAATTTATTTTTCTCTCCATTTGATTTTGTCTCCCTCTTTACCTAGTTTATTTCTCACTCATCACCTGATAGCTAAGAAAATTCTTTATACAACCCTTAAACAACCAAAAAAAAGAAAGAAAGGAAAACAAAAATTATGATTTTCTTTAATCAAATTTCTCCCCACCACACACAATCAAACAAAACAACCCCTTTTCCAAAACTCAATAAATCATTTTATATTATTTATCATTTTTCATATTCGCCTTTTTCATTATTATATAAACCCGTCCTTATTCTATTAACCGAGATAGAGAGAAAGAAAAAAAGTGAAGAAAAGAAACAAGAAAGATAAATATACTTTAGAGAAAACAATAGAAATTAGAAAAAAGATGGAGGAAGGAAAACACTGAAAGAAGGATATAAACCTTCCTTTCCCATTCTACAAAATTCTTATATTTTCACTTTATTAAAATATCATATATCGATATACTAATCGTTGTTATTGATCAATTCCTAGCATCTAAATTAAAACCTCTATACTTTAAAAAATGGATTTGTCAATTTAATAGTGTTTTTAAGTTTTTAAGAGATTAACATTAAGTTATTAGTACTTCAAATACTTTTAGCATATTTACCAAAAGGGAGTAAACACCGCAAGAAATATCATATTCCAGGTATAATAGCTTGCCAATCATGTAGCAATTTGGAACGAGATGGTCTTCCATCTCGTAGTAACACCATGCCTGTCATTCTGTTTTATTAGCCAAAAAATACATTAAATCATTTGACGTTTGGTACTCACATACATTAGAGCAATTCCAGGCAGTGGGGAATTGGCAGATTAGCCAAGTGAACCCAATTTTTGTATAAAGAAATATTTTTTTTAATCAGTGGGGTCTGTTTTTTATATAAAGAAATATTTTTTTGGTTATGGTAGACCGATTTTTATTTTAAAATTAATTTATATATATATAAAAAATAAATTAAAATAACTAACTTAACTAAATTTAATATAAAAAAACTATTTTACTAGGCCTATGTTGAGTCGATTGTCTCAAATTGATTTGATCGACTCAACCTGAGCCTCGATGGGCAAACCCTCCAAAACACCCATTTGCCAAGTCGTTTTTTGGGTTTGCCCATCTCACACAAGTAGCAAAATGGCCTTTGATCATGGTATTTTACCGTGTCCAAATGTCTATGGTCACGATATTTCATTTTTTTAAATCTTGTCCAAAACCTACAAGGCCAAAAGTCTAATATTTGGTCACGGGGTATTTCGTGGCTATTTGGTGAAATTTACTATGACCACAACTTCAATTGTCACGTATTTTTATTAAAAGAGAGATAAAGAAGATTGATGGTGATTTGAGAATAAGAAAATGGTTAAAGGTTGTTGTTGTTATGGGGTGAGTTGCAATGGGTTTGATTTGTGTAGCACAAAAGCTTTTTGCCGTGAAAAAAGTAGATGGATTATCAGTTTAGGGGAAGAAATATCGGCCGTGAAAAAAAAAATAGAGTTAGGTTTACTGAGATTTTATCTCTTACCTTAAATGAAATGGTTTAATCAAAACCGTTGGATCCTAGGACACTTCAGGGTATACTAGTAAATTTAGTATAATTTCTAACATAAAATTAATTATAGTCTGGTCAAAGACGATCAAAGACAATCAACGTCAAGTCCAGGTACCAAACCCTAAATTAGACAAAAGTTATATCAAATGTTAATGTTAGACAAAACCTAAGTATCAAACATTAATTAACCTTTAAATGGTTTTCCATCCCATATGGGTCACACGTATATATTTGAATATTAATAAAATTAGATAATGGGATAAATCTAAGTGTGGGTATATATCAGAATTCCCTCTCACGTTAAACCCAATATCAAAGTGATAATTATTCCGATAATGTCTCATCCCATCATTATGAGTTAAATTCTCTAGTTTGACAAATTTTAGGGAGTTGACCTAAACTTTTAATGTCAAGACTAATAGTTGAAAGCTTCTCCAAGTTCTCAACTATACTCTGGCTTAATATGGCCGAACATGAAAATCTGCTCTCGTCATTCTGCAAATCCTATATTATAGGTCCATAATCACAAGCATGCATATGTATTTCTTGATAAGACAAATTATAAACTTTTTTTCATTTTAATCATGAAGTAAAGGCCAATCGTGTGATTGGGCGGCTGATGGATGGCTAACCCATTCCTATCCTGTACTAGAATCTCCTTATCCAAACTCTCCAATTAGCGGACCATGAAAATGAAAGTCATGATTGTATATTTATTTTCACGAAAGAATTTAAACTAGTTAAAAATGGTCTTGAATCCTTTTAGTTAGGCGACGACTTCAAAACATCTCTCTCTTTTTTGGCGGAGATATCTCCTTAATAATGAACTATTAGGAAGTTAACTCTAAGTTGCGTATGTATTAGACATTCACGAACGGATGGACAATTATACACATACCATCTTTCATTTATCTATCTCCCCAATAGACCACCCCCGCATCTCTCCGACCGGAGACACATATAATCCAAATAGCTCATACCATCGATTTGGCCTTTTCAGATCCCGATAACTGTTTGCGGTTTCTACAGCTGGGTGCTTAATCGTTCGATCTCCTTCAAAGCCGCTAGATATAAAAGAATAAATAAGGTATGGATAGACAAAGAGCCTACTTATGATCACTTGTGAGTGTTTGGTTGCAGGGCATTTGTTTACATCTCAAAAGATCAGATAAGCATGATGACAAAACGAAACAATGTTTGTTCCTAGGTTATGGGACATAAAGTTTGGTTATAGATTTTGGGATCCAGTTGATAAGAAGGTCATTAGAAGCAGGGATGCAATATTCCTTGGAGATCAAACTATTGAAGACTTTTAGAAGATTGAGATGCCAAAGCTTCAAGACAACATGACCTTGGATCCAAACCCCACTGTTCATTCTCTTTGACAACATGAAAATAACGTTGATGGTAATGAAGAAAAAAAAACACAATCACAAAGATGCATCTCCTGAAGATGTTCTAGTGGGTAATGGTAAGTAAGAAGTACAACAAGTACCAGAAGCCGAGTTAAGAAGATTCAGCAGGCCCATGATACCTTCAACAGAGTATACACCACATTAATATATGACGTTCACATTGGCAGGTGAACCAGAATCTTATGAATAGGCTCTTCATGTTCTTGAGAGTAGGAAGTGTTTGAAATCCATGAAATAAAAGTGGGTTCTTTGGATGAGAATAAAACTTATGAGTTAGTTGAAAAGCCGGATAACCAAAAAAATTCTGAAGAACAATTTGGTGTATATAGTTAAGACTGAAGATGGCAACTCACAACAAAGGTATAAACCACACTTAGTTTTGAAGGGTTTTGAGCAAAAGAAAGATGTTGACTTTAATGAGATTTTATCATCAGTGGTAAGATTTCCTTATATTCGGGTTGTCTTGGCATCAACAACTAGTATGGACTTTGAGATTGAGCAACTAGATGTCAAGACAATATTTCTTCATTGTGAGTTAAAAGAAGACGTGTACATGGCACAACCAAAAGGTTTAAAAATTAAAAGGCAATGAACACATGGTATGCAAGCTCCTAAAATATGGTACGAGAAGTTTGAATTGTTCATGAAGGAACACAGATACAAAAGGAGAACTTCAGATCATTGTGTGTTTATTCAAAAATTTACTGATGGTGATTTTCTTATTCTTTTGCTATATGTTGATGATATGTTGATTGTTGGCAAAGATAAGAAAAAAGTTGACAGGTTAAAGTCAGACTTGAGCAAGTCTTTTTCTATGAAAGACTTGGGAGCAGCAAAGCGTATTATCGGCATGCAAATCTCTCGTGATAAAAAACAAGGAAGTTGTGTCTATCACAGGAAAACTATATTGAGAAGGTGTTGCAAAGATTCAACATGGACGCCAGTAAGTTATCCACTTGCAAACCACTTTAAGTTAACTCGTGATCAATGTTCTGTGAATGATGTTTAAAAACGGAAGATGGAGGAAATCCCTTATGCATCCGCAGTTGGTAGTTTGATGTATGCTATAGTGTGTATAAGGCCTGATATAACTTACGCAGTTGGAGTGATAAACAAATTTCTTGGTATGGAGCGTCGGGAAGCAATGAAATGGATACTATGGTATCTAAGGGGTACTTATCATACGTGTTTGTGTTGTTATGGTGGTGATAAACCGAAGTTAGTAGGTTGCCCAAGTTTCAGACTTGGCAGGTGCTCAAGACAGCTTGAAGTCGACATCAAGTTACGTATTTACCTATACAAGGTAGTCGTGTCTTAGTAATCCAATTATAAAGATGTGTGGCATTGTCTACTACATAGGCATAATACATAACAACTACATAGAGTTGCAAATAGATGATATGGACGAGAAGGTTTGTTAGAGAACTTGGCATAAAAATAATAAACAAATTGTTTACTGTGGCAGTCAGAGTGCCATCCATCTCAGCAAGAATTCGAGTTTCCACTTAAGATCCAAGCACATCAACATTAGGTACTAGTGGATACAAGGAGTTATTGATGAAAAAGTTTTGCAGATTGAAAAGGTCCATACACATGACAATGGTTCTGATATGATGACAAAGTCACTACCGAAGTACAAGCATGTTTATTTTTACAGCATTGCAGGCTTGGTGGTGAAAAGTACCTCGCCATAAGTCGTGAGGGGATAATTGTCGGGATGGTCACTCCTTATGGCCCAACAGTCAGAATATCCCTTAGCCACTTAATGGAGCCACCTAACAAATCTAAGGTTAAGAATTGAGAAACAAGATTTGTTTTCTCAATTCTTCTTGTCGTGAGAAAAAAAGGGGTGAGAGAGAGAAAAAGAAGGTAGCCACAATTAGAGAGGTTTTAGTGATGTTATAGAGTTAGAGAAAAAGCTTGAAGAAGAAGAGATTCCTAGCTGAGGATAGTTTGGTTGATGTTGGTGAAGATATATCCATCAACATCTACATCTATTCAAAGGTGGAAAATCTAGGGTTTGTTCAAACCATAGTGGTAAGTATCTCTACACTTGCTATTGTTGGTTATTGTGAAACTTACCTATTGGAAAATGAATTAGTTGATCCACCATTAATGGTGAGTCTATTTTTTGGCATATTGTTATCCTAGTGCTACATGCACCTTGAAGTAGAGTAGATCCTCAAATTTGGGAGAAATTGTATAACTCATTTGTTACCCATTATTATTTATAGTGAAAGATTTGTCCATTGTTTTTATTTATTCTTCATATTGAAGAGGTTTTTCCACGTAAATCTGGTGTTGTATGAATGCTTTCATTTCATCGCATTTTATTTATTTTTGCATTGTGGTTGGTTACTTGCATATATTTCATATGGTACGTAACGATTCGGATTTATAAGTTTTCCCAACACAACATGTTCTTCATATTCTACAATTTTTTTTTTTTGAAATATTGGTTTATTTATGTATATAATCGCTTTGCTATTTTGGTATGCTTCTAATAATATGAAAACTATTTTTAAATAAATAAATAAATATTTTGAAAAGATGGGTGGGTCGCTGCCCCTGTACTAGAGAGGCTACTTAGGAGTTACCGTGTTAGTGTATTACTTGGATTGCCTAGCCCCCCCAAAAAAAATAAAAAAGTACTGTACAGGCTCGTCCACACAACCACTAGATCACCCATCCAATAGGTTCTCTCAAGAGTAAAAAGTTAAATCCCAAGCGGCACAAAAAACAAAAAGAGTGTACGGGAATACAGTATCGAGTCTCTCAGTAAATTCAAATTTTCCCGCCAAAACTTTGGTGCAGTATTAACCCATCCGCTTTTTCATCTTTCATTTATTAAAACCCACTAAAATATACTCTATTTTTTACCCTTAAACTGTAGAAAAAACCCTAAAATACTCAAACTTCTCATTTCCCAAGCCATTTTCGCTCCTTCGTCTTCTCTTTCTCATTTTCAGACGTTTCCGATCAATGGATCCGGAAACTGGTAAGAAGAATGAGGATCTTGCAGATTCACCAACATCCGTACTCGGAGATGAGGTTAGTTAGTTGTTTAAAGTATTTATTTTTTTTGTTTTTATTTTCGTCCATTTCATTTAAAGGTTTATTGCTCATCTCTGATTTTTTTTTTTTTTTGAAGGATATCTGTAAGGAAGAAACTGGGGATGGATCTGATGGAGTTCAAAATGGAGATTCATCTTTACTTTCATCAAAAATGGTGGAAGAAGAAGAGAAATTTCAAGAAACTGATGTCAAGGAAGTAGAAGAGGTTATGAATGATACCAAGTTTAATAAATTGGATGAACTTCTCACACAAACACAGTTGTACTCTGAGTTTTTGTTAGAGAAGATGGATGATATCACATTTGTAAGTTCCAGCGAGTACCCCTTAATTTGGATTTTATGTTATAGGAAATAGGTTTTTTTTTTTTTGATTTTTAATGCGAATGTGATTTTGCAGAATGGGGCGGAGGAGGTTAAGGAAGAGGAGAAAGAAGATGAACCTGTTGTTACCAAGAAAAGAGGTCGAAAGAGGAAGTCTGGAAATCATCATAACACAGTAATTTCCTTATTCTGATGTTTTTATGTCTTCAAATAGCTGTTTTTTACATGCTATGTATAGTACTCATTGAAACATATGAGCACATAATACATATTGCTGGAGATTTTTTTTGATTGGAAGTTGTAATATCCAAGTATCGATTTTACAATTTGATTAGGATAGCACTCTAGGAAGAAGATGCATGAGATCATTGTTACATAGTTATGAGACCAGTATGGAACGGTTATTGTAAGAGAATGATGAAGAATATGGGAACTAATTTAAATTGAAATCTGAATAGTACTCATGGGTACCTATTAATTTATAGTTAAGAATACACAATGATAGAAGCTACAACTCAGTGAATAGCTGCTTGTATCTCAATAAATCTAATTAATGTGCTGTTTTGCAGAAGAAGGCCCAGAAAGCAGTTGCAGCCATGTTATCAAGATCAGACGAAGGCACAGAACCTGAAGATGCTAGTCTTTCTGTGGAGCAGAGGGCTGAGAAAGAACAGTCTAGACTTGTTCCACTATTAACTGGTGGAACTTTGAAGCCTTATCAAATCAAAGGTGTGAAATGGATGATTTCTCTCTGGCAGAATGGACTTAATGGTATTCTGGCAGATCAAATGGGTCTTGGCAAGACTATTCAAACCATTGGATTTCTTGCTCATTTGAAAGGGAAGGGAATGCATGGACCTTACTTAGTAATAGCTCCTCTTTCTACCCTGTCAAATTGGGCAAGTGAGATATCTAGGTAAACTCAAAGCAAGTATTTTTTTTGTTCTTCTTCATTTAATTGGTTTGCGAAGACATTCTCTTACTCTAATCTGCATTATAGGTTCACTCCTTCGATAAATTCTGTTGTATATCATGGAGATGCGAAAGCTAGGGACGAGATAAGGCGAAAGCAGATGCCTACTACAATTGGGGCCAAATTTCCCATTGTGATCACTTCATATGAGGTTGCAATGAATGATGCTAGAAGAGTTTTGAGGAAATATAGTTGGAAATATGTTGTTGTAGATGAGGTTAGTGGTCAACTACTCTAATGAATTCATGATTTTCTTTGCACGCAAGCACAACTGCCTTTCAAACATGTCTTTATTGCTTATACGATTGTACAATCATGTTTCTTCATGCAGGGGCACCGGCTGAAAAACACAAAGTGCAAACTCCTGAGAGAACTGAAGTACATGCCTATGGAAAATAAGCTTCTTCTCACTGGAACTCCATTGCAAAACAACTTGGCCGAGCTGTGGTCTCTTCTGAACTTCCTTTTGCCGGATATTTTCAATTCCCATGAAGAATTTGAATCATGGTAAGTATCAAATGTATATGGGTCTGTTACCTTTATTCCTAGTCTGATTGACTATGAAACTCTGTGCTATAGGAGATAATTGGATACTGTGTGACCGTTAACATAGATTACCATTTTGTTTTTGCTGGTTGAGGGCCTGAGGGGTGTATTGAGATTTCACAACATGCTAAATGAGAGAATTGGGAGAAAATTTGTATATCTTTCGGGTTATTGTTTTTGTTATACTGTATATCATAAGGATTCATCGCAATTCTGGAAGCAGACAAAAGCCTAAAGTGGCCAGTCTGTACAAGGCCACTTGAAAATGCAGTATTTTAATTTGGGGACTTTGGAGCTCGCTTGCACGCTCAATTTCGTATGAGTTAATTTTAAACTACGTAAAGCATTTGTTGTATTCGTAGCAAATTTTAGTATTTTCTTGTGTTAAATGGTGCAACACCACCAGGCTAAAACTAAGTACTTGTATATGGTTTTTCATGCATTAAGGCTTATTCAATCATCTGAAAATTTGCAGCAGGATGCATATTTTGTTTGCTATAGTAAGATACAAATTTTAGAAAATTCAACTTCAGTGTGGTTTGGTATAACAAGAAATTGCAATTACTGTTTCCCACTTTTATACTGTTTGTAAAGTGTAGGCTGCAATTTATCCTGCTATTGGTTAAAATTGAGCTGAATATGCAGGTTTGATCTATCAGGAAAGTGCAGCACTGAAGCCGAGAAGGAAGAGTTGGAAGAAAGAAGAAGGACTCAGGCATGTATTTTTGGGATTTTGCATCTTGTGACTCGCTATTACTAATTATAAAATTATATAATCTGGGATTGATTATCTGCAGGTGGTGTCGAAACTTCATGCAATCTTACGCCCATTTCTCCTTCGAAGACTGAAGTCAGATGTTGAGTTGATGCTCCCTCGAAAGAAAGAGATCATTTTGTATGCGAGTATGACTGATCACCAAAAGAAATTGCAGGATCATTTGATTAATAAAACATTTGAGACTCATATGGCGGAGGAGAAGGGAGAGAGTAAGACACTACTTTTTCCCGAGCTACCTTAAAGCATCCATTAGATGCAAATCTTACTGTTGAACAATATCTGAGTGGGGATGATTTACCCATCATGCTTCCTCTTAGGATGGTTTCTACCCTCAAACTCATAGTGAACATGTTGCACAGGAAGGTGTGTAGGATCCATTCAGTCAAACATCTCGCTTTAAAACTTTAGTAACCGCTCAAAGTAACTGTGACTGAATTTTTCTTTACAATAATGAGGTATTCTTATACAGTACCATTGCCAATGCAATAAGAAACTATAGTCAATACGGCCGTCATATGGAAACCTTTAGTGTCAGAATTCCCATTCTGGATCTGCTATTGTTGGACCATTTTCATGTAGGGATGTGAAGCAGTAACTAGCTTTCCAAGATGGGTACCTTATATTATGTCGTAGATTGCTGCCTGTACTTGCTTGTATAGCACCTTCTTATGTTGTTGCTCCATCCTTAATATATTTCTTGTAATACTGCAGATAAATTCGGGAAGATCAAGCTGCGCAATTTGTTTCTTCAACTTCGGAAAAATTGCTACCATCCCGATCTATTGGAATCAAGTTATGATGTAACAAGTATGCATCTTCTGATCACTATCTCTAAACATCATTCAGTCATGAATGATTTTCCCACTCAACTCTTTTGCTTGTTTTCTCCAGACCTTTATCCGCCTATTCAAGAATTAGTGGAACAGTGCGGCAAATTCCGTTTACTGGACAGGCTATTGGAGAAACTGCTTGCTCGGAAGCACAAAGTATACTTAAAAATTTGAAAGTTCACTATCTGTTTGTTTGCTAATGTGTTTGCCTCTCCCAATTCACACGTTTAAATTATTACTCCTTTTCAGGTCCTGATATTTTCCCAGTGGACTAAAATGTTGGACTTGATTGATTATTATCTCAGCGAAAAAGGTCTTCAAGTCTGTAGGATTGATGGCTCTGTAAAGCTAGATGAAAGAAAGAGACAGGTCCGTGCTACTATATTGTTGGAAATCCTCTGGATCTCGTTTGTTTTGTCAAAAAATATACTGCTTCTGATAAATCAGGTTACCTGATTAATGGTTTGTTATTTAATCTTCAGTAAGATTCTTAGTTCAGGAAGATGTATGTTTCACCAATCAAAATAGTATGAGTGTCGGGGTTCAGTCGCTTACAACGAAAGCTGATCTAGTCGAATAATCTGATCTATCATTTTCTGTTAATTTGAGTTAAGAATTTGTTAATTTTCAGAAAACAGTTCATGGTTTAGATTTATACTAAACCTTTGAAGCTATCTTCATTTCTTAAGATTAGATCCTTTTGGTGAAAGCAATTACCCCTTCCTTGGGCTACCTGAGACACCCAATAGCTGGCTGCCTTCATTTGTTAGAACACGTTTTCTCAAATACTGATTATTATTATTTAAATTCAATGCATCAGCTATTCTAACTGAAGGTAGGTGCATTTCTTTTGAGCAGATTCAGGAGTTTAATGACATCGATAGCAGTTATAAAATATTTTTACTCAGCACAAGGGCAGGTGGGCTGGGAATAAATCTCACCTCTGCAGATACCTGTATTCTATATGACAGTGATTGGGTATGCTCTTTTACGATCCTGCCCTATGTATTACCTCTAATATTTCCTGGGATAATATTTTGACTTGTACTTGCCTTTATCCTATACAGAACCCTCAAGCAGATTTGCAGGCGATGGATAGATGCCACAGGATTGGCCAAACCCGTCCTGTTCATGTTTACAGGCTCGCAACTGCCCAATCTGTTGAGGTGAATTATCTATTTAGTTATTTGACCATTTTTATTCAACTATCACATGATTATTTTGAAGTTTTTTTTTTTTTTTGACAGGGTCGGTTGTTGAAGAGGGCTTACAGTAAATTGAAGCTTGAACATGTTGTGATTGGAAAAGGACAGTTCCAGCAGGAAAGAACGTCTACTTCTTTGGAAGCCATTGAGGTTTGTAAATTGTTCTGTTCATATCTTCCTGGCAGGAGAGCCTGAGAGTCTTAGGACCCTTCTGCGCTAGCGCTTTCATTTACTCAAAAATATCTAGTACCAGCTATTGCAATCAGTATTCATATGGGTTTTACTGGTATAACGTCATAACTGGCATAGCTATATCAGAGTCACTTTTGTTCTCCAGTTTTTGCTAACAAAATTTTATGTTTCAGGAATCTGATATCTTGGCTCTGCTTCAAGATGTAGAAGATCCCGAGGAGAAGATGATTCAGACTGATATCAGTGACGAAAGTCTCGACAAAGTCATGGACCGCACTGATCTGATTGTTGAACCAAAATCAGAAGAAGACACAACCGCCTATACTGGCTTTGTACTTCCTCTTAAAGGTCCTGGCTGGGAAGTGATTCTACCTGTTACAGGTGGAGGCATGCTTAGTGCACTCAATAACTGAGTGTGTAACAACTCTCTGTAGAGTGTGGGTCTCTTATTTTGTTGGTGTTCTTTTTTGACGAGAGCTTATCTAGGAAAGCAACACTATCATATGTGGCTATCTTTTTTTTTTTTCCGGGGAAGTCGGTGTTGATGCAGTATCAACTGTTCTTTCTGCAGAGGTTTCTTTTTGGGGTCAGTGTACTCGGAAATAGCTCTTTCTAGTGGTTCTCTGTTTTGGTGTAAATGGTAGGGAAATGTCTAAATACTGAGCTCTCTTAGTAAGACACTGAGAAGTGGTTTCTTCCGAATCGATGTTATATTTTGAATGGGTTTCTGAAACCATGTTATCTTGTAGAAAGAAAACGAAATGTTTTAGTGTTTAATATTTTGTGATCTTGTCAGTCTCATAAAGGCTCTCGACTAATGTAATAGTGATTTAACAACCACTGAGAACTGCTAGCTATTTTTAATGAAGATATATTATCTGCAGAAGTAATTATGAGCAGTGTCTTTTTTCTTTTAGTAGATTTCAAATGTTTATGTAATTTGCCGAACAGTAAAATTTAAAAAGGTTGATGTGCAGACCATGAGAACATCTACAGTGCTAGCTATTTAAACCATATAAATTAGCTGCGTCTAAATGAAACAAACAGCACCTTAGTACCTTACTTGTTTATCAGAGTTCACTCGGAAAATTAAAGAAAATCGTAACATCTAACTCAGTGCATCGAGATCCGACGGCTACGAGTATAACTTTAATTGATCAATCCAATGGTCCACGATAACCCCACTTAAACCTCTCTCATGTAGTTTTGTTCTCTACAAATCTCGTTTATCTTTCTCAGCAACCTCCTCTCTGTCTCACTCTTCACGCGCCGAATTAGGGTTTTACAGAATAATTTTTTCTCAGCTTTATAATCTTGTTAAATTTTTTGTTGTCACAGTATATCATCAACTATGGCGGGAGGTAAAATGAGGAAAGAAAAACCGTCAAGATCAGGGTCAAATAAACAATACCAAGGTGGAATATCATTTCACAAATCAAAAGGACAACATATATTGAAGAATCCTTTATTAGTTGATACTATAGTTCAAAAATCAGGAATTAAAAGTACTGATATCATTCTTGAAATTGGTCCTGGTACTGGAAATCTTACGAAGAAATTACTTGAAGCTGGTAAATCTGTTATTGCTGTTGAATTAGATCCTCGGATGGTTCTTGAATTAACACGTCGGTTTCAAGGAACTCCCTTTTCCAATCAACTGAAGGTAAACTAATTTTATTTGGTAAATTTTGAGTATTTAGTAGCCGAAAATTTGTTACTTTAGTTTTTTGTTCTTAAATTCTAGAGGTATTACCCGTGCCCCTACTGCCGCAGTGGGTGCAGTCAAAGTTTTTACCCAATTCCATATGACAATGAAGCGAATTGGAAGAAAGTGTAGTTACTTCTTGCTTAGGGACACTATTTTGTGCTTGACAGGAAACCCTTAGGCGAGGGGCTAGCCCATCCCATTTGTTATTCTAGCATATTACTTGTATCATGCTCCTGGCTGATGTTACCGAGAGTTGCCATGGGGCATGATTAGGTGAAAGCTTATGTAGCTAGAGGGTGACTAAACCCTTCTCTAATTTTATATATCCATCTTTGTTGAATCTGCAGTGCCATTTTTGTTGACACTGATTTTTGTTGGGGTATGCTGTTTAGTACTCTTCTTCAAATTTTGATCAATTCAACTAGTACTCCGGATTCCTCACTTTTCACATTTTACAAGCTTATATAGTTTCAAACGAAAAAACATCACTTCTACAGCTTTATGGAGCTGGACTCTGTGATCGAACTGCTAGAGTCTTCTGTCAAGATGATGGAATCAGAAACCTATATCTCATGCTTAGCTAGGATTTTGAATGTCCAGAAAATGTTTCTGATGCCTTTGCAGTTCAGTTGAATGCTTTTATTTTTTATCACTCGATTCAATGTACTTATGTACGCATTAATGATGTTTTGATAAGCAGCCTACATATTACCTGAAGAAATGCCTCCATGTATCAAAGTAGTTCTGTCACCGAATCATATATTAGCTGACTAGTGAGATCTTATAGTCGTCTGCTTCTTGAGTTAGCTTTCATGTATGTTTTGGAATTCTGAATCGCCAGTTTACAACCCTAGCAATTAAAATCAAATTGGTGAAATATAAGGAATGCGGGAACTTAAGTTGCAAAGGAAGTAACGAACTTGACAGCTAACTGAATCACTTTATGAATAAATAATCAGTCACGTTAGTGCTTTTAACTCTTGCATGCCACTCATACCCTTTTGTGCTAGTAAGTATCATCTGCTACATATTGGCCAACTGATAAACATGATTAGGAAAATTAGATTTCAAATTAGTCAAGCTGATTCAGCTAGCTTGAACAGCAGTTGAAGTTAAACTGTCTGCTTGACCTTGCTTTTATAGTGGATTAGAAATGTTTTTTTTTTTTAACACAAGTAAATGACATTCAATGACAAAACAGCAGTCATGATATATATTTTTGAGCGAGTGACAAAATGCTGTCCCGATGCATTGTAGCTTAGTATCTTCTCAATTAGCTGAATAACAAATGTTATGAAGTGACTATTCTTATATGTCTTGGTCTTTTAATTTAATCTGACATCATCTGTATCTTCTTCTTTGCTTTCTGTCTTGCTTGTATTGTGGTATTAATAGCATATATATAAATGATATTTAAACCTCTTTACTTTTAATGGGTGAATCATTGAAAGGGTGTGGGTTCGATTGGGAAGGATCAATGGAACTAAACCTTTTCTTTTTGCAATTTTTATGTTTACAGGTTATACAAGGAGATGTGCTTAAGGTCGATTTGCCGTACTTCGATATTTGTGTTGCCAACATTCCTTACCAAATCTCTTCTCCTCTCACCTTTAAGTTACTGGCACATAGACCTGTTTTTAGGTGTGCGGTTATTATGTTTCAGAGAGAATTTGCCATGAGATTGGTAGCCCAGCCAGGTGACAATCTCTATTGTCGCCTTTCAGTTAACACTCAACTCTTATCCCGTATCTCCCATCTCCTCAAAGTTGGGAAAAACAATTTTCGGCCTCCACCTAAAGTTGACTCTTCTGTGGTCCGAATTGAACCAAGAAAACCACTTCCTCCTGTAAATTTCAAGGAGTGGGATGGGTTGATCCGCCTTTGTTTTAATCGCAAGAATAAGACTCTAGGTTCAGTTTTCAGGCAGAAATCAGTACTAGCGTTGCTGGAGAAGAACTACAAAACACTCCAAGCACTGAAAGGATCATCTGAAGACAAAGCAGGGGAAATGGATGTTTCGGCATTAGGAGATACTAGTGAGGATATGAGCATGGAAATTGACGATGGAAAAGATGATGAAATGGAGGTTGAGGATGATGATGAGGCAGGGGGAGATGGATCTGATTTTAAGGCTAAGATTATTGGGATTCTTAAGCAAGGAGATTTTGAGGAGAAGAGGTCTTCAAAGCTTACACAAGTGGATTTTTTGTACCTTCTTTCTTTGTTCAACAAAGCAGGCATTCACTTTTCTTAATTTATAGTTACCCATGAGGTTTAATTGTTTTAGCTCCCAATATATTGAGTTTTAATTGTTTGGCCGGAGAGAATTGTATTCTGTTAGTTGACCATACTAATATTGTTCGCTATTTATGTTTTTGTTTCATCAAATTTTGATCTCTGAGCTCTATGCTTTCCTGTTGTTGTTTTTTTTTTCCCGTTGAATTAGCCATGGCAGAACTAGAGGCAATGCAATACTCAGTATCTGATGATCTCTAGACTAATCCATGACTGGGGTTCAGAGAGGTAAAATCTCTGATGCCATTAAAATTAACACGTCATCACGGTATCATTCCGGAACACATGATAGAATTGCCGATATTTAATCATTTTAATTCTTTCTGCACAGCTCAAGTACATTCATTTATTTTTTTTCTTTTTTTTTAATGCAGAGTGACTTGAAACTGCTGCATTTTAAGCAAAACTAAAAATGATTGGATGTGGCGACCAAAAAACCGAAATAAAGATGACATCAAAAGTGTGATCCCGTTCTACATACCTGGTTGGTGTAGAATTAAGCCGTTTACCAACATTCCTCGACATTCCCGGTAGGAAGGCTCATTCCCTTGAAAGAGGGAAAACGAGTGAAAATATACAAAATGACTGGTCAAGGTAAGCATAGAGGGGAAAATTCCAAAAATAGCTATAAGCAATGCACTTTTGTCAGCCAGTTGACCTCAACTGAAAATGCCAAGTGGAATCGTAACCTAACGGGGTGATGTGATATAAAGCCATGGAAATATCCACAACCTAGGGTTAGTATAGGATCTCCATCGACAATGATGACCAGATTAACCGTATATTAAGCAAGATTGTACAAAGTTCAATTTTGGCTTTAGTCAATCCATGCTGACCTGGGTCGTTGGGTACAAACTCATAAATTGACGTGTAAGTTCATCAGCAACCATAAACTTAAATTGATCTCACCACAATCTTTTTCTGAATAGGAAATCCAACTTAAAGCCGAGAGGCAACAGCTTTAGAAAGATTAAGGAAGTAAGTTCTCTTTCCTTCGGTTGGGGCATTTGCTTTCATGATAGCTTCGTTAAAACGGTAATATTGACTAAAATAAAAATGTGATAGTTCCTAGGACGGAGGGGTATATGATTATGAAGTAATGCGTGGTTGATTAGTACGTTACTCTACATACAACTTTTCTTTTTACTGCAACACACAAAACCACTTCAGTCAAACCATAAGTTCATTAGAGCCTATCAGATAAATTGACTTCGTGCAATTCAAAATCTAATGTGAGGGCATTCATAGGGTCTTGAAATTTCCAACTGTATAGATAGTTAAGGCTGTTTAATCTGCAATAATTTCAGAAGCCGCTTCATAATCACGCCCAGAAGACCAGCTGTGTTATGTTTAAGTCCATGCTTGACGAATTTGCAAAAAGCCCTGGAAAACATGGTCAAACTAATGGGTTTCACTAGTCATGTGAACATAAGATTGATCATGAGATCGTTCAACCTCACTCCCGCACCCTTACGTTGGTGCCTGACTTTGGGGTTCACATGGGAGTCTCCCATTTTTTTATCGAAAAAGCTAGATGTGGAACAATAAAATCCAACCATCCAAAACCTTTTTGAAGGTCTCATTTAAATCTTCAACCCCAACCCCTTATTGATCTTAGTGGCGGAGGAGATTGGACCGTTTGTGGACCACATTTTTGGTCCACCCCTAGACGGACCGTTTTTTTACTGCCATTAAGAGTCGTCATAGGTGCACACTTTTTTTGGTGCATAGCAGGAAATCTATCAAGGGGATGAATGTTTAAAAACACACCACATCGTCACCATCGAGCAAGTGACATGTTTTCTATCAATTTTATACAATCAAATTGTTCCGTTCAAATTAGTTTAAAAAAGAAGGATGAAACAGTTAAATGTTTATACAGGATAAAGCCATATTACCAAAAACCAATTTCTTAGTAAAAATTTCACAAGCAGCTACACAACCACAACCCAAAAGACGACGTGTAGAATAAATATCAACAGTTACTCATTCAGGCCACATGCAAAGACAAACCTCAACTGAATGAAAAGAATACTGTATTGACAGTCAGCTCTTAGCCTCCCATGAAATAATATAGAAGAATGTATGAACTGAAAGTCTTAGAAACCTTATCTTTCTTATTATGCACCGGAGTGGGACACTGGAGATGTTACAAAATGACCGTCCTTAAATTCATGAATGAACTGCTGTGGCAATGAATGCTCCACCTGCGAAATAAAATTGTGAGGAATCAGAATATTATCTAACATGGAAAAGGGAAAATATATTTCTAAGATTTGGATTCATAATCAACTTTTTTGGAGTCACATACCCAATCACTATCAGCACCAGGACCAGGTACTAATACATTGACTTCACTTGATTTTGCTGTTGTAATAGAGGTGGCCAAAGATTCTTGGCTCAGATATAACTGGCAACCAGTTGTGTTGTCAACTGAAATGGTTGGTGCTGACCCCTGAAAAATATTAAAATGATATGATGAGGATGCCATAGCAAACTAGGTAGGTATATATTCTGTCCACGATAAAGGTTTAAACCATCAAAGGGTGAAGTCTTAGGTGAGAAGTCTCTTACTGCATGAAGGAAAGTAAAACCCAGCTGTACTTAAAATGACTGCGTTAAGAATAAGAATGGATTGGATACCTGACATTGCACCTCAACGCCATTGCAATTTACAACCTCAAAAGCTGCTACAACATCCTGTTATTCCAAGAACCAAATATCAGACAAGGTCTAGTATATAGTAATAATCCTATACAGCTAAAAGTTAGTTAAATGTTTGGATCCAAACACTATCTACACTAACCGTGAATACAACTCCCATTTTTGTGCATTTGTCAACAGTTATATTGTTTACTTTTCCTGCAAATTACCAGAGTAGTGATCAGTTATTTGCATTTCTCTTATAAAGTCTACAACGAATGTGCTGCACATAATGAATGTTGAAACCTTATCAAAGAGCTAGTCTAGCCTAGCAGGTAAGTATTATAGAGGTTTTAAAGCAACACGGACCTTGGATTTGCAAAACTGAATCTTTGCATCCAAATACATAAACAGACTGTTTAGCATCACAGTCATCAATAACCAAGTTCTTTTTTCCAATCTGATTCTCAACAACCCACCTGAAAGAGAATAAATAGAACAACACAAAACACAGCATAAGAACCTTTGCCACGAAGTCAAGCCAAACAGAGAAGGAGGACTTCCTTCGAGGCAACTTCAATGTTTGGAGTCTAAATGATACGTACTTGCGTCCCATTTGAACCTCCAGCTTAGGAGGCCCTGATTTGGAAAAGGACGATGTACTGGTCGGTTTTTCTTTTGCACTGGCACCAACAACACCAGTCCTATCTGAACGGTTCTTTGTCTTCATATCAGCAGTTACCTTTCTCAAACCTAGGAAGCACAGACAAAGATATACATTAAATCAGAAAAGATAGGAAGTTCATCATCTGAAACTAGAAGATTTTTTTATTTTAGTCTGCTAAAATGGATGCCTGGTTTACCTGCAGTCACAGTTTCCCCTGCACTGATTTCTTGAAACACAGCAGCCATCCCTTTCTTCGGCTGTGATGATGAATTAGAGGATTCCGAAGTGAAAAGAGAAGCTGGTGGAGGAGGTGGAGGAGCAGGGCCTCTAGGTGCTGGTGCTTTTGATGGGGCTGATGCAGGGGGAGAAACAGTTGTTTTCCCAGTTGTACTCCATACAGGACCCAACGGATAGTTACTTTTAACATAATCACGCAAACCAGGTAGGTACAGCTCCTTCAGAGCTTTGGCCCATTCAACATGATTTGGATCCTTACTTCTGTATTCCACAAGTATCTGATTCAAAATTTGAAATGTCACTAACTGCGTAGTCTAAAGATAAATGTATAATCCTGTCAAATTGATTGGACTTTGAAATAGACAATCACTGGTTCAAATAGGCCCTATCATCAATCTGACCCTTTTTTTATAGCAAAGAAAGGTCAATTAATTGAAACTAAAGTCCTACATTTGGTAATCCTCCTGCAGTTCTAATCTAAATATGTTAGTTCGAATTTGATTTCTAGCGAATGGTCTCTCTCCCCCTAACTTCATTATGGGTTCAGGACTAGAATATTTAGATAAAGTATCAGCAGCACTATTTGCTGCTCTTCTAATGGAAGACCATTCCCAATTACTAAAGAATTTTAACTTAAAAAGACAATCTTGGATTACACCACAGGTAGTCCATCTGACACTTCCTACTCAACCATTAATGGCATCTATTACATTCTTGTTCAAAATAGTGCTGCTGATCGAATATGGCAAACCTAAAAACCAAATAAAATGACATCAAAAGTGTGTTACTTTTCCTGTACCTTGTTGTTATAGAATTCAGCCATTTGCCAGCTTTCCTCGACATGTGCAATAGGAAGGCTCATTCCTTGAAACAAGAAAAACATGACATTAACTTAAGGAATCATCTTTTAACACAAAAAGCTATTCACTAGGAGAAATGAACATTATCAGTGCAACAGTAGAATGTTGATTCTCAATAACCAGCTACTTAAATGCCACAGGAAATACATTGTAAGCTAATATACGTGTTAAGTGTTTCCGATATGAAATTTCATACATTCTGTGTTTGTGTTACTTGAGATATAAATTTAACCTAAATCTCTCTCACCACAATCTTTGCCTGAATAGGCAATCCAAGCTAAAGCTGAGAGACTGTCAGCAGCAGCTTTCAAATGATTAAAGAAGTCAGATCTCCTTCCTTCCGTTAGGGCATTTGCTTTCATGATAACTTCATTCAACGGTTTCAGAAATTCACCCAGGTTTGCAAGGTCAGGTTTCTGCAAATAAGAATAAGAAATATTAAGAGAAACGCCAGTATACTCTTGCATCCATAATAGAACAATGTTGATACAAGTTAATCACTTCTTACCACCAATTCGTGTTCCCTTTTTGCATCTGATTTTCGATTTTTCTCAAGTTTTAATAAGAGATCAAAGCTACTCAAGAGTGCGACGTTAAAATACACCTTAGATGTACAACAACTAAATATTCACAGTAGTGGTAGTGCTAGTTCGGCGTATTAAAAATTGTTGACAAAGAAGATTGCGATGAACATATGGACTAATTTAGTCACAAGTGTTGCTCAGTTTGAACATTTACAGTACCAATTTACAAATTGACAAGAAAACATCTGATAAATCAAGTTACTACTACACAACAAAACCCCTAGATCCCCTCCTAATGAAAGGTACCACATTTCCCTCTTTTTTCATGTTAAATCAGTTCATTTATACAGTCAGTTTGTAAATGCGGACCAAATAATCAAAATGCAATACAAATCAACCAAATTTCAACTAATCAAACTGAAAAACCTAACCTTTGTTTGCTTAATTTTGATAAGAAGATCTTTCTGAACAGAAAATGCCTCTTCTAGAACCTTAGTGACTTCAAGTACTTTACCACCAATCTTATCAGCTACACTAGAAACCTTAACAAAATATTGACTCAATAGATCATCAAAAGCAATGATCGACGGATCTACTGGAACATTATCATCAGCATCGGCACTAGGTAAACCCCTTGACTGAATTCCAGATGAAGATATGGATTCTAAACGAGATACTGCTGCTTCAAGTCTTTGTATCAATTTCACATCCATTTTTCTAGGTAGTGCTAAATGATATTTTGATCCTCTAAATTTTCTCTTTTATCTCTAAGTTTCTTCTCTGTGTTTGAACAGATGTGGAAGAAGATATGACCACCGAAAGGTGGAGATATATGAAATGAAAGAAAAAAGAAAATGGTAGGGCGTGCTCAAGTATTTTTCGACAGCACACATATTTTCTTTTTTGGAGCGAGATTTATTGGTACTTTAATCTGAATCTAACTCATTTTGTATAACACCTGACCATTACTTACACTACACTCAGGCCGTGTTTGGGAGCTGTGATACCCGATGTATATTGGTTTATTCAAAAAAAAAAAAAAAAAGTTAAAAAGCGTTTGTTTTCATTTTATCCTAAGTTGGGATAAAGATAGCTATCCTTTTTTTAGTTTTGACAGACTAAAAAGTTAGATTTATGATTATTATTTTATTTTTTTCTAATCTAAAGTAGAACCGTCAACTCCGCGATTTAAATTTGTTTTAAAATTATCTTGATATTTATTTTTTTTAACACACGTTGACTTAACCCATGACTGGATATAATTTTAGATGAATGATATTAAAACTAATCGATCTCCAGGTTATTATAAATTAATTTAAGATATACTATCCTAGGATATGTTATCCCATTTCTAAGCTCTTAATCGCACCATCAGTCTCTACGGAGTTATATTCGCATGAAAGGCAGTAAGCACTTTGGCATGTGTTATCGTTACCTCCGATTTTTAGGAAAACCAAAAATTACGATTTTACATGGATACCTCAAAAACCATAAATTAAATAAAACGACTCTCACAAATGGTGGGTCCTTCTATAGCAGGGTTAACAAGCGATCCATCCATTGTAAGAGCCGTTTTTTTATATATAATTTTGGAGATGTTTGTGAAACATTTTGAACAACAATTGCATGAAGTTCCCACAAACAACTCAATTAGTTAGGAGTAGGGTTGTACAAACCCGACACAACCCGACGATCCAATCCGCGCCCGTCGATTTTAACCCGCATCTGACCAACCCGTCTAGGCACGGTCGACTGTGACTCATACTTTTCTATCACCCGACCTCACCCGTCTACTCGCCTAAAAATACTCTAACCAATAGATTACTTCCCATCAATGAAGTTTAAGTTGGAGATACACTAGTTGATTGCATCTCAAGTAGCAGGTTTTGTGCAATTGTAACTTTTTTGGCGTGGCATAGTCCATCCAGAGTAGTATAAGTAACTTGAGTTGGCTTTATTCCCTTTTACTTCATTTTTTGAAGAGTTGTTGAGCATCATCTAACTTCAACTTCTTGCAATACCCATTAATCAACACACTGAAATTGTATAAATTATGCTCAAGACCCTTATTGACCATTGAATAAAACAATTTCCGCGCTTCCTCTATCTTACCTGTCAAACACAACTCGTCTATCATCGAATTATAAGTAATTATATCAGGATCCTTGCCTAATTTAATCAATTCCTCAAATATCCGTTTTGCTTCTCCATCTCCCCTTCTTTATACTGAGAAGCTATTAGTATTTTATAAGAAAATATTATGGGAGAAACACCACTTGTAGTAATTTTATCAAACACTTGAAGCGCAGAACGGTTCATTCCTTGCAGACAGACCCTTTTAACCAGACTTGTATTGAATGTTATAATAATATAATCATATCCCCTCTAAAAAATTTCTCCAAACAAACACAACCCATAATGGACTCCACTTAACTGGCAACAACAATTTACTAAAATGTTAAATTCATTTCATCTTCTTATAAAGGGGAAAAAAGTGCAAAAACGGAAGAATGACATCTAAGTTTTAAGATTCAAATGAATGGATGATTGAATGTTTCAATAGATGGAAAGAGATTAAGTGAAACCAATTTGTCAAAGTATCCTAATGCATCATCAAGTTTATTAATTTGACCAAATATGCAATGATCGAGTACTTGTATTTATATTGAGTTTTTTTTTCTTCTTTTTTTTGACTACCTAATCGTAATAGTGGAAAAAATTAGGACGGGGCCACCCGCCCAATCCAACCCGCTGTAATGTTAGATCGGGTTAAAAGTTAAAACCAACCCACTACAAGACGAATAGGCTTCAGGTAATGATTCCAATCACCCGCCATCAGTGGATCGGATGGTGGATGATGCTAAACCCGACCCGTTGTGCAGTCCTAATTAGGAGCCATATTCTCATGTTTACAATCAGCAGATCATGTTTATATGAGTGACACTAGTTCGGAAAGGTTTATAAGTTAGAGCTACTAGTGTAAACGACACGAACATTACGCATTCGTTGACCATGGCTATTGCATGCTAACTGTTGGCACGAGAATCGACCGAAGTGGATTATCCTTAAAGTTTAAAGTTATATTTTTCTCCGGTTTTCTTTGTGGCAATAAATTCAGACATAAGTACTTATACTTTTAGTGTTTTATGTATCAAGAATCCAATTGGCATCCATGTCCTTCTAATATTGTTGGATATCATGTATATAGTACTTCATAACTCTTTGTATATCTTAAATACCTTACGACTCAGAATTGTCTCAATCCAATGACCTGTTTCTGGATTACTAGTATATATAATAAGTTAACTAATTGATTAGGCTAATTCATACAATATATCAAACTTTCTGGGAAAAAAAGGTATCTAATACAACACCAAGTTTTTTGTTTGTGTATATGTATGAAAAATCCTGGTACAACTAATATGTTGAGATCTCAACAACGAAGATCTTTATTCCTGATTGTATTTACAAGGTCAATCTAGTATGTACTTGAACCTTCAAGATCTGAATGCAATCAAGACAAAATCATTTATGATCTATATTTAAATATCTGAATTCAATAAGAGTGAGTCTTGTAAGATCTTAACTATCAAGCAAAAAACTATTTAAGTTGATTAATGTACTACTTGTGATATTTTAATTGTAAAGATAAACAGTAAGATATGGAAAAGAAATAACACAAGACATTAGAAAAATCTCTGGGACCTCATCCAATTTGATTATTGATGTGTTTTAGAAATAATGGTAAAAGATTCGACACTTAGACTTGTAAAGATTTAATTTCTTAACCTAATTTTTAATACTAAAAATAAAGAAGATTAAAGTTGAATTGATTTAAGAATTGTGAAAAGAACTGAGAGTAAGGATTCCACCATTAGCCAATTTTTTAAGTTATTTAACAATAATAATTATCTTGCAATTCATATATTCAAGTTATTCAAAATATTGCTAAAGTTAGATTTCCAAAATATTAGTTGTAAATCAAAAGTATGAAACATCAAAAGCTTTAGACTCAGCATGACCCATCAAAAGAAAACACAACTAATTGATAAAAATCATTTTTCCAAATTTAATTCAAAGCAAATAATTATAAAAGAATTGTAAAAAAATTAATAAAATAAGAATTACTACTTTATAATTGGAAAAACAGCTTCCTCCATCGCCCCAATGATGGTGATTAACTCATTATGTTGGAAACACTCTCAAAATAATTTTTCATAGCTCAAAAAGTGTTTACAAAGAAGAAATAAAAACAACACAGAAGGTTTGATACATTTATAACTGTTGCAAGCAGTGTTTTCCGTGTGGCTGAAGAGAATAGAAAACAATAACAATAAAGTACGGTTCCTGGGCGCTTTTAAAATATGAAACAATAGGTGACAGAATCAATGATAATTTTCTCCTGCCTTATGTTCTTCGTCTTCTTCTTCACCAGCAGAAAAACTTTTTTTCTTGAATTTTTTCTCAAGTCTATCCTATCTTGAGTGTTTTTTCAATTCGAGATATCAAAAACAAGTTTTAAATCCCTTAAACTTCGGTTCATAATCATTCAGAATAATTCTCCCGCGTGAGAATTTTTTCCCCGCCAAATCCAGAATTTGAATTTGAAATGAGGGTGCCCGTAATTCAACTGGTGTGTGCCTTTATCAATTCTTCCGGGTGCCTTTAGTAATTTTTCTGGGTGCCTTTAACAACTTTTTGAGCCGATTTATCACAAATATTTATTTCTCAAAAATACCTGCAAAGATATAAAAACCCATAATAAGTACAAAATCAAGCACTAGTAGAATAGAGAATTGAGCACAATTTAGACACAAAAATGTGTCTGTCAATTACCACATTGTATTAAGCTGGTACGGACACTATCCTACTATCAAACTTCGTACTGGAATGTAGTTGATACCGAATATACCCTCTAGGCTATTCAGCTGCAGTCATGCTCCTTATGTCTCTTTGATATTGCAAGATCCTACGAACTTGAATCCCCTAGTTGACGTCCTTTACAGGCCTAAGAGTTGGTCCACAATCCTTCATAAATACTAGTGCTACCCTGCCTCCAACATTATACCTACTTGATTTGCTTCAAATATTTTTCAATCAAGGTAATGGAAATCTATTTGCTTTGAAGTATCTCTGGGTATGAGAGATATCAAGCAACCCTCAATCAATTAGGGTTTAATTTCTTCAAAAGTCAAATGAAGATGCCTAATTTATTATACCACACAAGATCTATCTAAATCAAGTTTATATCGTAATCTTGCGGAACTACAAGGTCAGAGACGAAGAAATCCTTGTAGTTTTTATTAATTACATTCCTCGATAGATAATTCTTGAATGGTCGTATAGCAGAAGGAATATACCTTTAGAATAAATAATAACTACAATAATCAAGATAATATTACGAATGACAAAGATCTATCAGGTAAAAGATAGTCATATTAGGCTTCACGAATCCCAAGTGAAGTCTTCAAAGTTGCAACCTAATTATGTTTCTCGAGGAAACTAAGTTTATGAAGGACGACTCTTGCAGCAACAAGATGCACATCATGTAGGGATTGTGAATCTTAGTTGCAGAATTTTTTTCATTTATAGTGATATAAGGCTAGGTCGCTTAAAGTTCAAGCAACTATTACTTGCATTCAAAGCAAGTTCGTGAACTAGTTTCCATGTTTACGAATTACTTTAATCCAAGGTTATCGCTTACTGTTTAAAATAGATTTTGATTTTAGTCCCAAGTAAAACTTGTTTCCGCAGTAAGAACATCCTAGCATAAAGTTCTTTCATTTGATAGAAGTTGTAAGAATAAAAACCAAGTACTTTCAAAAGAAAGTTACTCTTAAATTTTAGTTTATACTCAATTAGGAAAGAATTAACTTACTCACAATAGGATGTTACTAAGAAAGAAAACTATTATGCATGCAAGAAATTTTCCTTGTAATACAAAAAAGAATGTGCACAACGTATTTGCCAATTAAGGATTGTGCATAAAGTAGCTCACAAGCTAACCAATATAGTCAGTGATCATCTGGAAAATATCTAAGTTCGAAAACAGAACTTGTCGAGAATTACACAATTCGCGAACTCAAGTACATTTTAGAGTTAACAGAAACACATAGAATTGCTTAGTTCGCGAACCAACATTTTTAGTTCTCGAAATCTAGTGCAATTTGAATATCAATAGAAAACCTTTCGATTTGCATAACGTTAGTACCTAAAAATTACTCATAGGAAAAACAATGTACTTTTGAAGTACTTTCTTTAGATTCGGAAATCAAAATCGTACATGACAAGCCTAAACCACGATAATAGCTATTCCGTTCTGCTTTGGTCACAAGGAGAGAAAATGTGTTGATCTTAGGGGAGGGAAGCAAAGAAAGTTGAAGGAAATGAGTGTGATGAATTGTGTGTAGAGAATAACAGAGCTTATAAGAAAATGGTAAGATTGTTATTTTTCGAATGGGCTAAGTAGCCTATTTATAATAGTTTGGGAACACACGATTTCCTTGTAAGTAGTGGAGGTAGTGAGGAAATGGAGAGATGGAGAATTTTGGGATAATGGTATAACCGCATAGGAAGTTTATGGAAACCATTACTCCATTACTTTATTAACTGCTTCAACCGTTACCACTACTTTGTAACTTTCTCATCATGGGGTGTTGCCACGCCACATGTTGCTGTAAACACCAGAACAAAACCCCATGAAGAATCCCCCCATGTAATTGTTTTGATTTCTCGTAGAAGTTAGTGGAGTCATGAACTCAAATCACGTGAGTAATTCGTGAGTTTTTTCGTAAGATAATGCTATCAATGAGTTTGTGCCAATGCAGCATAACAATGGTCTAGTATTGTTGCTAGTTAGCAAAGAATGGTGCTGGTACAAGCGGATGAGGTTAGCGCAACAAATCATGAGCGAGAAGACGCGCAAAGGTAAGGAAAGGAGAGTGCTAGCACCGCTGGAAGCACAGGCGCTAGCGCTGATGCTAGTGCTGTCGCTAGCGCTTCTGGTGCTTGTTTGGCGCGTGTGCATATTGAGTTTGTGGGCTTTGTTGGCTTTTTCCTGGACTTTTAGCACATGTGTGTGCTACTCATTGGTGTTGGGAGTGTGGCTAGGTCTTGCTAAGGCTAGCACTTGCTAGTGCCATGGTTATTGCCTATGCACCACTAGCTTTGGAATTCATTAGTATCGTGGCCATGTTTATGGCCTGTTTAGGTTTCTTAACTGTATGAGATTTAATGTTAGCATTTACGATTAACTTTTATGCAGTGCATACAGAAAATTTTCAAGAGATTAAGATGTAGAAGTTTGCAGCTTGAGATAATGCTTGATGTAACTCTACAATTAGATGGTATGCATATAATTAGCATTTTTATTCAGATGTGGCATAGCCTCTATGCTGAATGTTCGCAATTTTATATAGTCAACATATTCTGATTAATACAAATAGTTTACGTGGATGCACATGAAATAACGAAGGTTTAGCTGGGTAAAGCTCTGAAATTTCTATGGCGCATATATATGCAAAAGAGCTACAGAGTTATTGTAGCTATAAACTGAATACGTTTTCTCAATTCTCTTGCGGAATGTAAGATAGTAACATGTATCCATAATTCTGATGCCGAGTCAGAAATTATACATATTTATTTCATGCTTCTGCAGCTGAGCAAAAATAATATTATATTTTTCTCCCTTGTCAAAAATCCACCATCAACATTAAGTCCCCTGGTTAGCGCAGAACAATAATGTTTCGTGGTAAGCACTAGATGGTGGTATCGATACTAGGGGAACTTCAAATAAATAGAATTCGTAAGACCAGGAATGATTAATCATCTTTTCCACAATATTGCAATAGGCTTGTTATGTCAGCACAGGTCCGTTGGGAATAAATTGTCTTGTCGGTACATGTGGCGCTAAGGGTCCTTTGTAGCAGTTACTTACAATTTTGGGTAGAGCAAGGATGAACGAAACAAATAGGGGAGTCACGACCACAAATCTTGTTGTGCTAGAGGCGTGGATGAGCTGCATATGCACGTGATGAGCATATTGAGACGGTCATCTAGTGAAGCCTGTCATCCCCCTCTTGACAATGGTCGGTCTTGGAGCTTTGGTCAACAGTCATGCTCATATCCATTCTCCTCGTGATAAACTTCAGAAAATTCCACATGTTTAAATTTTAAGGTTTCCCACCTTTGTCTATTTAAACAAGCGGAAGACTTTCACCATCTTCACTTTCATTCTTCCCCAGAACTCAGAATAGCCTTGTCTTATTTCACTGTAACATGTCTGACAACAATGGTAGTTCGAACCAAGGCAGCTCCTGTGTCAAGCGTACTACTTAGGTTGCAAGTCCGGTGAGTTTCTCTTTATTCCAAAGCTTCCATATATGTATGATGATTATGATGAAAACTTGAAGATGATCTGCTTTTTTTTTCATCTAGGTTTCTCGGGTCAAGAAGGTACCGCAGCGCCATGTGAAGACTAGGAGTCTCAGAACAATGGTAAGTAGACTCTCTTTTTCCTCTGAAACCGTCCTCTCCTCTTTTTTTTAAAAATGTATGCTTGTTTGTATACAACAAGAGATAGAGATCGGGCATGTTTTGATTAAGGAGAATGGAGAATTCGTACTGGTGAATGATGAAACAAATATTGATGCTGGATTTAAGAATTTTCATAACATCATGGCTTCTCTTGCGAATGATGAGTTGAGTTTTCCTATTCATTATTATCCCGACGCCGGACTCCCCTTTGAGTTGGAAATGAAGTCATTATCTCGGAAGTATGAAGTAGTGGGAGGATTTGTTGTGCCAAAATGTCATGTGGACCTCTACAATAAAATATGGGAAAAGTACGGACATATCGCTACAACAGAGATGGTGAAGAGTCATACTCCCATTCTCGTAACATCCGTCGAGGACTCCTCCCTGTTATTTATGAGATAGATGACGCGCTTCCGTGTACGGTTACAGACTCGAAAATCCAGGAATATGACGAGATGTTGACTACTTGTGAGGGCCTCTGTTTCAACATAAACTAGTTGCATCAATATTTAGAGAGTGTCAGAGAGGCTCATACAACAACTTTGGTATAAGGGAAAGCCTTGAAGGAAGAATCCTCTAGTTGAAGAAATGACCCGAGATCTGCAAACTCATTTAGAGAAGTATGATGAGAGATTGGGAAAATTGCACCATCGTAATTACCCTCTACTCAGAGATCTGTTTTAGGCCATAGGATAGGTAGCGAAACATTCCTGTCATTTTTTCTATTTTTTTGAGTAGTTTGAATAAATAATGTTTCAGGGGATTTGAATGAATGTAATGGGTTTTGAATTTAAAAGTTCATATATATGTTTTGAAGTTATATTGAACTTGTGAGGTGAGTGATGAATGTGTTTTAGGCATAATATGCCTTGAGCCACTTACCATTGATAACTGTCTCTACAGTTCCTTCATTCATGTTTACGATCTTGTAGTACCCGCTTGGCATGGCCTTGGAGATTACATAAGGCCCTTCTATTTTGGAGCAAATTTTGGAGTAGCCATATCTTGTTGAATATGGTTATATGTTTTAAGTACCAGATCCTTTACTTGAAACACCCATGGTTGTAATGCTTTGTCGTATGCCCTGGAGATTCTGCAACAGTAAGTTTCCACATATTTTTCTGCTCTGGCTCGTCTAGATTCAAGTACATCTAAATCTGCTACTCGGGAGTTGGATATTTCAGATTCGTCCCAATTGACCACGCTTGCTGCTGCGATCTTGGATAATGGGACTTTAATTTCTGCTGGAAGGATTGCGTCGACCCCATATACAAGAGAGTATGGTGAGGTCCCTGTAGAACTTCTTGGAGAAGTTCTGTATGCCCACAAGGCCATAGGAAATTTTTCGTTCCACGTTCTTGGGTGGTCATAGATAATACGACTTAGAATTATGATGAGGGTCTTGTTGGTTCTTTCGGCTTGCCCATTTCCTTGGGGGTAGTATGGTGTGGAAAATAACTGCTTGACGCCATATCCCTCGAGTGATCTCGAACGTGTTTATTTGTGAATGGAGTAATGTTATCCGTTATAATGTGCTTTGGTATCCCGAATTTGCATATTATATGTTCCTTGATGAAGGCTGTTATGGTTGCCTCGGTCGTGCTTCTGAGAGGCACAACCTCGACCTATTTGGTGAAGTACTCTGTGGTAATGAGTATGTACTCATGTTGCTCTGACGAGGATGGGTTGATTTTACCAATGAGATCCAGTCCCCATCTATAAAATGGCTAAGGGCTGCTTACTGGGTAAAGAGGAAGGCAAAGTGTGTGGATGAGGTTGCCATGGATTTGACATTGGTGATATTTCAGAACAAATGAATTTGTGTCGTCCTCCATGGTTGTCCAATAATATTTCTCATGAACTTGGAGAAATAATTTTATTTTGCCTTGGTGCTCCCTTTCATGCATTTTTTTTCTTATAGTCTGAATATCTTCTCCTGCTAAACATCGCAACAATTCTCCGCTAAAGCTCTTTCGATAGAGAATCACTTCATGAAAGACGAATCTCTTGGCTTTTCGGATCAAGCGCGCCGCTTCTCGCTTTTCTTGAGGTAAGACATTATCTTGGAGATATTTGACATATGGGTCTCGCCATTCCCTAGCATGGTGTATAGTTAGTATTTCCGATTGCTGTGGCGGGATTTGACAATTGGGGTAAGACTCCTGCAATAATCAGGACTAGGTCTCCATGGTGGGACAATAGTACCCAAAACGTTGGAGACGTCTTTACATGGTTACTACTAGTGTCTGTCCACAAATTTCAGGATGCACTCGATTAAGTTTCCTTTGGGATTCATCATCTCGCAAACATCTTGACATAGATCCATCCGAGTTTCTATGATATAATAATCCATACAACATGAAGAAATTCTTCAAATCTTTGAGACTAACCTTTCCTTTGCTATGTGAGTTACCGAGCTCTTGGATAATAGGCGTCCTCCATTCGTGGTTTTGTTCTTCATTAGGATTGTGCGTCCAAGTTGAAGGCATGGTATGCCTCTGTAAAGTGAGGGTCGTCTCAGAGTCTTCAAACTGATGTTTTGAGGCTAAAGTTGCCAAGCAGTCATCATGTCTGTTGTTGGCGCTTCCCGTATATATGACTGTCGTTTTGGTAAAGTGAGTTAAGAGCTTCTGTGCTTCCGCCCTATACGGGGCTAAGGTTGTTTCTTTGAGAGAGTATATCCCGTTCATCTGGTTCACCAATAATTTTGAGTCTCCTCTTATTTCGAGGCGTGTAGCTTCATCTTACTTTGCTAGCGACAATCCTAGTAGGAAAACTTCGTATTCAGCAGAGTTTTTGGTACACTTGTAATCCAACGAATGAATATGATAAAACTTCGCCAGTTGGTGAAACTAACACAATAACGGCTCCCCCAGTGTTGTTACTAGGGGTAACAGAACCATCGAAGTATAATATCTAGGCTTCTTCTTCAGTAAGTGCGATGTCTGGGAATTCTCCAGGTACGTCTTCATGTGTTGGGATTCGTCTTCTCCTGGAAAAGCTGCAAGAAGATCTGCGACCACTTGTCCCTTTATTTCTTTTGGCGATAAATATTATATGTCGAACTCTGGCATCTGCAACAACCATTTTGCCACTCGTCCTATGGAAACAGGTTTTGATAGTAAATTTTTTATAGGGTCATCCTTAGCCATCAGCACTACTTTATTTGCCAGTAGATAATGCCAAAATTTCTGACGACATGCACCAAGGATAGGCATGATATTTCAACTTTGGGGTATCTCAGCTCTGCATCTCTTAATGTACGACTAAGATAGTAGATGAGATACTCAGCCCCCATGTCGTCTTCTTGAGCCAATATGGATCCTATGGCCACTTCACTTAAGGCCGTGTAGAGAAGTAACGGTTTTCCAGGAGTTAGAGATTTCATAACGGCTGGTGATAATAACAATTGTTGAATATGATGAAATTCCTTTTGTTCTGTAGATGACCAGACAAAACTCGCATCTTTCTTCAACAGGGGTGTAAACGAAGCAACAAATTGAGCTAGTCCAGGAATAAATCGTCGAATATACGATACCTTTCCCATGAAGCTTTTAAGTTCCCTTACAGCGCGTGACAGTGGCATGGTGGTGATAGCCTGTATTTTGGTCGAATCCACCTTGATTCCTTATGCTGTTACCTGAAATCCCAGAAACCTCCCGGATGAGACACCGAAGGCACATTTTTCAGAGGATTCATCTTTGAATGGTATTCATGTCATCTTTCGAAGACTTGACGTAATACATTCGCGTAGGATGCTCTGGTTTTGGATTTCACCATTACGTCCTCGATATAATATTATACTTGCTTGTGCATCATGTCATGAAAGATTGTTGTCATGGCTCTTTGGTAAGTAGCGTCGTCATTCTTTAATCCAAAGGGCATCACTGTGTAGTGGAAATTCCCGATATGGGTTCGGAACACAGTTTTCTCAACATCGTATTCATACATCTTTATTTGATTGTAGCCGTTATACCCATCCATGAATGAGAACACTCCATGTCCGTTGGTGGCATCCACAAGCATGTCGATGTTCGGGAGAGGAAAATCATCTTTGGGGCAGGACTTGTTCAGATTCCTGAAATCCATGCAGCATCTTATTTGACTGTTCTTTCTCTTGACATGGACGACATTAGCTAACCATATGAGGTGTTGGATAGGCTTGATGAAGCTTGCTTCTAGCAACTTCTGAATTTCAACCTTAATTTGTTCCTCGACTTCGTGCCTGAACTGTCTGAGATGTTGTTTGACTGGTTTGGCGTCAGGAGCGACGTACATGTGATTGATGTGTGTCATACCACTATTTATTACTTTCTCACTACTTATGATTTATTATGAAGCAAAGGTAAGAAACGATCGTTTCCACAGAGAGGTCTAGGTTGTTATATTGTTTCGAAATCTTATGTAAAAGAGGGGATCTTTCAGATTCAATGAAAATAATTAAACTAATTAAGAAAACTAAGACATTATAGAAAATAATCAATAACTTGAGAATATTGGTCAAGGTTTCATTTTCATTTACAAAACATGTTCTTATGTTAATAATTAAAATTGATATTTAATCTCGTTTTATCAAAAGCGATAGAATACCTTGATCGCAAGAATATCCCGTAAATTTTCTCAAGTCGTCAACAAACACATTAAAAAGATGCGAGTATGAATTCTACTAAAGAGAACAACCTAACGTGTAAAAGCACTAATCAAGTTTAAAATGCCGAGGAACATTAAGATTCATGAAATTAGGCTAATCAATGCAATTAAACGTGGAAAGCGCACTAATTCAATTTAACAAAGGTCATAATTTACATATGAGTACTTGGATGTATCACTACAAGCAATAACCACACTATGCTACTTGTATTCAAGGAGTATCACTTTTACGTATAATAAACCCTAAATTAGCTTTAAATGTGAATGTGAGTTCAATCAATTTGCAACTTAGCTAAACAAACAATCAATCAATTAGATATTTGTAGTGAATCATAATCGATAAATATGAGACAAAACTAACTCATTAAACAAAGAATCATGTATTATGAAATCCAACTATTCCCTAACTAATAACAAAATTAACTACTCATAACTTGGAGTTTACATAATTGAAGAAGAAAAGAAATTGCAAACCCTAGACATAAAAAATCTTCCCGCGCAAACCTATAAAAACAAGTAGAAGAGGTGAGAAGAGAACTACGTGAAAACCTAGATATCTCTCCCTCTTGTTGAAGTTGCTCTTATACAACTTTCTCCCTTGTTTTTAGAAAAAAATAACTCTAACCCTAGGTTTCCATAACTAAATCAAATCCATATATCTTAGCAAGCCCAAATCATTAAAAAGCCCACAAAATAATAAGGCTCAACAAATTCATTAGGCCTGTCAGTCGTAGGAAACTGACAAGGCATTCCAAATCTTTCACGGTAAATTTCTCAGGTATTTCAGCAAACACTTCGTAGGCGTTTCTGGTGGTGGATTCAGGCAAGACTTTGGTGTGATTCCGACGTTATCCAACTCCTTCCCTGCAAGAATTCATCATAATTCATTCATATGACCCACAACAAACATTCACTCATTCTTGGCAGCATTTCTTCCTCACTCGCAAAACAACTCTCGCTTCTTCTTGGTCACTGTCTCTTCTCCGTTAATTCATTCCATTTGTTCCATCTCTCAAAACAATATCAACATCTCTTAGCTTTTCACCATCAGACCAACCATTCATTCCCGAATACCACTTCCATCTAAAATTCAACTCAACAGTTCACGGCAAACAATTTAATCAGTACCAACAATAGCCTCATAACCCCTCCACACCATTTCTTCGTGTAATTAACTGCAAACCCATTCTCAATTCGAACAACAGCTTGTTCAGTTCTTCACCATGCTTTCTTCTATCTTTATTTCTTTTTCTCTGTTGAATTCGAACCCCACCAGCGACCATCACTTTTTTACTGCCACAAATTCTTCTCGCTCTTACAGACTCAGCTCATATTGTCTTCTTCGATTTCATCTCAGTTTCCATTCCAATCTATCCAAATCACAACAAACCCATAACTCAGGTCTTCTCAGACCACACCACCAGATTCATTCGTTCATCACTGACTTCAACTCACCATTCTCTCCCACCATTCATCACCATCTTCTCTATGTTTTCTTTCCAACATCGAGACTCAACCTGAACCAAGATTCAGATATACCCCAAGCAGAGACACCTGTCACAGGCTCGATTCAATCAACCAAAACCCATCATTCTCTTCTTCCAACTTCTCTCAACCCATCACACATACTCATCCACAGTTAACAGCTCCACTTCTTCCTTTCTTTTCTATCTCGAGCGCTGGTTCATTCCTTTCCTTACATCTCAGATTTCCCTTAGCCTCAACTGACTAACCACCGTGACCTAACACTTGCCGGCGCGAGCTCTTGGAGTAGCAACAGATTGCTATGGAACAGGTCGATTTCTAGTAACCTAGATGCTCTTTTTTTTTGTTATAAGGAAGTAAAGAAGATGCTGACTGCACCCCTATATGAGATATGGGGCAGCTGTATAGGTTAAAGAAAAATAACTTCCCCTAGTAACTTCTGCTTAAGACACAATTGTGACTTTGTGTTCTTCCATGCTTTAATTCCACCAACATCCAAAATTATTGAACGATGCTATGAGCCTCTAATTCCGTTCTTTTGCTCCATGTGACTCCAAAAGACCTATAAAATATAAAACGAGCGTAATATGCACAAAATATAAGAGAAATAACTTAGAAAAGCGTAAGAAATTGATATCCAAATTATGTAAATTATGCACTTATCAGTGATGAGTCACCATCTTATAATCTAACCCTGGCATTTCTTTGTAGGTCCAGGCGAAGACATCTTGGTATTCTTTGAGTAGATTTATGAGTCCCGCCTTTTCTTCTGGTGATAAGGTCGAGCTGACTAGAACGGGCTGCGGATTTTCTTCCGTTCCTAGGTTGATGGTTTTGAGCACATCAGCCATAGCGTCTGTCCCGTCCTGTAATTGTCGTGTCGCATCTTGAACATCTTCATGATATGGCTCTTTGATGTGGTTGCATATCTGTGGGCGGGGAGATAGGACTCCCATGTTAATTGCTAACAACGATGGTGGAGGTAGACCACCTTTACCTCGTTGTCGCAACTTGTTACAAAGCTATGACCTCTCTTAGCAGGTGAAGGACTGGTGGCACTGTAGGTCTTATAGTGGTATCCAGGGGCCTTAGCGGTAGAAGTCATTCCTAATGACCAGGTTCTTACAACAGGGGTTGATGGTTCGTCTGCTATCGATGCCCGGTCAGGTAACGACGTGCTGTAAATTTTTTTGGACGGTTTGACAGCTTCGTCATCTTGGTAGATGTTACCGGAACATCGATGCGCACTCGTGACAAGTTCAAGGAATTCAGTCGTGAAATTTTATGCGACTCGAGACTAGTTCGACATCGCACAAATATTGTGAGTATTGAGGAGGCTACGAGGCCAGTTTAGAATAGTTGTAGTTGTTTAGATAAGACTAAAGTTTCTCTATACTAGTGGGAAACCCATCTAGGAGATTGAGACTTATTATGTAGAGATTATAGACTACATTGTTAGCATAGAATGCATGTAGCCATTTGTAGAGATTGTATCCTCAATTCACCTACGTAATATAAGTAGAAGTACAATATTTTGTATTTTGATATGAAGTTAGAAGTATGCGCACAAGTATGTGCGGATATTTCTATGTTTCTGCAACTATGCAGAAAGAACGATTTTATAATTCTGACCCTTGTCAAAAACTCACCATCTACATTAAGTCCCCTACTTAGTGAGGAACAATAATGTTGTGCGGTAAGCACTAGATGGTGACAGCTTTATTGTATGCATATTTTAAATTTTAATAGTAGAAGAAGATATACTTAGCTTCTGGCTTCCAGGTACTGGGATAAGTGCCCCTTAGCGTGAATCTTGACTAGTGGTTCTTGCCCGGAATTTCTAATTCAGGTGGAAGGTCCCGACTGGTAGGTCCTCAGCTGGCAGGTCCTGGCTAGTTACTTCCCTCAGAAGTACGCCATTCTTTTTAATATCTACCTACTACCAAATGTTATATGGTTTTCTAATAAGTCTTCTTGCTTAAGAATCTCTTCAAAGTCTTATCCTCAAATTTCTTTCAGACTTATGCCAAGTTACTTCTAAATTAACATTTGGCTATTAAAATTATGCCATGTTATTTCAAAGTTAGCATATGACCATTAATAAGTCTAATTTTTAATTTAGCGAGTTATGCAACTTTCCTTATTTACTTAGCAAGTCATTGACTTGACTTGACCTAATATAAACAAAGTGGCAGTCCACGACTCTACTATTTCCACAAGATATCAAATACAACACATGTGGGGATTCTCATTGGGGTATTGGTTTAGCGGTCTACGACAATCGTGCGTTGTGGCAAAACATCCACGAACAAGAAGGCAACAAGTAGTGGGAGTTACAGAGCAGTTGAGAGGATAAGGAATAGTGGTCAGACAGGTCTTCCCTACTTTATGGACACGACCCCACTATAATCTCCACAATCATCACTTCTCCACCAATTACGAGAAATCAATGTGTCTCATTTGAACTATAAATAGATGATTTTCATCTATTTGAAAGAAGAACAAACAAAAAGACAGAAGAAACTAAACATACAGAATTGGGAATTCATCTCAGAATCCTTTCTTCTTCACACACTACTTATCACGCTGATATTTCTCAACCTTTTTTGCTTCCCTCCCCTAAGAACTACCCAATCTTCTCCACATTTGTGATCGAAGCAGGACGTGAATGACCATTTCTTGGTTTAGGCTCGTCCTGTACGAGTTTGATCTCTCGAACCTACTTGAAAGTACAATTCTACCGTACATTTGTTTTTACCCTAAAACAGGTCCAAATCAGGACTCTTGAAAATACAGTATACTACCAACACTAGGTGTCTTTCGCCCTCTTCAAAAGTAAGATCGAGTTCAATTCAATTACGACAATGGACATAAGAATAGAACCTATGAAAGATCTGGGGGAGTTTAGAGTTCGAAAATGGGATTGTGAAGAATTTGGATACAGAGCATCAACCAAATGTAGGTTTGTAGATGGTGAGATTTTCACAAAAGAGAAAACTATAATTTCGCTTTTCTCAGTTGTAAAAACATGAAATAAATATGTATAAATTTCTGACCCGACATCAGAATTATGGATGCATATTGCTATCTTACATTCCACAAGAGAATTGAGAATGCGTATTCAGCTCATATCTATATTATCCTTGTAGATCTTTTATATATGTATGTGCCTTCAAAATTTTAGGGCTTTACCCGGCTAAACCCACGTTATTTCATGTGTGCCCATGCAAACTATTTGTATTAATCAGAACACGATGATTATATAAAATTCCGAGCATTCAGAATGGATGTTGTGCCAATTTCTGAATAAAAATGCTAATTAGATGCATATCATCTAAATACAGAGTCGCATCGAACATCATCTCAAGTCGCAGACTTCCACGGCTGAATTCCTTGATATGTTCTATATGCACTGCATAAAATCCAAGCATACCGCTAACATTAAATCTCATGCGACTGAGAATCCATAAGCAAGCCATGGCTATGGCCACAACACCAACAAGTGCCATCCCTAGCTATGCTCCCAGCACCAACGCAACACTAGCTAGCACACATGCTAACTATCCCATACCCGCGCTAGCATATCCCTAGCCTGGCTGCTAACCCCAGCATCGACGCTAGCGCTAGCATTGTAGCAACGACGCTGACACCCTATCCTTACCTCTCTGCAGCTCCATTATTGCCTGTTCGTGTCCGTGCCATTCTCGTCTTCCCGTGCCAGCGACATCCTTCATTGCTAGCGCCATCACCTAGGCCATAATATTCAGATGCGAAATTATTGTTAACACACATTGTATGTCACAAACATGCTACAAATATGCCATTGCCATGCTAAGTTAGCATAAAACCTGTTGGTAGCACTGTTATTCACGTGCTTTGAGTCCATGACTACACTAACTCCTACGAGAAATCAAAACAATTACATGGGGGTATTCTTGATGGGGTTTTGGTCGGGTGGTTACAACAACATGCGGCGTCGCAACACCCCGTGATGAAAAGTTACAAAATAGTGATGACGGTTAAGGAGATAATGGAATAATGGTTTCTAGAAACTTCCCAAACATAATGGGTGGTTATACCATTATCCTCACAATCTCCATTTCCCCATATCCTCACTACCTCCACTACTTACAATGAAATAAATGTGTTCCCAAACTATTATAAATAGGCTATTTAGCTATTCAGAAAAACAGAACAAGCTTACCATTCTTTCACAAGCTCTCTTATTCTCTATAATTCAACAACTCTACACACAATTCATTACACTCATTTTCTTCAACTTTCTCTGCTTCCCTCCCCTAAGATCAACCCATTTTCTCTCTTTGTGACAGAAGCAGGATGGAACTACTACTTTTGTGGTTTAGCTTTGTCATGTACGATTTTGATTTTCGAATCTAAAGAAAGTACTTCAACAGCACATTGTTTTGTTTAGGAGAAATTTTTAGGCACAAACAATTGGCGTCCAAAGTGGGAGATCGATCTCTCGTCACGAATTCAATTCTTCAACCATCTGAAAATCAATTCTTCAACCGTTTGAAAATAGGGTGGATCTTAGATCTAGTTCAATCATAAACTCAATTCATGTCCAACCAATCTCAATTTTGGTGTTCTATTCCTCAAAATGCTTTCACCAAAAACACCAATATTACTCTTTCAAGCAGTGCTACTGGAAACGCCATGGACAACCAAGTATCACCAAGTCTCTCAAATCTGATGAAAAAACCCTTGCTGACGCACAAGCAGACATGACTACCACTTAGAAGGAAATACTTGCTCCTATCACGACTCGTATGGAGCAACCACCTCTAGAGAAACACAATTATTATATGGAGCAACCCAGAAACGCCTCCAAAGTTATCGATGATGCTAACACATCCAGGGCCCACGTCCAAAGAGATAAAAGATAAGTTCGTCTAGCCCCTGATCTGGTACCATGAAACAGTCCACAACAAAATTTTAACACCAGTGGAATTCTAGAAATGTCCTTACAAAAATCATGAAAAGAAAGACAAAGCCAACAACATTCCTGATATTACCAACATCAGCACATCCAGAATCAACATTCGATGCGATGGCGAGATCCTCATCAAAGAAAACAACAAGGATCCAGCGACCAAGCATCGTCATTCATAAAGGTCTAGAGAGACCACTACCATTACCATTTTGTGTCCTGGGGTGTCTGATACCACTTTATCAGCAACAACCATATAGATCCAGACTACGACATGGTTCTGGGACGTCCGTAAATCCTCAGAAACAAGGCAAGGCTCGACGCATATGTGGATAAATCGTCACCAAGGGACTCACCTATAGGCGTCAACAAGTCAAAAGACCCTAAAGATTGCTCACCTCCATAACATCACTAAACAACAGATCTGGGCGCTAAACAATTGCATAGAGGAGAGATGATGTCGTGCTCCCATGGATTTTTCCTACAAGTAAGTCTTGTTCAACAACTATTTTTACAACCAGTTGTCCCACGTCTTATCAAGGCTTGGGGATTTGACCCGAGTATCAACCTCAACGTGCCTTGACGATGTGAATGGAAAGATGATACTTTCCAAAAGTTTTCCGAATGGATAAGTGTCGTCTTTACTGAGTATATTAAAACTAATAACCCAATCATCCTTAAAATTTGTCATTAACCTGAGATACCAAAACCCAACCATTTCCAAATCAGAGACACTACTGCCTCTCCTGGAGAAAAGCCACATCTGGTCATTAAAATTATATTAGGTGGATACTACAAACTAGTCAATACTGATAAGCCAATAGGGGTAGTCGTATGTGGAAAGTGGCTTAAAGCTGTCAAGGCTTAAACACTTCACCACCTATGACAAAGATGTCAAGGCTTAAGCACTTTATCACCCCTAGCAATATTTTTTTGTTTTTACGCAGTATTATAATTTCTTCAAAATGTTTGCAGTGCCTTACATTTATACTTAGGATTTCAATTTATTTAATTGAAAAAAATATTATTTCTCTCTCTAGAAAATCCTTTCAAAATACACCTACTCAAAAAATTCCAAAATAAAGCCACAGAAAAATCGGGTATCTTATAAACACATAAAAAACCTCAAAACCTACTATTTAGAAAAGATCTCTGAAGACTGGTTCAACACCATCATCATATGCTATCTTCATCTGTGCAAGGGCTTCAGTTGCAAGCCTCAAACTCTCAGGATAGTCTTTCAGCATCGTCTCTAGCCTTGGTAATCGTTCTAAGCTGAAGACGCGCCTACTTCCTTCAAGTTCCCCTGAATGGATCTCATATGACGACAAAGCCATCCAACAACAAGCTTAGCCGTTTCATCTTCTTCCAAGAGTCGGGTCCTGTCAAACTCAATGTCAAATTCAAACTCCAACGTTCATATACTCAATTGATGTAGTTTTCATCGTATTGGAATCCTACGCAATGACACAACTTGGAACATTATCTTCAACAACTGTATCCGAAGGATCACAAGAACCACACTTAGGGACTGAAGATTCGCACAAGATCCCCTCGATGTTAAAAACCTCTCCAACTTATAAGAGACGGTCAACCAGAGAGTCACAACCTTGACAAAGCCCTTTAATCTCTAATGACATGCCATAAAGGTATCTTCACCTTTCCCAACTACGTCGTCAGATCTGATAGGCGCTTGTAATCCCTGACGAGGATGAGACGCATTCCAAATCTACTCCATAACATGCAACATCAGTAACCAGAGAGAAGTATGATAAGGGACTGCTCATCATAGCCCATCCCCTATAACAAACAAGGATTCAAAAGATAGCTCAAGAGACTCCTCCGGGAATATAATCTTCGAAGACACCCGTAACACCGCGTCAGCGACATGACACCTTTCAGCTTATCCTCTTCACCCTCGACGTCTCTAGAGGAATTCTCCCATGTGAGCGTTCCAATTATACCCTCATCACATCAAGAAGGGTAAAACAAGCTTATGAGCCAAAGGGTCAGGATACGACATAATTTTATTTGGTCAATGCTCACGAAAACATCCCGGGAATCAACGAAGGCTCCAACTTCAATTCAAGTTCTTGCTCCAGCCTTGGCGCGCAAAGAAAACAACAACAATATGAGACATCAACCTTCCTGGCTTCCCTTGCCTGATCAGACCCTAGAGGCATGGACTCATGGCGATACTATCAAATCATCCTTCGTCTAGTAGAAGGCCAAAGTATCCACACCTGGGGATTGAAGGCTTCTTCAGTTTTAAGGATTTAACGCAATCACCTCATTCGACCAGAGTGTTTGATCAACGACGGTAGTAGCAACAAGATCTCCCACTCGCATTATCCCGACAAGGTAACACTTACATCTGATATGGTCTACCTTCACCTCTTCCTCAACAGAGCCTTGTCCCTCATAGGAGGATGTATGCAGGAATACCCCATCACAACGTCTGAGGAAACATGAACCTATCACCACCATAAGTAGGCACATGAAGTAGATACGACATTATTCACCCATGTATGTTACAAACCAGTCAACACTATCTCTTTGCCTATTGAATGACAATCTTTGGGTTGTTCCACACATGGGGACTTGATCTTGTGGGGAAGATCAATTTAAATATGTCACCACTAAAGAAAACAAAACATCGTCAACAGAGTATATGTACGTCAGTACCTCCACACAACTCGTAAGCTTCCTCTCCTTAGATGATCGCGTCAATAGCATGGGGACTTCTCCTATATTTCTGTTGATTTCAACCATGCTAGTCAACTATGGAAGACACACTAAATTCAGAATTCTCAAGGTAACGCCATCAAATCCCCTCATGCTAAAAGCAAGCCCTAAACTGACAGTACTCGTGGTCATGATCTCAACTATCACTGATAACGAGGCAGCCACGACCATCTCAAGCACAATGAACACTCGACAGGCCTGACCACTTTAGATTCATGCTTGTCCTCTCAACATCTGGAATATGGGCTTACAAGATACTATCAGGAATTCATCTTCTCCAGAAATATGGCTATGATGAGTCAACATCACATACGAGTCAGAAGTGTTCTGAAATGTGTGAGAAACGCCAAACCATGAGGCCCTCACCGTTTTTTATGAGGTCGTCATCCATGAAAGCCTGTCACACAGGATCGTTTGCCATGAAGTCATAACTTTTACTGAGATCCCCACTTACTTCGCATCCTTTTGGATATCTCATGATGCCAACACCTCTAGCACTAGCCTCATCCACAGAACAAAAGTATGTTACCAAACAAGGGATATTCCATGGCAGTATGATTTCACATGGATTTGGGACATTTTCACAGACCTAGCGTCTTCAAGAATCTCATATCCTCACGGTGCCAGCACCAACCACCAGAAGCTCTTTTAATCGTCGTCACTCCTACTGCTACACCTGCATCATGTAAACTCAAAAATTGGGAACAATTAGTAGAGAACAGCGATAGACACATTTTTGTGTCTAAATTACGCTCGATTAACTACTTTGATAGTGTTTGATTTTGTTCTTATCATGGTTTTTTATGTCTTTGTAGATATTTTTGGTTTAAAAGTGATAAAGGCACCCACTCTTTGGTTCAGGGCACCCAGTCCAACATTTCAAGCTTCAAATTTGGGCGGAAAAAAATTCTTCCCATATTAACAGCGTACGAGTTTTGGAAACTCTTCCGGTTATGGGAATCTTTCTCAAATTTATTAGGAAACCGAGTTTGTTTGGGCAACAAGAAAAAAGAAAAGAAAGATATAAGTATTCTTCTCACAATAGAATCGATAAAGAGAGAAACAAACAAAATCAGGAAGGAAGAAAATCTCTTTTGGAATGTTTTTCATCGGTGAATCCACCGAGAATTCAAGGGAAGATTGAAGAGATTTAGGGTTGTGGTAGTATAAATAGAAGAGCTTAGAGAAGATTTGTGGGGTCGGAGAAAAGCCAGGGTGAAGCGGAGAGAATCCAGAGATCGAAAAAGAATACAGGAGAAGAAAAAATTTCTGCTGCTGCAAGGAAGAGGAAGAACACTAAGAACAAACGACATATCAGAACTGTCGTTCATAGTATGGTTAAAGCCGTTCTTTTTCTACATCAACAGAAAACCGTACTTTTTCTCTTGCTCTTTTAATATCATTTGTAACGCACATAACTACTCATTGTAACACTTATAAGCGTGGCAAAAGTTATGTGTGCTATTCTATCACCATCGTAAGCATCACTTGAGTTATAAAATCGATTTTTGAGGGTTTTGTCATTACAATGAGCTAATCACCATCACTGGGGCGACAGAGGAAGCCGTTCTTCCAATAATTAAGTGGTATGTCTATTTTAATTGTATTTTCTTTAAAATTCTTTTATTATTAATTGCTTGGATTGAAATTGAAAGAATGGTTTTTCTCAAGTAGTTGTGTTTTCTTTTGATGGGCCATGCTTGGTATTAAACTCTTGATGTCTCATGCTTTCGATTTACAACTACTCTTTTAAAAACCTAACCTTGGCAATGATTTGATTAAAGTGAAAACAAGAATTGTGAGATTTTAGCACTGAAATATTGGGTAATGGTGGAATCTTTAGCCCTAGTTTTCTTCCATCTATTTTAAATCAAATCTGTTTAATCTTATTTATTTTTAGTTATCAAAATTAGGTCTAGAAATCAAACTTCACAAGTCCGAGAATCGAATCCCTTTTTACCACTATATTAAAAATAACATCAAACAGGATAACGCATCCTTCACAACAAATGTTCATCCATATCTCTGGTACGACATAACAAAAGGGCGTGTGAGGATATATGGGCCGAGAGATATGGCTTTTATGCTAAAGTCAATGGAGTCTGAAAATTGCACGAGATTACAAATTCCAAATGTGCACGCATGCTTAACTGACCATACAAGATCTGAATCAGGTCCACATCTACTCGAAGAGACATTCACCTTGGATTTTACATCATTTCCTAAGATATTTCACAAAATCATAAAACGTCACCAACTTCATGTCATCATTGCTTCGTTGTTGCGACCCTTGTCGTCTCAACTTCTGATATTGTTGCGAGTATGATTACTCAGTACTTCTGTTAATACAAGACGAAGTCGATGGATCTTTCGTACTTCATGACTTGATGCGCTTGAATCTACAATAAAAATATTGGAGCTTGATAGAATTTTTGTTTATACCGCAAGAGCACGACTGTCGATGAGACAGTAAACAAGTACGGTTCATTCTACATGGATTTCAGAAGTGCAATTTCTAGATTTTAATTAACTAATATGCTAATAACAAAAAGAATAATTTTTAATGAATAAATTAAATAACTAAAAAGATAAAATAACTATACAAATTAATCAACCAGGAAGAGAAGTCTAGGGTTTGGATTCCACTACTTTTGATGTTTTTAAAAATTAATAATTACTATCTTAAACAATTACTCTCAAATTACTCAAAACCATATTGAACCCAATCTCATGTTTTGGAAGATAAAACGTTTTAAATTTAATATTATAACTTTCGTTGTTACACAAAAATATAACCTCCTTCGCTTATAAAAGATCAACAATTTAAAAACAGTCCAGGACAATTAAAATAAAGCGTTTTAGAAGAGAAATTATTAGTCATGAATATCACAAATTGTAGCGTATAATATTGTCTAAGAAATAGCACTATTAAAAATACACATCAAAAATAGCTTCATCCTACACCCTAGAAAAGAAGATTAGCTACTCATGAAGAAGAAAATAAAAGAAAATTGATAAATTAAATTAAATTTATTGAATTAGAAAATCTCACAATTTCCTTTATTTCTTTATCGATTTAAAGACACACTCCAAGAGTAGTACAGTGAAGAACAAAACAGTGGCGTCGGTGAAGCAATAAAAACTATTGAATTACTTAACGAAACAACGACGCCTTCTTTGTGCAATTACATAAGCACATACTCTTTCTGTAGTAAACGCTAAAACTGTTGCTGGGACTGTAGCAAGAACCGTTGCTATAGATGTTGAGTATAAAAAATATGACCATGGTTTTAAATGACAGTTTCAGAGTGTGTTATCTTCTTCTTTTCCCTCTCCTTGATGATCAAGAACCCTAAGTGCATTTTTTTTTCCTGATTTCTTTTCTACCAAATCTGGCCAAAGCCAACCTCCATAAGCTTTTCTATTTGACTTGTATTTATAGTACAACTTCAACCATCTCGATTAACTTCACCAAATCTCTTTGAATCTTCACTCTTTAATTCTCGAGAATATCTGATCATCAAGGATCGAATATGTTTTTATATCCTTTCTCTTTTCTTTTGATTTGTTACTCGAGTTAGCTAGTGTAGTATTATCATAGGGACATACTTGTAAGAATTAGGAAACAAAATCACCAACTTTCCCGATTAATTTTCCTCCCTTTTTCTGTCAACAAGAATAAGGTTGATGGCGAGATTTTGTTGCTTGATTTGGAGAGTTTGAACCGTGTACAAACTTCTCTTCTTTATGAAAGAATATCCTTGTCTTAAAACCAAAATTTCCTCCAATATATCGTTGATTTACTCTTCACAGATCGAGAGAAGTGATCTTCCCGCCAAATTTCAATTTGTACTAAAAGAGGGTGGGTGCCTTGAACCATAGCCTGGGTGCCTTTATCAAAAGTCTCGAGGTGCATTTAACAATTTTCGAGCCCAATTTCTCTATAATTATTAATTCATAAAAATACCTAAAAAACATACAAAATATCAATATTAGTACACAAAATGAGAAAAAGTAGTACAAATATGAGAACAATTAAGACATGAAAACGTGTCTATCAGAGCTCATTGCCAACCTTATCCACAACTTCAGTCTATCATCAACTCCTTATGATGCATTCTACTATTTTCAATCTCGCTACCACGGGCTACAACTTCAGGCTTCATCTATGGATGTCCATCTCATGTTTATGTTGACGTCTGATCGTTTTAGAAAAGTGGTAAAAATAGTTCGTTCGCTGAGACTTGTGAAGATTCGTTTTAGACCTAATTTTAATTTAAAATAAAAAATAAGTGAAAGATTTTAATAATATTTGGAAGAACCGGAACTCAGGATTCCACCAAAATCACTTTTGAATGATTTCCATAATGATTCTTGAACAATTATAACTCTTTTATTGACTCTGTTTCTTTGCCAAAAGTAGATTTCTAAAACATTAATTGTAAATCACAAGCATGGCGCATCAAAAGCTCTTAAGTCCCAGCATACACCATCAACACAAAATTACGACTAATTAAGAAAAATCATAAATCAATTAAAATCAATGCAAAAGTCATTAAGAATCAAAAATAGTTACCATTCATTCATGAAATATGGCTTCCTCCATTGTCCCAGTGGTTGGGTTTAGCTAGACATAACTTTATTAAAAGTCATTAAAATATTAAAGAAAATCATAAACTGTTTTTGAAAAGCAAAACTAAACCCTAGTTTGCTATCTGTGAGAAGTTGTCCCCAAAACTGTATCTAGGCTCCCCTTTATATAGGCTTTGGTAACCTCCTCTTGATCCTTATCCAACTAGGAAACCTAGTCTCATTAAACTTTTCCACTTCCTTTTGTTTCCTTATCCAATTAGGAGACTTAACCTCCTCAAAAACCAACAAAACCCCTAATTTTCACGTCAAAGGCGAGCCCAAAACGCTTCTCTTATTTCACTTCCCGCGCAGGTCCAATAAGGCCCAACAGATACCAAATCCAAGTTGGTTTCACGGTTTTGCTCATAACTTCTTCATACGAACTCGGAATGACCTCATTCTTTTGGCGTTGGGTTTTCCTGGAATAGACTGAGTTTCAATGGATCTTTAGCAATTCTTCCTTGTAAAGCTCAATTTCACTTCTTTCAGAGATGTAACCTAATAAAACACATAAACTACAAAAGTAATAATAATACACAGTAATTGACATAAAATCTAGCAAATAAGTATAAGGAAATGTTACTTAAAATATATAAATTATGCACTTATCAACGTCATCACTAGCACCTAGCACTGCATAATCAAGTTTTAAACCTTGGAGTCTGTTGCTTGCCCATAAAAGAATCTAAGTCTGCGCTAAGGACATTGCCTAGAGGAGATAAAGCTAGGTAACTACTCTAGAAATAAGTTTCAAATTTTGAATATTTTCTATCTCATTGTCAATATCTAGTGCTTACCACGAAACATAATTGTTCCGCGCTAAGCAGGGAACTTAATGTAGATGGTGAGTTTTTGACAAAGGAGAAAATTGTAATATCGCTTTGCTCAGATGGAGAAGCATGAAATAAATATGTATAAATTTCTGATGGCACAAGAATTATGGATACATATTGCCATCTTATATTCCACAAGAGAATTGAGAATGTGTATTCAGCTCAAAGATACATTAGCCTTGTAGCTGTTTTATATATGTATGCGCCTTTAAATTTTCAGGGCTTTACCCGGGTAAACCCTCGTTATTTCATGTGCGCCCATGCAAACTATCTGTATTAATAAGAACACACTGATTATACAAAATTACGAGCATTCAGAATAGATGTTGTGCCATTTTCTGAATAAAAAATGCTAATTAGATGCATACCATCTAAATGCAAAGTCGCACATCCTCAAGTCGCAGACTTCCACGGCTGAATTCCTTGAATATGTTCTGTGTGCACTGCATCAAATCCAAGCATAACGCTAACATTAAATCTCATGCGACTGAGAAGCCATAAGCAAGCCATGGCTATGGCCATAACACCAACAAGTGCCAGCCCTAGCCATGCTTTCAGCACCAACACAACAGTAGCTAGCCCACACCCACGCTAGCATAGCACTAGCCTGGACGCTAACCCCAATGCCAACTCTAACTCTAGCGCTAGCACTGTAGCAACGACGCTTGCACCCCATCCTTACCTCTCTGCAGCGCCATCATTGCATGTTCGTATCCACGCCATTCTCGTCTGCCCGTGCCAGGTACATCCTTCATTGCTAGTGCCATCACTTAGGACATAACACTCATATGCACCATTATTGTTATCATAAATTGCATGTCGTAAACATGCTACAAATATGTCATTGCCATGATAAGTTAGCAACCTGATGGTAACGCTATTATTCACGTGCTTTGAGTCCATGACTCTACTAACTACTGTGAGAAATCAAAACAATTACATGGGGGGTTCTTCATGGGGTTTTGGTCTGGTGGTTAAAGCAACATGTGGCGTGGCAACACCCCATGATGGAAAGTTACACGGTGACAATTAAGGATATAATGGAGTAATGGTTTCCAGAAACTTACTAAACATAATGGGCGGTTATACCATTAACCTAAAAATATCCATCTCTACATCTCCTCACTACCTCCACTACTTACAAGGAAATACGTGTGTTCCCAAATTATTATAAATAGGCTACTTAGCCATTCAGAAAAACATAACAAGCATACCATTCTCTCACAAGATCTGTTATTCTCTATAGTTCAACACCTCTACACATATTTTATCACACTCATTTTCTTCAACTTTCTCTGCTTCCCTCCCTAAGATCAACCCATTTTCTCTTCTTGTGACTGAAGCAGGACGAAATGGCTACTTTCGTGGTTTAGGATTTTCCTGTACGATTTTGATTTCCGAATATAAAGAAAGTACTTCAACAATACATTGTTCTTCCTAATAGCAATTTTTAGGCATAAACAAGGTTATGACGTGGCACAAGTGTATATAGTTCATACTTGTTCAGGTGGGACCCATGGCTTCCAAAAAGATTTCACCATTCCTAGTTCTAGTATTTGGTTGGGTGCCACGTCATGACCTCCATTTGGGTGATGCTTTTTGGCTGCCAGTCGTTTAGAGTCATTTTATTAATGAAGTTCATAGTTAATCTGTATAAATCCAGTAAGAGCAAGAGCTATAGGATAATGTGTTGAAGTGAAGTAGGGCAAAATCCATGAAAAACACACTAAGCAGCTGAATTTTTATTGTATGAGAAAAAATAACTTGGCCGGCAAAAAATTAGCCACCTATATAAATATATACATATATATTTATTTTAAATCATAGATGAGTGAATTTATCAATTTTAATAAATCCGGATCAAAAACATGGGAAAATACACATATCATATATCACAAAAAAATTGTAATACAATACAAGCATCAAAGACATGATTTTCACATATTGAACTTGTTTTTTTCATCTTCAATAAGGTCAAAATCTCCCATGAAAGAAGATTAATATGAACGGTATCATCACGATCAAAGACAATAACCATCGATCTTTATTGAAACATAGACCTACGCCATATAAGAATAAATCATCTCGAATGATCCGTTTGAACCGATTGTTGAAATCGATATAAATGCCTCTCAGATTACCCCTAGGACTTTTGACAAGTTGTGTTGGAGCTACCTCGAAATGGTATGAAGAAGATGGGCTTTAACTCTAAATGGTCTAAATAGGTAATATTTTGCTACAATATTGCTTCCTTTTCTGTCTTGATTAGTGGCTCACTTCTTTTGTCTTCTTCAAAAGCTCTAGGGGGTTAGACAGGGAGATCATATATCTCCACTGTTATTTAACATCGCTATGGAAGGCTTTTGATAGATCTAGTCAATTAAAGATGTTCAGTGGTTTTTCGAGTATTCGAAACAGTATTGAGATAAATCACTTACACTCCGTTGATGATAATATTTTCTTTCTTAACAACAACAACAAGGATGAACTGCAAAATCTATTCTCTATTCTTAGTTTCTTTGAGTTCATTGCTGGACTCAAAATAAATACTAGTAAACCCAAACTCATTCCAATTAGCAATATCCTTGAACTGCCAACTTGGGCCTTGGAATTAGGTTATGTAACTGATGAGATTCCTTTTATTTATCTTGGCATGCCTTTGGGGGAAAAGGACTCTTCTAAGGCTATTTGGAAGCTTATTATGGATAAATTTGATGTTAAGTTGTCTCATTGGAGACAATGCTCTCTCTCTAAAGGTGGTAAACTTACCCTAGTGAGCACATCCTCTCCTCCCTTCCTATGTTTTACTTTTCTCTATTCAAGGCTCCAATTGTTGTTATCAACCAATTGGAATTGATGATGCAAATTTTTTTGTGGGAAAATAAAACTGGTAGTAAGTGCTCTCACTTAGTGAATTGGAACTTGGTCCGTGTATCTAAGGAAAAGGGTGGTTTAGGTGTCCTTAATCTAAAGAAGATGAACTCAGCTTTGTTATCTAAATGTAGTTGGCGTTTTGGAATTAAGAAGAACCAATTGTGGTTCAAGATTATAGCAGAGAAGTATGGTACACATACCTCTCATTGGTTCCATGGTAAAACTACTTCTCGTTGCGGCATCTCATGTTGGAAAAATATTTCTGAAACTGGTCAGTTGGTAAATAACAATTCAATTATTTCCTTACATGATGGTACTTGGATTTCTTTTTGGCATGACAAGTGGGTCGGTAATTGTTCTTTATCAATCTCTTTCCTTAATATTTTCAAACTTGAAAAAGAAATTTTTTTCTTCTGTTGCTAATCATATTACAACTGGAGGAAACTGGCAAATTGATTTCAAAAGAAAATTAGTAAACGCTAATGTTAATCAATTTGCAAGTATTCTTATGGTTATTAGTTCTTCTCTACCTCAACCTAGTTCTCTTCCTGACATTAAAAGATGGGCTATTGGTAATTCCGGTGTTTTCTCGGTTAAAACTATTTATTCCAAGTTGATAGAGAATGAAGGTATAAGTGATTTTCCTTACTCTATCATTTGGAAATCAAATATCCCTCCAAAGGTCTGCTTCTTCTTATGGTGTTGTTCATGGAAAATTGAACACTACTGATATGTTACTTTGTAAAAGAATTTTTCTTGAGGATTCTTATGTGCTATGTGGAAACTTAAAGGAGACTGGTAACCATATATTATTACATTGCACAGTGTCTCATAGGGTATGGTCTTCACTTTATCCTTCTTTTTGGGCATGGTCATGTCTTAGAACTATGTATGACTTGGAAAAGTGTTGGCAAGCCAACTCTTTTCATACTGCTGGTCGTGAATTTTGTTTTTAATTCATGTGGTTGCAACATGGCTTTTATGGAAAGAAAGAAATGGTCGAACTTTTGAGAAACATTGTGTTTATAAAATTGACTCTGTTATCGAGGCAAAATCACTAGTTTTAGCTTGGTGTCTTTACTTGGCCAAAGGGTCCCTAATATTTCTTGTGTTACTTTCAATTGGGATTCAATTTTTATGTAATTTTATGTTGTTTTTTTTCTTTTCCTGTAATCTACCTTTGATAGTTTTGTAAATCCTTTTTCTTAATATATTTTCTCTTTCGATCTAAAAAAAAGCCAATGACTATAAAAATTTACTGTAAAAGCATATTAAAACATCGTATGACATAATTACTATAATGATATTATTTATTAAAAATAGAAAACCAAACCCAAATTTCGCATAAAATACGATATTTATTTATTTACAAAAGGTGTAGTAATAATGTTATCTAAATTTGTTCCAAATATATGAAATTTCATATATAAATCCGAGTATACCTATATTTAGGACGGAGAAGATAACAAAGACATGAGTAGTTTTGGAGAAAAAAACGGTTATAATGGAGAGAAACTCTAGAGACCTCGGACTGCTAAGATTCTATTTAGGTTTTGTAAATCACTAAGCGGCAATATAATAGAAGTGAACTAGTTTGGGTGAAAGGTTGCTCTTTTACTCATATAAGGCCAAGTCCTATGCACATGGGTAATTGACTAGTTTTTCATGCCAGGTGGCAGGGCAAACTAGCCGGACCACTATTGAAAATGTAGTAAGTGACTTAGTTTATGTCGAGCGACAGTCTCTTGGTGGGTGCCGACCTAGCTAACGGATAACTCTCCGCTTATAAATACCTAATATTTTAAAAAAATTTACACCAAAATTTTACACAATTTTTCTACTGAAAACTCATTTTTTACCTATTTTTTTCAAATGACAAAAATTGCAACCCAACTTGATTTTTCAGAAATCATACTTGAAGCTGTTATTAATAAGATATGTGATGGTTATAAAAAAATAGAGAATAATAAAAAGCAAAGAGGTCTTTAAGTTTTGGATATTAACCAAGTCAAATCTGCAACTAAAAGACAAAGAAGAGTTCAAGGGATGAAAAATGAAGACAAAGAAAATTTAAAAGTTAACAAAAACCAAGGAAAATCTTCTCAAGAGCACACCGATTGGAAGTTACGTCAAATGAAGATAAACAAAAGGCCAAAGATTGTTCGACATTTTTATTAAAGTGTTTCTTTTAATTTTTACAGCCCTAGTTTATATCTTGTAAAAGAGCGTAGTATGGCAAATTAAATGAATGGAATGTAATGGATATTAGTCTTTAAATATAATTTTAGTTAATTCAATAAAATTATTAAGCTTGCTTATCCATTTTCAAATCAAATTACATGTAATAAAAATTAAGAATTACATTAGAAGTGATTAATTTTAAAATCAAAAATAGCCATTGGACTAAACCTAGATGAAAGTCCATGATTGAAATTATAAATTATATAGGGACCCTTGGATGATGGAAAACTCAATGGCTGAGCGACAGAGACTTCTGCCGCGATGTGCTCACCCAATTTTCCCATTTGGCATGTCCATAGTAGCTTAAAATGGGAAAATTTGGTTGTTTGGTATATGCATTGGACTTGGCCTGGAGAGTCTCTATTGATCGATAGAGATAGACTTCATCGCCAAGTGTTTATCTCATCCAACGATCTTGGATGAATCCCCTATAAATATCCAATTTCAAACTCAATTCACCTAATACGTTGTCTACATCTTAATCTCTCACCCACATTTATGTTAATATAAAACAAAACTCTCCTAATTTTTCTGCAAAGTGGCTTCAAATTCTAAAAATCAAGAAACTAATGTTAATAAAAAAGGATTATGGTTCAAAATTTTCAGTAACAGAAGATGAAAGCATTTGTAGAAATTATGTTCATTTTACACTCGATAGAATCAATGGTGCATTCCAAGCAGAAAACACCTTGTGGGCTAACATATTTCAGAAGTTTAAAGAGGAAACAATGAATATTTATGGCCGTGATAGAGAGGGGTTGTTAGGTCGCTTCACTAAAATCAATAAACGAGTAGCCTTATATGTTGCTCATGTCATGCAAGTCACTCGTGCTAAAGCGAGTGGTGAAGTCGAAATGGATCTGGTAAATTATATTAAATGTCCATTTTAAAAAATAAAAATAAATTAAATCTTTAATAAATTTATTTTTGTAAATTTCAGGATCGAAAGTGTCGGTTGGAATGGCACCAAAAAAACGACGTACAATTTGAACATGAAACGTGTCATCATATCTTAAAAGTGCTGCCCAAATATAATCCATTGCTTTTAACAAATATGCAACATGTTACTGAAAATCATCACTCTCCTTCTACCTTTAAACCAAATTCAAGTCCTAATTCACCCTTTTCTTCACTAGATAACCCAGGAAATCCACATCCTAATTTTGATCTCTGTTATCTATCTTCATCTGACTCATCTTCTAGTTATTGTAACAACCAAACATAAGTTTGTTGTTGTGTTTTAAACCGATCCATAATAATTTTATCCTCTTCCTCAGAAAAATCCATCTACTATAAAATTATAAGTAAAATAAATTAGGAAATTTTGGAAATAAGAGAGTATGAAATTTTGGTTGTTTTAGAACCTGAATTTGGTCGTTGTCTGAAAATAGTCGTTAGCGACCGAGTTTCTGCCCAACAACAAAGTTCAGCGACCAAGACTCTTTCACTCTACATAATCCAGATTACTTATTATATTTTCCATAGTAGCATAGCAAACTAGCAAATTTGCCTGTGTACATAGAACTTGGCCTGGTATGAGCAAATTTGGTCATTTCGAAGAAGTGTTCAACTCCCTGCTCTAAACTGGATAAACCTAACGTTTAAAATTAATAGGTACGGAGAGAGAGAGTAGAGAGGTGCAAGAACACTTCTTTTGAAGACTCTTATGATGGAATAATGATTATTGTTTGTACCATTATCAAATAGAACACATGTGAAGTGCACATGCCGCATCATAGACGTAGTACTGGGCTTGTAAAGGGGATCCGACTGGCTTATTGAAGAGGCCTAGTTGACTCATTATAGAAGCCTAATTTTTATTGGGCTTATTGAGGAAGCATATTTATCATATAAATATGAATCCCAAGAAGATAAGTAAGAATCTTCCAGGATAGACATGAATCCTAGGGAAATATATACGAATCTTTTGGGATATACCCGAATCCCAAGAAGATAAGTAAAATCTTCCAGGATAGACATGAATCTTAGGGAGATAGATTCGAATCTTCTGGGATAAACCCGAATCCCAAGAAGATAAGTATGAATCTTCCAGGATAGACATGAATCCTAGGGAGATAGATACAAATCTTCCGGGATAGACCCGAATCCCAAGAAGATAAGTAAGATTCTTCCAGGATAGGCTAGAATCCTAAGGAGATAGATATGATTCTTCTTGGATAGACCCAAATCCCGAAAAGATAAAAAAGAATCTTCCAGGATAGACTAGAATCCTGAGGAGGTAGATATACATCTTTTGGATAAACCCGAATCCCAAGAAGATAAGTAAGAATCTTCCAGGATAGGCTAGAATCCTGAGGAGATAGATATGATTCTTCTGGGATAGACCCAAATCCCGAGAAGATAAATAAGAATCTTCTAGGATATACTAGAATCCCGAGGAGGTAGATATGAATCTTCTGTGGTAAATACAAATATTAAACGATAAATACAAATCTAGGGCGGTTATTTGGGATAACTATAACTAGATTTGATTTCCGTCTATAAATAGAGGTTGAGATCCAACTCAAGGGATAGACAATGACAACCCATGTTTCACCATATTTCATCTACTTAAATCTCTCTCGAAGAAAAACTATTGTAATACTTATATCAATAAAGCTTCTCTCCCTAAGAGCACCCACAGTAGTGCGACCAAACCCAAAGAGTAAAGACCAAAAAAATTTGGGTTTACTCTGCCTGAAACGCAACGGGCAACAAGTAAAATTTGATCGGACGTAAGTCTAAACTAACGCCTGGCGTTGGGCGCATATACAAGTATTCGTTTGTTGAAATTGTGTTTTACGGGCGTACGCCTGTGAAAACGCTTGGTTGGGGAGGACGCTGGATGAACGCTCGGTGGGAGACGCAACCCAAAATAACGTCTGATGATAGACGCACGCTTAGCGGTCACTTTTCTACCCGTGCAGCTGGTACGTGTTTCAAAGAAGACGGCTGCTCTCCTAGGTTTACACTTGTCTGGGTGAACGCCTGACGGGGTGGAGCTTTTTATGTTCGTTGTCCTCTCTTCTCTTCTCCACACCTTCCAGACTCTACTGAACACTTCCAACAGACGCATACCCATCAAGCGCCTACCACACCACTTCAAGCTAAACCGAATTCTCCCTCCTCTTCTTAACCTCTTTTCAAATTTGGGTTAAGCTAGCAAAATCGTGGCAGATTTGATACAAAGTAATCTAAGTTAGGTTTATTTCAAGGCAAGGTATTAAACTCAAACTTTTATATGAATTTTAATGGATTTCATAGGTTTAGATTATGATTTATTGTAATATTTTGTTAATTAAATTTGTACATATATGTTTAAAGATTAAACATATGATTATGAAATAGACATATTAGGTTTTACAAATTGTAATTTTACAATTGGGTATAATTCTAGGGTTTTGGAAGTTGTATTTTGGGTATAAAAAATTGATGAAAATTAATTGTCTTGAATTTAGAATTGATTAAGTTGTTGGTTAATTTGAGTTGGGTTGTGGTTAATTTTAAGTTCTTGATTAATTGATTTGATATGATTGTTTATGAAATTTGGGGATTATGAATGTTTATGTTCTTTTATAATGAATGTTTATGGAATTATAGAATTAGAGAATTATGATGAATTTTTGTAGAGTTGATAATTTGATTAGTAGTGGAGTATTTTGTGAATCATGAATTTTGTGATTTATGAATGTTTGTACATTTGATTATCTAATTAGGGGATTACTTTTTTAATGATGAAATTTGTATTTTTGTGGATTAATAGATTAATGTAGAGTTTTATATTTGAGCATTGTGAGGATTACTCTTGATTTTGAAACTTGTGGGTACCGTTTGCAAAGATGTTGAGCAATGTCACGACGAGATTTGTTGGTCGAAAAATAGGAACAAGAAAGCTAAAACTGTTGAGGATCCAGAAGTAGACCCTACTACTGAAGATATGGTCGATGTTCCCGGGTTAGCGAACTACAGTGTTGTGGAAGATGATAAGAATCACGCTTCGACAAATATTACATATTCAACCGATTCAAAATTCAAGTACTTACATCGTGGTTCCCTCAAATCGGTCATTCAGACCTATGCAGGTATTACAAAATACAGCCCTATGGTTAAATACATTATTGAAAAGGCAGGATGGGACCGTTTATTGACCATGGATGTAGTAGATCCGTCACATGCATTGATTGACTATATTGTTTAGCGTTTTTGGGATACTACGAACACTTTTCACTTCTCCTTTGGTGAGATGGGGTTCACACCGCTTGATTGTGTCTGTCATGTTGACATGATTAAGTATTGGTGTTGGTAGTGGTAATTCGTATGACACGGCGAAGTACCAATTTTGAATATGTCCGGGCGCATATTTTCCAGAAATTAAAGATAGTGAAGTTTGCAAAAGAGAACATATTCCCGCGCAATGGATTTCAGATGCAATTACAGTTGCATTTTTAAGCACATATTTTGATCCAGGAACGTTGGTTGCGGCTAACGATGATAGCATACTTGCTGAGAGAGTGGCCAGAGCCTTTTGTATGTATGCTTTGATACAATTTTTCTTTTCCAATGCTAAAAACTATATTGATGTTGGATGGTTAGCTGCTTTTGAGGATCTAAATGCAGTTGGAAATTATGACTGGGGTAGTGGTGCTTTTGCGAAATTGTATTCCGGACTCGCGCATCTGGCAGGGGACAAAAGTCACTAGCCGGACCCTTCCAAATATTGGAGGTAAATTTCTTAGTTCTATTTATATTTCCTTTAAATGTTTATTTGTTGGTAATTTATTTATTTGGTTGGTTGTCTTCACATTCTAGTTTTGGGGGTACGAATAAATGGGCATATGTCGACCAAAGAACCCAACGAGTGAGAGTGAAGCAGTGTAGCCTAGAAGTTCTCGGTGGAAGGGTACAAGAAGGAAGAATATTGATATTGTTCGCTATAGGACTTTTCTTAATCAGTTGACTGTAGACGATGTGACCTGACAACCGTGGGATTCTGTCATCTTAGTCCTTGACACTGATATTGGACGGAAAGCATCGGAGCTCTCAGAAAAAAAGGTTATATTTTCTTGGCTAGGCACTATGAGTTGATAATTTATTTTGATAGCACTGTTTTTTTTCTTGAATTTTTGGATAATTAATTGGTTTAGTTTTTGATAGTTATTTTCTTTGCACAGCATAACGTGTACCTAGGAGAACGGTGTTGGAGGCAAAACCATTATAATCTAGGCATTCCCGGGAACCCACCTACTCGTATTAACAACCTCAACAATGACGAAGCTAATGAGCTGAGGGAAAGCGATTTGGTCCCTGCAACTAAATTAGTATATATTGTTACGTATGATTTGTATATGGAGTATTGGCGACATGTAACTAACTTGTAGAAATATACCACCAAAGTCGATTGGGAGGTTGAAACATACGGGTATGCTGGTGACCGTATTAAACACAACATCCAAGAACCTGATGAACATGTACCCATTCCGCCTCAACAACAATTTTCATACGTAAGTATACAACAAACCTTATTTTTTGAGTATATAAAAATGCGTGAGAATGTGATTTATTTTTTTTCATAACAGATCTAAGATTATGGTCTGGTTCAACAATATGGTGATTTTACGCAAGAGTTTCGTAAATTTACGCTAAATGAAACGAAGGAGATGGTGGAGTTTATCATGGAAAAAAATGAAGAAATATGGGGTCTACAAAATCACAACAACAATTTGGAGTTACAGCTGGCTCATTTTCGTACGCAACAACCACTCCTTGGGTTTGGCACTTTTTCTCAAACTATGCCACCACAAATATGGAATATCATGGTCAGGGATCATCATCAACAATGCAATCAGTTAATTACACATCGAGATCATCTTTGCCCCCTTTTATGCCACCACGCTCGGCGCCTGGGAATCAAGATACAGACGGGTAGTCTTTCATTTGCATTGTATTGTAATTCGAACAAACATTTATTATCTTTGATTTATCTTTTGTCTGATTAGAATTGTCATTTCAAAATACTTTTCTTATCTTTGCTTTGTATTTTACCTGCTTTGTGTTGTCATCTCCAACAATATTTATAATCTTTGCTTTGTCTTTTATATCTGCTTTGTATTGTCATTTCAAAAAGATATTTAATTTTTCCTTTGTCTTTTTTTCTGCTCGGTCTTGTCATCTCAACCGACACTTCTTATGTTTGATGCGTTTATCCACCCCACCTGCCTCAGCTCAGTTAATTTTTAAAATACCAACAGTGTGTATTCATATCAATACTCAAAGACTTATCTTAATATGCCTATAAATTAAACACTCGATTCTCCAATTATACAAAGCAAAACTGCAAACATCACCAACCAATGGCATACTATGAGAATAACAATCATTATTATGCTTCTTGTTCTTCTATTCCTCCTCCTTCTCCTTCTTCTTCTTCTTCATCTGGTGATGATGATAATAATAGTTTGTACTCATCAGACGAAGATTTAGTTGCATTGAGCCAAAATAACCAAGAAGTCACTTTGGGATTGATCGTTTCAAGTATGAACTGGCCACATACTCGTATCCAAATACCAAGAGAACGTGAGGTCGGTGCAATACTTCTCTGGAAAGATTACTTTTGCAGAAACCCTACGTTTCCACATAATGTATTTCGTAGAAGATTTAGAATGCGGTGAGAATTGTTCAACCGTATTTTGGGAGATGTCGTATCAGTAAATAATTATTTTGTTAAAAAAAAAGATGTTGTTGGCGTTCCTGGATTAACCCCTCATCAGAAAGTTACAACAACAATACGAATGTTAGCTTATGGATATACGACTGATGCAATTGATGAGTACTTACGCATTGGAGAAACCACTATTTTGGAAACAACTCGTAGGTTTTGTAAGACGATTGTGCATTTGTATGAGAAATAATATTTGCGCACACCAACTGAGCGTGATGTTGAACTGTTGCTTAATGAGAATAAGGATAGGGATTTCTAGGGATGCTAGGTAGTGTAGATTGTATGCATTGGAAATGGGATAAATGCCCATCGACGGAATCAGGGGCTTACACTGCATGCAAAGGGAGTGAATTGTGTTGGAGGCAGTGGTGTCATATGATCTCTGGTTTTGGCATGCATTTTTTGGTATGCCTGGTTCAAACAATGATACTAATGTGATGAACCGTTCTTATATTTTTAAAAAGCTTATCAACGGGAAAGCACCCCCAGTGAACTTTGTTGTAAACGGACATCAATATGATATGTGATATTATCTTGGTGATGGAATATACCCAGAGATTGCTATTGTTCTGATGTCTATTAAACATCCAGATTCCCAGAAAAAACAGAAATTTTCAGCAAGGCTTTGGTGTACTGCAAAATCAATTTGCCATTGTCAAGCAACCTGCAAGAATGTGGAATCCAGACGTACTTGCATATATCATGAAAACTGTTATCATTTTACATAATATGATAGTGGAGGATGAGCGTCTACCCGGTGATTGGACACATGAATATGATCAACGCCACAACCATGTTCTGGTAAATATTTTGAGACAACATACTGCTGAACTTTCGAGAATGAGAATTGACCAACGTCGAAGTGCAATACACAACAAAGATACGCATATTCGTTTGGGAAATGACTTGATCGAACACTTATGGTCAGATTTTGGTGACGAATAACAATTTCTAAACCATGTGGACAGGTTTTGTGGGTATATCTCTTGTAAACCCGCCCGAGACACCACTCGGCCGCTAGGGGCACCTAGGGGTTTAAAGGCTTTCTGCACATGCTAAGTGCAGCCGCGATGCCTGCGAAAGTGAGTTTAGGTTTACTTTTTAGCTCTTGTATTATCAATATGCTTACTACTTTGTAATGAATAAATTAACGGAATTATCATAAATAACCAATATCACTTATTCAGAACAACAATACATCAGAAGATGTTAAGATATCTCATTTTCGCAGGAGTCGCGGTTGCACTTAGCACGTGCAACAAGCCTATAAACCATTAGGTGGCCCCAACATACGAGTTATGTCTCGTGAGGGTTTACAAGAGATATATCCACAAAACCTATAATCAAACCTTCAACGAGTGGTATGAGGGCATGGATGATGATCTAAACATCTTCGAAGAACAATCAACACAAAGGGTTGTATTTTTCCATCATCCTTAGGATCTCGAAATGAGGTTGGTACCTGAAATTTGAACCTTTCCATCTTCTCCATTCCTCCAGAGATCTAGCAACAACTTCGTCATCAGTTTCTTTCCTAATTCTTCTTTCATTCACCATAGCGGTTAAAGTTGAAAATTATAGTACTGCCCTACCTATTTTCTGAAATCGACAAAAAAGGCATGCTCTGTTCTGGTTATTGGGGTTACCGGTTTCATTACAGAAGTTACCATGAATTTGTTCTAACCATTCCATGCTCATTGAACCATTCATCCGACGTTCATGACCCCTTGCTGGATAATATAACACTATTTTTCGACAAAAAGATAAATCTTCCTCTATGGTAAAATTCTCTGCATTAATACTAAAATTTTCGTAAGCCATAATTATGAAAAGGAGAGATAAAATAATCTTTGTATTAGGTTATTTGGAATGTGGAAGGTGTGATTTCCAAATGGGAACGAAAGGGTATATATAAGGCCTTTTTTGAAAATCATAAAAGTAGAAACTGAAACTGCCAATCCATTAATAATCCAAATAATTAAGGTTCCAGCTAATCCGAGAATGCTTTAAGCCTGACTTCTCCTTCTCTGCAAAATGTCTTTCTTCCTAAGTTTGATGTACTATTTTGTTACGACATCCAACCCGGAGACATCCATCATCATTATGCGAAACTCGTTGTCTGCTTCTTTCTTTGCGTCAAGTTTTTCTTTCCTAGCTTGTTTTTGTTGCAAACTTTGCCGAAGACTCAGCTAGTTTTGCTGCAAACTCAGATTCTCTCTACGCCATCTTCATTTTTGTTTGTTCTCTATAATTGGTGTTAAATTTTTGTTGTTCTTTAATAATTATTTCTATCATTTCCTGTTGGCCACTGGATTCTGCTCTCCCTGTTTTCTTCAGTCGTTTCGCCTCTTTTTTTCCCATATGATGTTTATGTGTGTTAGGTATATCTCCTGTTTCTTCATCGCTACTGGAATGGTCTTGGCTTGTTTCCTGTCTCTCTCGGTCTTCCTCGCCACTTTCAGAATCTTCTTCAGCTTGTGATGAATCGAAAACAGTTGTCGATCGTAATTGCGTAGCACTCTTCATGCTTGAATATTTTGCCACCATTAGCTTCCTTGAAAAGCTTCCTTACTTCTTCAATCTGTTATTTTTTTAAAAAAAAAGTTTAGTGGACGATATACAATTCAAAACAATAATGTACAAGACTAAAATTAAACGGGTACTTATCTTTGTTTCGGGACCCCATCCAGTATGGTGTTCACGTTCCACTTCCACCTCTTTTTTGCAGAGTAAAGCACCACATCTTTACTTATTCCCTGAAATCGTTTCTGAACGGAGGTCCAAGTGTGCCCCGGTATTGTAGGTATGGCTTCTTTCACCCCACTTAAGATGTGAGACCATAATTTTTCTTTTGATTGATCGAAACCAACACTACAATCTTGAGATATTGAACTCTACACATCGTTACATCTTTCAAATGTAGAAAAATTTGGACCTTGTGGTTTTGGTGTCATAATTCTAACTGATTTGAAAGACAAATATATGAAAATAGTGAAATTTTTCTCGTATACAAATGAAATGAGTTAGTAGTATATGAAATACTCAATCAACCAATTCATTTATATATGTATAGATAGTCGTTACAACGGTAAGAAATCAACGATAACAAATCTCAACGTCTATCTCAACGGTTAGAAGAGGCGCTCGCTTAGCGGCACGCCCCACACACAGGCGCTCGCTTAGAAACATGCCCACAACAAGCGTTGTCTTAGCCACACGCCCAACACGAGCGTTACTCTAAGCGAACACCTGAAGACCAAGCGTGCTTCTGGGCTTACGCTCCGTTGGACGTGCTCTTGCTCTTGGGTAAATGTTTCATCAAACTGCATTCTGGTTCACGCCTAACAAGTAAAGCACACGTCTAGTTAAACGTCTGGCACGAGACGGAGAGCCAGTGTCACGCTTGGCACGAGACGCACAACTAGGTTGACGGTCCATCATATTATGGTTTGATCCAGTTTTGGAGTAAAAATATTGGACCAAAACTCAAATATACTCGCACCATTATGATTGATTTTGGACGACCAAATATCAAATTTGGGTTTGATCCAACTGTTAATCGTCCCACCGTGGATGCTCTAAGGGGATTTGTCCGTGGACGACGTAACTTATCGAACCACGTTATTTTTCTCTCTGTTATTTATGTTTAATGTTCTTGCCTTATTTTATCATCAAATTGATCGCGATTTGTGCTTAAAAAGTAATTTTGGTACAAACGATTACATTTTGCAGTTCCATCGAAGATTCAAGACTCGTAATCGCCATCCTAACTGGTATTCAAGTTGAAGAATGATGTTAACCTGGGATGCGAAGAATTTGGATGCAAAGAAGAAACAACATGATGTGTTCTAATCTACCAACTACAGGCACCATCGGTTCCTAAACTAGGGTATCAATACCAAAAACATGAACATGAGGTTTTTCCTGGAATTGATACCAATACTTCGAAAAACAGGATCGATCCAATCGCGCTGAAGCCATAGAGGTCAGCATCCATGCCTCCACCCCTTAAATTTTGGGTTTCTTTGATAGAAACGCATTGATTTTGAAAAATTTATCATGTTTTAGTACTACTAGACAACACTGTATATTTCACAGGGGATTTAGTGGTTAGAGTTACATGGAAATTTATAAATACCAAATCCTAAAACCTTGTCAGGTATCCACCAAAGAGTAGAATTGAATTCGAATGAATCCGTTGGATCATGGGATTGCGTCTTTTCCTCCAAAAGCACGTGTTTATTGAAGCCCTTGCTGGTAATGGTTAACAGAACAAGTGCGGCTTTTATGAAGATCCCAGCAAGACAGTAAACTTCATTTTCTTCTTTGTTTGTTATATCTAAATTTCATCTTTGTGCAAAACAATTAGAAGAAGTATTGTATACATATTTTCCATGTCATGAAAACACAACCATCTCAATATACTCCTATAAACCACTTCCTCAAAGCACTATTTCCATTTATCTTTTTTTATTCCAAAATCCTCGTCGAAAAACAACCTTTCCAGGCAAATGGAATGAAAAACTAACCCAATAGGTTTCGTCAAAGCTTTGCTATAGTTTAATAGATAGCAATACTTAAATGTAAGAAATCTCTAGTAATTTCATCTATCAGTCTATTGAGCACATGCTTCTCCACATCCCTCACAACTTCCTCTTTTTCAATACATGAAAACATTGTGTCACTCCATCCAAAATCCCACATACAGTTTACGACTGAATTCCTGTTTTCGATGTCTTTCTGGAGCAAATAGTGTAGGTGGCTTGCTTCATCTTCAATGTGTTCATTAGCAGAGTACTTGTACGTTTCAAGGTCCTCGTGCAACTCCTTAACCAAGCTGTCCAAGCATCTGACCTTCTTGGACCCAGTAGAAATGCTTAAACAAGGATTGTAACTGAGCTCCTGTATTTTGCCTTTCCTTCTCATAGTTTCATATCCAGAGTCTAGAAGTAGCTTACTATCTTCATCTTGACACTTGTTGGTACTGTAATGGAGGGTACCTACAGGAATCTGAATTTTGAAGAGTGCCACAGCTGCGTTAAGGAAAACTCGACTCCTGAGAAGTATTTGCTTGAGGTGATCTTCGTTTGCCGGAGATGAGCCTAGTATCTCAGATTGGGGGCTCTCCTGCTGTAAAGGTTTAGCAATGTCTATAATGCTGCTCTCCTGTAAGGCTGTCAGATAAAGAATTTTGTTAGTTTTGTTGTTCTTGTTCTTCTACTGCAATTTATTACTATAGTTGACAGGAATGCTGAAATAGAACCGGCATGCTGAAATCATGTTGGTGGGCAAAAGTTGTAGTTTACCTTTAATTTGAATTGAACTGTCTGTTGACTTAAATGGTTGATCTTCGGAAAGCAGAACCACTGAAGCTTGCAAAGGTTTGAAAACTTTTGTGGTCTTTTGAATCTGCACAATCGTAGACAAAGTTTAGATAACCAAACTAACAAGCACATGAGTAAGAGATTTAACTATGTACACAGATAGAGGAAGTCACCAAAACCCTGCGTGTCCTCTTGATCTTGTAAACTCAATTGGTGTATTGATATAAATAATAGTAAAGCTTACACTGGCATTTGCAGTGATGGTCTGCATTTCATTTAGCATTTGGTATTCTTCTGCAGTGGAGTAGCTGAGAGAGGGTGTCGCTCCAGGAATTGAGTGTGTAGCTTTCATTGATATTGGTGACCGGATGCTTGCTTCTTCTTCTTCTTCTTCTTCTTCTTCTTCTTCTTCTTCTTCTTCTTCTTCTTTGGTTAGCCCGATGCTTACTTGTGCTACATTCCTCTCATGCCTTCTCTTCTCTGGTTCTCCCAAAACTGAAGCCGGATGCTTTAGTGACATATCTTGCCTGTCAGGGGAGTCACTGCCCAATTCTTCATTTAGTATTCTTGGGGGCATGATTTTAAGTAACTCGGTACCTTCTACCTTATTCTGCATCAGTTTGATGCTAACAGGTGTCGTGATCTCAGCTTTCAGAATCTCCTCATCAGTATCTCTAACTGGTGGAATGAGCCCGTGGTTGAAATTCTCTTTTGCTGGTTTCTTTAATTTGGGTTTGAGTATTATAATATCTTGTTGACTGATTAAATCTTCATGATTGCTCCTTTTTATTGCATCATCGAGTTTTTCTGGGTTTTTACCAACTGTGGCAGGATTAGTATGTATTAGCTTCTGTTGCAAATTCACGGTGTTATGGATTGATCTTGATGAGTTTATTTTTTGCATCATTTCAGTTTCCTCTGGAATTTTTGGATGTGGCTTCTTTTTCACGGTCATCTGTTCTTTAGCTGCTTGAAGCTTTGAATTGTTCAATTCTGATTTCCTGAGCTTGTATCGTGGCTGACGTGGGCTATCTTGTTGGGGTTTTTCTTGCTTGGTCGATGTCAATAGCTTGTCGCTTGCATTTATCTTCTCTTTCTGGGGGATAGTCTCCTTGGTTGCTGCTTTTTCTTGCTTAATAAGTACTGGTTCTGGTTGTTTACGTATCTGTCGGGGCATGTGCCATTCATCCTCAAATGCCTTCTCCTCTGTGTCCCCATTCCTTGTGTTTTTCTGTCCCTTCATATTTCGTTTCTTCTGCCTTGTCTTATTTTCCAGTTCTCTCGCTAGAATTTGAGCATTTTTTGGCTCCTTCGTATGAGATTTCTCTTTGAGAATCACTCTCTCAGATGTCTCATTTTGCCTAACCAAGCTTCTGTCAGCAAACTGGATTTCTGAATTGTTGTTTGGCGGCACTTTCCGCTCATCTGTTTGTAAACGGAGTTTCTCAATACGCATTGTCTCAGGTTCAGTTTTTTTTGTAGTTTCGTGCAATGATTTCTTAGAATTATAGGCTACAGATGATTCTTGCTTGATAGCTGGGTCGTTTAACCCTCCAGCTTTTGATTCTGTCGGTGTTGGAAACTCTTCCAGTCCCATAAGTTTTGCAACGACATTTGATAGTCTCCCCTTTTTCAGTTGAGAGTCTGAATGTGAGTGCTTATTTGGGTTTGTCAATGTGGTGCTTGTAATTTCCCCGCAGCTGGCTGAACGTCTATGAGAAACTGTTTCACTTGGGGTAGTTGGAGCTTGTTTTGCTGAACTGATCTTCTGGGGTTCTATAGGAGAGTATAAGGTTAAGTGCTGCTGCTTAATGAGGTTGCTCTTTGTAGCCTGTTGAACATCTTCGGTAGAGTTTCTTGAGGGCTTATTGAAAGAAAACTTTGGTCGTGATTTCATCTGTTTGTTGACTGTTTCAGTGGTATGACTGATATCCTCTTCGACCTCCACCAGTCTTATTGTCCCTTGCTTTCTTTGAGGGATAACCATGTGCTCGGAAACTCCTTGCAGGTTTACGAGCATTCTTAAGGATTCTTCCAAATCCATAGCCCCTTTAAGGAGTTCATGCCCGATCTCAACAGAGTATTTGTCTGAATTTAAGCCATCATAGCAACCAGTGAGGATTTGGTTCAGCTTCTCTGCACCATTTGAGATCTCTTGTATGTTCAGAAGTGAAAGGGTGGAAAATCGACCACTTGAAGGTAAACCTGACCTTCTATCCACCTCCACCAAATCCACTTTTCCAATGTGATGCAGGGAAGTCGACACTGAGTTTTCTGATGATCCCATCCTCTTGTGTTTCCCGTTGTTCTTCAGCGCAAAAGCAAGTGCCATGGACAAATCAGCTATATTTTCAGAGCTACGAGCTCTGCCACCACCCGTTGGCATAATCTGTTTCGAAGATTCTTTTATAGAGAATGATGAATCTTGCCCGTTACAATACCATCCGTTCACGTAATGGCTAGTAGAACCAGTCTGCAACCAATGTAACCTACTTAATAGCTTTTTGTATATGGATAAAAGACTCGCGGAAAAACAAATAAGAGAACATAATGAAATAAGACGAAGAAAGTGAAAAGAAAAAGATGAAAAATGAAATGGATAGACTTACACTTCCGTAGGGGTTTGTTCCTTTTGATCCTTGAGAAGCTTGCTTGAATATTCGATATATATCTGTCCATTTGAGTAGTAAAAATCAATGTGCCATTATGAAACACGAAATGAAAAAGTTACCACTGGTTGCAGGTTTAGTTCAGGGGATAAGAGTCGTTATGAAAGCTTTGCGAGTAAAAACTCATTACGGTTTCCTTCATAATCAATCTAGTCTTTATTAATTTTCTGAATGTTTGATTAGCTAATTTTTGCCCAATCTACAAACTTTCATCTCTAGAAATTACCTGAAGATGTCTGATTCTGATATGAATCTATGGGAGTCTGAGACATAGCCATATGTTCCTTCCTCCGACGCAGATCATGCAACACTTTCTGTGTGAATTCTGTTTGCCTCAACATGGTCGATACTTTACGATCAACTACGTTGTCCAGGTAGCAGCATGTAACGCTAAATTGCTTCACATTCTCTGCGTACTAATCTCTCGAGATCGTATTAATTAGAATGCCTTCAAATTCCTTATGTTCTTCTCTATACAATATTGGTTGTAGTCGTCTCATGTAAAGACAATGCAACGTTGAAAAATCTCTCTCTTTTGTTTGGATATTGTTTTTAGAGGTACGGAGGAACAAGAAACTCTATGTTTAGAGAAGTTTTTTGTTGGTAATGATGGAGATTACAGTTGAAATGCTCCTATCAGGAGAGAGGTAGGTAGTCTTCTCTCTGTGTACAGTGTAGATACTGAGTGGGAATGTTTTCTTATTTTTTCTTTCTTTTCTGAAAGATTGACGTGAACGTTAGCTAAAAACATTAGGTTTTCAGTTGCAGTGTTGCTACTACTGATGGTTCTGCACCTAGACTATTTTTCTAATCTAAGCAATGCCTGAATTTTCCAGAGAACTTCTCCTACAAGCCTCATTTTCTTCATCTTACTCGTGCATATCCAAGAAATTCATTTCTAAGTTACATAAACTTTTTCTTATCAACTCAGTCTTTGATGGAAAAAACTCCTTCTACCTTTATTTGTTTTGTGGTAATAGAGAAACCAGGCTAAAAAACATGGGTATATATATGTGAGGATTACTTTTGTTCTCGTATGAGTCCAATGATATGGACTATTGGCATATCTGAATCCAGAAAAGAGACAGTCCACCAGTGAGTCTGGCTCACATACTAAATCAAAGAAGCCGTCTAAAATATGTCTATATGACATTGAACTGGTGGTTGTTTCCTATGAATAAGTTATTTCCTTATATAATTTTGTTGAAGCAACCGATAAGAATCGAATATCATGGAATGTGTGTTCTTCAGCACTCTGATTTGGTTTTAATATCAACCGACTAGAGTAGAGGCTTCATATTTCAGCTATTTGTGTTTTCTGTCTCTCTCTTTTATTGGAGTTATGGAGGTAACATTCTAACAAAGCCATCATGTATTTGGTGGTTCTGGTGTCCTTTTAGAAATATTTCTTATTTTGATTCTTTTAGGTGGTGGTTGCTTCAATGTAATTGTCTACTGGCATGTCTTGGTCTTAGTTTGACATTTTCTATGTTAAACTAGATTAGGCCATATCAACTAATCCACTCTCTTGTCAAGAGAAAATAAAAACACTTAAAAAAAGGAAAGAGAGAGCCACCCCACATTTAGAAACGAAATCATATCGTCATCATCACCCTGATATGCACAGCCAAAAAAAATTCCATTGCCAGGATTTGAACCCTGAAAGCCAGATATCCTAAGCGGGCTGGACTATAATGGAACAGATGAGCCTGCTCTAAATTTAATTTTCTTATATTATACTATCTGGACTTGCGTGCAGACCACTCGGCAAGGTGTGAACTGTGCCAAGGTCTTCTAATACAAAACGACCTGCAGAGGAACAATATATAACTTCTATAAAATAATAAGTTTGAGACCAAAAAAAATTATAATTATAAAAAATAATTTCTAGCTTGGTGGTTGAATAATAATTATACTTTAAGTACAACATCGATTAATTTTATAGAGATATTATATTATTGACTAATTGCAATACAATACAAACACTTCAAGTATCAATCACACTTTAACACTTTTTGTTGCAATACAACAACGTGACTCCGGGTCTTTGAGTCCACTAGGAACTATTAGGTATGAAAGACAACTTGATTTGAATTTTAAAGAAAAACAAACCAATATTAAATCATATTTTGTGAAAATCTAATCTGTATGAAATTAATTTTTTATTTTTCTTGTAACATTATTATTTTATATATTATTTGGGATCTATTAATGCTTAAGGGAACTTTTGAAATATATTATTTTATGATTTTATCGAGATTATTATTTTAACACTAAGAGCCCTAGTCGAGACCAATTTTTTTTATTATTTTAACAAAAATACTATATTAACGAGTATTATTTTAAAGAAGTTATAGTATATGTATTATTGCAAGGGAGAATTGGTAGGGAAATCTGGAAAAATATTACATCATAAAGGGGGTTTGTCTTATTGCAAATATTCTGTTTGTTTCTTAGAAATTAAGTTATTTATTTTTAAAATTTTGTTTTCTAGAAGTTGAGCTTTTTCATTAAACGAGATGATATATTTAAAATTATCATTTTGATTGATTATTATTAATATAAAAAAATTATGTATAATTTAATAGTTATGTTTATATTTGTTATAAATGTGTTTTAAAATGTTTTCCAACGATATAAATATAAATATCCGCGGCAATTTAAGAGGTATGTCATTTCTAAATTTTATTATGCTAAGGAAATAATTGAAAAAAATATCTAAAAGTATATCTCTCTCCTTCTTGCTTTAAGAAATGTGCAAACTTGAAAGAGCTCAACTTTTAATAAACAGAGGAAGTATTAAATAATAACGTTTTGCTAAGTTGAGCTACAATATATAAAAGTGGGAAATATGTCTTGGGAAGTTAAGACAAAAGGTTTTTCTTATATATAACTCAAGCAGATGTAGTTACTATTTACAAAAAGTTAAGTTAAAGTGAAAAACCAAACATGTTTTAATCCTTTACTAATAATCGAATTTCAATTTTACTATTTTCTCCTAAATCAAAAGAAACCCTAACTCTTCTTTAAATCCAGATTAAATTACAATTCAAATTAATTGTAATTCTTCTTTCACTATTATCACAAAATTATCAATTATAAACCTTAGTTCCTAAAAAACTTTCCCCAAAATCAAACTAAACCCAAACTCAACCAGAAACAAAACTACGTGGTCCTGAAGTCCTTGATTTTCTTGCCATCTTGTCTGCTACTTCTTTCCGCTCCCGTACAATGTAAATTTTTCCAACTGGCGATCTATGCATAAAGATTTTTCCATAATGGGTTTGCATCTCCATTCGACTTTAACCTTCTTGTTTTCTAAATAAGATACTATTGTACCATTGTATCCTTCAAAGACTAGGTTTTTAATGTTGTTGGTGCGCCCATATAGGAGGAAGAGTGCAGTTGTGCTCTCTACCTCCTCTTCAGTAAAAACTAAATCTGGTGGCACTTTCCTCCTCTGATTATACCTGCAAAGTTACGACACTTTATCCCATTCCTACTTGTGAAGTGGCCTCCGTAAAACAAAGCATCATAGTTAATCTTCTTATGATCGGTACTAGGAGGGGCCTATTTCGAATCTTTCATAATTTTCCTTCATTTCTGCCCCAAAACTCTCATTGTACAACCCTCCCTCCACTACCCCCCCCCCTC
>JAJJMC010014687.1:9973994-10022413 GCA_023531435.1 Papaver californicum
GCTTCTACTTTTTTTATTGTGAGTAGCAACGAAATTAAGGTCACCAATGATGAGAATCCAGGTGAGGTTAGAAAATTTGTTACTTATATCCACAACAACCTTTCAAGGTTCACATTAAGATATCTTGTATGGATTACCATAAAAGAAGGTCATAAGATATTCCTTATCGGTATGGGGGTCAACCACAAGGGCATTAATTATGTTATTATGTTAAACGATTTTTGAATAATTTTAAAATTAACATTTTTAGTCCACCCAATAACAAGCCTCCAGAGAGGTCTACTAGAGGAAAAGTGTCCCAAAATACAAATTTACTTTTATTTTCAAAAAAGGGATGACCTTGTCATTCATATTTTAGGTTTCATAAAAAAAAAAACATCTACCGAAAGAAAGGAGATAATATATTTGAAGAAAAAAAAACCCAATTACTTGAGGCACACATCCCTGACAGTTCTAAGCTATTGTATTAATAATACCAAAAATACCCCTATGCAACCAATTGAAGATGTAAGTGCACCAACTTAAGCCCTTACCCACTTTCCAATCCACTAGTAAGATCGATATAATATGAAATAGTGTATTTGGTAACCCTTTAAGGGTGTGTTTTCTAATCGACTACATTAATATCGGTTCAATTAAAACAAATGAACTTGTATCTGGTACTCCCATAAGGTGTGTTTTCTAATCAACTGCATTAATATCAGTTTAATTAAAACAAATTAACTTTCTCATTCAAAGATATGAGATTTTGAATTTCTTATCCATAAGATGAGAAAAATTTAGTTGTACTTTTTTTAGCACAATTTTAAAAAATACTAACCCAATTTACTTTAATTGAATTATGTTTATACCTTGTATATGGACATACATGATTATCAAGACACATTTCGTACACCATCTTATTTATTTTTATCCAAATGTTTGAAGTTGTAAGTGAATCGGTCATGGTCGGGTATTTATAGGAAATATAATTAAAAACTAAGTGGGGTGATTTTTTCTTATATTCTTATCTTTTTTTTCCACACAAGTTAGGTTAAAGGGTATACTTGTTAAAACATGAAAAATATGTGTATTTTTGATCCGCTAACAACCATCCTCCAAACATTTAATAATACGAGATCGATTTATCTGAACCGATAATAGTGTGGTAGCTGGCCTCTTCTTATGAAAGAGGTTTTTAACAATAAATAGTCATATGTGTTCAGATATTTTTCTATTTTTAGCGTCATAAATTCACATTAAGATCAAACAAGTTTCCTTTCATAAAGTTTTCCCAAAATATCACCAAAGGATAACAGTGTAACGTCATAAAATTTACATGTTTAGAGTTCGAAGAGGCCATTCTATTATCCGAGACATTACGGATCTAAGATGTTTATCTATTTATTTAATTATAGTTCTAAAATATAGATTAACCCAAATCTAAAACCCTTTATGAAAAATATAGATGTAACCTATCAAATGATACATATGCATTGTTGTATTCTTCAAATAATATATGGAAATAAAAATAACAAAACCTAGCCCACGAAAAACACTGCTCCTCCAAGATTCAAATCCTGCAATGATCATCGTCGCGTACACTACTTTATCCTACCTCTGAAACTAGAAGTAAGAATTGAGTGAGCACGTCGTCCAAAGGATGCTTACTGAAAACAAGTATAACATCCGTGTAATCACTAACATGTTTCATTGTTCTATTAACAAATCAATAATTTAAAAAACACTAATAATGTAAAACACTCAACATCTTATACACCTAACAACCAACAAAACATCGTAAAATTGACATTTAAGAAAGAAATGTTTTCCTAGCTTCATTTACCTCTGAAAAAATGCCATCCCATACTTTTTTTTTTACGAAAAAACGTTATAATAAACTAAAAATATCTATTACCCTAACCTTACCTCACTGTGAATTTGATATTAGAATAACGCCATCCTTGTGGAGTGCTCAACAAGTCACGTTTTCAAAAACTACTATCAAGATATAATAATTAAACAATCAAGCATAATATGCATACAAGTGATTTTCTCAAGTACAATATTATACTGTTACACACCGTGTGCTATTTATAATGCTACAATTTCAATGTTACTAAAAGAAATATGCAAATAACATGAACTTAGCTTGGAGATGTGGATAAAATAGACATTCCCCATGGGGAAATTAGAAAAAACATATTACAACACACACCCATCAAGGTGATCACTGATAAACTACTTAATTGATGATTACACGAAAGTTTTATAAGTTGTCACCTTAATTGATGAAAATACATCCCTACCTCGTATACTCTAATATACACGTCGTAGTTTGTTAATTAATACTGATAAAACACAAAATACTAATTGTTGTCTATAAGACTACTAGGTTGATTCATTTGTTTGTGTGATCCATATGAGTCACCCAGCTAACTCATTGTTGGATTTAATTATTTTACTCCATCAATGAATACTACATCCACAATCACTTTACTTGACAAATGATACTAATGTAAATGGTACACGACTCCAATAATGGATACAAAGGTTTCCTATTAGGTGTGGGTGGTATCATGATGACCAACTGCTCTAGAAAATTATGAATAATTAACTTATCATGTGTAGATTTTTATATGCCATTTTTTTTGTTTTGGGATTGGGATTTCTAATGTCTTTGCTTTTTGAGGAGGGATCCATCTTTATTTTTATTTTATTCTTCAGTGGAAGACGCAAATGCCCTTATTTTTTATTAATATAAAATTTGCTTGATTACATCAATAAATGGAAAAATACAGAAAATACAAGATTTACATGATTTGAAATTTAAAGAACCGAATAGTGAAACATGTGTTGAATGTTCATATTCTGATAAGGAATTTGATGTCCTTTTTATGGTCGTCGTAAAAATTTTATGGAAGTGATTTGTTCAAATTTTAGCGGACTTCGGTATTATTGATCTTGTATGCAAATAAACTGATCAATACATCCATGAAATGAATCGTCCTGAAACTGATCAAAGTATATTATTATTTGTTATTACTACATTATTGATACTTACATTGATCAGTTTATCTGCAAACAAGATCACTGAATACCGAAGAACGTTAGAGTTTAAACATATCACTTTTTTTATATGGAAGCATCAAATTTGTGCGGTGGTCATACCTTACAATGGTTTGAAACCTTCAGAAATACATCAAATTCCTTATCAGATTATGGATATTCAATAGTTGTTTTGTTGTTCGATTTTTTGAATTTCAAATTATGTAAATGTTGTTTTTTCTATATTTTTCTGATTATTGATGTAATCAATCAATTTGTAAGCAAATTTCATTATACTAATGAAAAACAGGGGTGTCTCTTCCGTTAAAATTGGATCCTCTTAAAAAATCAAAAATATTATATATATATTCGTACTCAAATAAATACGTTTCATGTTCTATTGATTTAAAGTTGTCGATACTTAAATTGCATGAATGCTAATATGGGTATCAATGTGTGTATTAAAATTCATATAAGACAAACACATTCACTAGTAAATGTTTGATTATTTTTTCTATTGGAGAAAAGAAATGAGTACAAAGATCCTTAGTATCTCAGTTGAGAGATATAAGGATAAAATAATTCTCTGATGATACAAATCTCGTGTTGAGATGATTTATCAGATTTTTTGGATGTTCCTTTTTCCATCTTCCTAAAGTTATGAACTTATTACAATACACTGCAAGATTTGATGTAATAACATTAAATTGTTGGTTAACAAAAACAAAGGAAGTTGTTTTAAAGTTTAGGAATTTGTTAATTCTATCTTCAAGGTAGGAGCTGTTTTTGAATCTTTCCTTCTTAGCTTTTGCATACATCCCTACTAGCTTTAAGATAAATGGTTTAGAGTCGTATTGGAATTCAATATTATGAATATTTAGCTCTATTGCCCATCTGAAAGCTTCTTCATCTGCATTTATCTCGAGAAGTTCCATGGAGCTCCAGCCTGAAGATTCTCCTTTTGCTTCTTTACACATTCTTGTATCATCAGCTAAGGTTAGAGCAAAGGCATAATCACAAGCATCATCAAAGTGAGATTCCTATATTTCTTCTGGGATACATAAAATATGGGTACTGCCAAGTATTTGTCTTAGTTATTACTAGGTCCTGGTCATACAGGGGATTGTAGTACATGCTTTGGTTCAAGTTGTAATTCTTTTTATTTATGTTTATACTAGTATTTCGGTATTTTATTATTTCACTGGCAGTAATCAAGTTGTTTTATTTTTTTTTACTTATAACTTTGTTGCATCTGGCCTTCCATATGTGCCATATTATGGTACTACAGAGTTCAACCCATATCATTACAGTACCATCTTTTTTTGTGGTAGTAAACCAGCTGTTTATCCATTTGTGACAGTTGGCATCATTGCCCCTGACATAATGAATATTGAGATTCAAATGATTCCAAACCTGGATGCAAAAATTACATTTTAGGAACATATGAGTGAGGGTTTCATCTTGATCATTGCAAAGGGAGCAGGTTGTATTGATGCTTGGCATAATTGCCGCCACCTTCATATTGTTAGGTAGGATAGAATGAGCCATTTTCCATAAGAACATTTTAATTGAGGGAAATATTTTTAGGTTCCATATTTTATTCCAATTTCTATTATCATGTTGTTGATTTTTTATTTTTTTGTATAACGAGTTAACTGTAAATTTTTCATTATTTTTAAGAGTCCAAATGACTTTGTCTTTTCTATTATCTTCATGGATTTTTATTTGTTTGATTTTATTAACTGTTTTATAGTCAAAACAAGATTGGAGTTTGTCACTGTCCCAATGTTTATTTTGGGTCATTAAATCACTGACCAAGTGAATGTTATTTGGTATGTTGGATAGTTTCTGGATAGGTGGGACCTTTCCAGGGATCCAGCAGTCATCCAAAATATGGATTTTGTCACCTTTCCTAAGTTCCCAAAAACAATTGTCTTATACATGTTTTATACCACTTTTAAAGCCTTTCCATATCCAACCATCGGATTGTTTCGGTTCAGGGTCAAGATGAAAAATGACTTCACTAGGGAAGTACTTGAATTTGAATATTTTATCCCATATGGTGTTTTGGTTTTCCATTAGTCTCCAACATATTTTTGATATCATAGCAGAATTGAAGTGAGTAATGTTTTGAATGCCTACTCGTCATTCTTCATTGGTTTGTTATAGGTTTCCCAATCTTTGAGATAATCCCTTTGGGAGTTTATATGTTTCTACCCCACCAAAAGTCTCTTTGAATTTTATTTATATCTATACAGATTTTCTTTGGGAGACAAAAACAATTCATTTGTTATATACCCATGGTAGAAGTGACATGTTTAATATGAGTGGTTCTACTGGCTGTCCTATGGTTCTTTTTGTTCCATCCCTGGAGTTTGGTTTTCATGTTTTTTATCAAAGGTTCAAAACATTTTATTTTGATTTATTGGTAAAGAGTGGGGAGCCTAGGTATCTGTTTTCTAGGGGGATAGGTTTTACATTCAAAATGTTTTGAATCTGCAAAGTAATATTAAGATCAGTTTTGGGATTAAAGAATACTCCAGATTTGTTGAGATTAATTAGTTGGCCTGAGGTGGTTCCAAAATTTTCAAGGATTCTTAACAAGTTGGTACTTTCATGTTGGTTTGCTTTACAAAAAATTATATAGTCATCTGCAAAAAGCAGATAACTTATAGAGGGAGCTTGAGTTGTTATTTTATGACCATGTATGATTCCCGAATTCTCAGCCTTTGTAATGAATCTGGACAAAGTTTCCATAAAAAGGAGAAAAAGATATGGGGCGATATGATCTCCCTGTATTAGTCCCCTTGTTGGTCTAAAAAAACCACATGGGGAACCATTTAAGAGGATGGCAAGATTGGTTGTCGATATACACTGGTAGATGATATCGCACCAATTTTTATAAAATCCCATTTTTTCCATTATTTTTATTAGGAAGGTCCATTCTATTTCGTCAAAAGCTTTCGACATATCAATTTTCAGTCCCATCAGATTTTTTTTCTCTTTCTCACGTTGTGTATGAGTTCATGGGTCACTGTAATGTTATCTAAAATCTGCCTTCCAGGAATAAAGGCAGACTGGTATGGGGATATTATTTTACTAAGAAGTGGTTTCATTCTGTTTGTTATTAGTTTGGATATAACTTTGTAAGAAGTATTGCAAAAGGTTATTGGACTAAACTCAACCGCAGTTAGGGGTTTCTCATTTTTTGGAATGGGGGCTATAAAACAAGAATTTATTTTTTTTAAAATGTGACTTGTTTTAAAAAAGGTTTGTATCATGTTAACGGGGTCTCCTTCAATGGTTTCCCAATTTTTTTGAAAAAAGTTTGGGGGAAAGCCATCAGGCCCCGGAATTTTGTTAGGATCCATTGAGAAAATTGTATTTCATATTTCCTCTTTATTAGGAATTCTTTCCAGAATAGCATTATCTTGATCTGTGATGCTTTTAGGAATCAAGTTAATCATATTTTCATCAATATTCGGGTTAACAATGGTTGTAATTTGGAAAACTGATTATTGAGGCATTCCAAAATTTCATTTTTATTGTTTATCCAGGTCCCATTATTGTTTTTAGAGTATCAATTTTATTTATAAGGTATCTTATTTTAGCCGTGTCATGGAAATAGCGAGAGTTTCTAGCTCCAAGAGCCACATATTTTTCTTTACTTTTTATCTTCCAAAATTCTTCTTAATGTTATACTAGTTCGTAAGCTCTTTAGTAAGCTTAATTAAAGTTCTGGCTTTCGTGTTATTAGGTAGAGTTTTTTTGGCCTGGTCAAGTTGGGCTTTTTTATTTTTTATGTTAAAGTTAATGTTTCCAAACTCTTCTCTGTTCCAATTTTCCATAATTTGTTTCACTATGGCTAATTTTTTATTTAAGCAGTAGGCAGGGGATTCTATGATATCAACATTCCAGGTTAGATCAATTAAGGGTTTGCATTGGGGGTGTTCAAACCAAGGTCCAAAATATCTGAAAGGTTTGGCACCATCATTCCAATTCATTTGGTTGTTAAGACAAATAGGGACGTGATCAGAAATTAGAGGGGCTAAGTGTGTTATTTCACCATAATGGATAGATTTTAACCATATTTTCATAAAGCTTTACCTAATCTCTGTTATGTGAATTCAAGGCTATCTTTTCTAGTTATCATATAAGGAACCTTTAAAACCCATATCTAGGAGACCAAGGTTATCTATCAAATTTAGGAAAGTGTCGGCTTCAACCTGGTTTATTGGGCACCTACTATTTTTTTTCATAATCTTGGAGTACAATGTTGCAATCACCAATTATGATCCACGATTCTGTTATACTATCAGCCCATTTTTAATTATATTCCAGGAATCCAATTTTTTATCCTTATAAGGGCTACCGTAGAAACAAGTTAGAATCCAATTTTCATTAATAATATGGTAAAAAATTCTAGCATTTATTTGGTTGTGGGCATAGTCTAGGACTGTTAAATTTATGTTTTGGTTCCATACAAGGAATAGTCCTCCACCATTACCCCTAGGGGGGGATAGTCTAAGAAATTACCAATTCAATTTATGAAGTTTTTTTTCCATAGTCTGAGTTTGTTGTTTAGTTTCAAAAATGAATATGATATCTGGTTTCTCTATGTTAAGCATGTCATTTAAGTTGTTGTAAGTGGCCGAGTTATTTTGGCTACCTAATCATTGGAAATTTCATACTATTGTCTTAATGATTTGCTAAAAATAAGAGACAGTTGGATATAATAGCTTTCTAGGTTTGATGTTATTTAAATCCAAGTTTAAGTTTTGTTTCACTACATTATGAGGGAATTTCCCAGGCTTATTATCATACCATAATTTGAGACTGTTTTTCATACAAGAATTTGAGACTATGTTTATCATATAAGCAGCTGAGGCTTTTAGCATATGCCTTGTGTGATGTTTGTTTCTTCTGGTGACAGAGTACCCTAAATTCCCTAGTCTAGTCATGCTAAAAGTATACATATATGCTTTATACTTGACATACAAGAACGGGTTTGTGAGTTTTAGGGTTACTGTGCTTCGTTTAGCAAATTCCCCATCTTAGGATTATCATCAACAATTGATATCTTATGGGGATTGTTCATTTCACCCTCAAAGATAAAATTTACCTCATTGTGGTTGTTCTTTCTCCTTTGTTTGTATTGGCTGATCGAATGCAACAACTAGGTCACTTGTTTTTTTAATATCCTTTTTAATCCTTTTTTTTGTGTTTTTTTTTGTTCAAAGTTAGTTCTCTTTTTATTATTTGGGTTTTCAGGGTTTTGAGCTTCAGTATTGAAATTTTCACTGACTGAATGTTTGGAGAGGGTTAAAACTTTTTTATCATCACTTCTCCTAATCCAGCGCCCAGGAATCGATTTCTTCTTATGGGAATTTTGAATGTTTGTTTCATTGATGATTATGTTTATGCTGAAGGGGAGATTGAATTTGGAATTTTGTTAAGACTGCAGTCCAGATGTGAAGAAAATTGTTCTTTGTTCTTAGTTGTTTTGGGGTTGTTTTGTTTCTTTTTTTGGGTACGAGTTTGGATTTTGGGTAGGGCTTTGCCTTTTTGTGATTTTGGTTTTGGGGTATTTGGGATGCAAGTTCTGAAACCAGTTAGGTTTTGTTGTAATCCATGGCAGGCTTTTAGGAATTTGGCTTGAGGAGTAGAGTCAAGTTGATTTGCTCCTGCAGAAAAAGTGATGATTTGCTGAGCATTTTTGTTTGCTTTTGAATTTTAGGCATTTGTCAAATCATAGAAAATGATTGAGCTTTTATTTTTTGGATGAATTTCCTTTTTCTCTCCATTTTCTTCATTGCACCTCTTGATAGAGTGATCTATGCAACTACATGATATGCAAATGGGAAGGTTGGAGAGTTTGTATGAAAATTCAAGCCAAGATGGATTGTAAGGGTTTGGGTAAACTTCTGAACCATATGAAAGTAGTTCATTGACCCAAATATTAACTAAGTATTCCACATTTTTCTCTTTAATTGCTCTGCCGTAAGGTTTTTTGTGTGTGATGTAAGATCCTGCATGGCTAGAGATTGGATTCCAAGTTTGTTTTAGTGATGAAGTTTGTAGGGAAGTTTTTTATATGGATCCATATTTTGATGTTATATAATTCGTCTTCTTTTATAAGGCGTGGTCCTTCTTTAGGACATTCAACCAAGACCATTAGAACTCCCATCAACCACCATGCCCCCCTTTTTTTCACCAAAGCAAAGTCTTCTCTTGATTTTAGATGAAACTGGTAGTAATTCCTCATGTGATTATAAAGTTTGATGGTAACACTTGATTTAAGATTCAAATTCTCTTTAATATCTTGCATTAGTTGACTTATGTCAAAAGCCATCCTATGACAAAATCTCCCCATAACAGTCTGGCTCCAACCTTGAGATGGTAAAGGTTTAATATTTTCAGGTTTCAGAAAGACTTTTAGAGTAAGATTATATGGAATTGTGAGTTTGTTTTTCATTTTGTTGGATAGATTTTCTATGTTGCAATCTAGGTTCGATGATGAAGCTTTGCTGGATGCCATTTCAGTTTTACCAGAGATATGTGTGGGATTTGGGTTGATGTTCTTGTGTTTTCCTTTATTAAGTTTGTTGATATAAGAATGTCTTTGAGTTTTGAAATTTGAAATCTAAAGAGATAAGGTTTCGGTGGAACAATTATTTTTGAATTTGAAAAAATCATAACTTATGTTAAAGGCTAAAGATATTAGAGTAGTATTGTTGGTCTTACAACGGGGATGGTATTTTTTTAGTTGTTCTTGTCTTGGATTTAGGTTGAAAAGGTATGATTCATTGAGGTTGTGATGACACGACTGATATTCTTGAATGGTCAACTTCAAGCTTTGTTGGGCAATTTTCGAGTATGAGTAATTCAGACTCTTAGGGGAGTTTATTGAATTATCCTTTTGGGTAATACTCAAAAAGGTTTTAAGGTTATGCTTTCTAATATATTGGATAAGACAATGGGTATCAGTCGTGCTAACCTTAAATAATTTTTTTAAGGTTTATCTTTCCTCTTTTCAAAATAGACCTGATTAAAAGGTGAGGGTTATGTAATTTGATATGATTGGATCTCCAATCTTTTCCTAATAGATTTTCTTCTGAAAAATCATAGCATAAGAGTTTTTTTTTTTGTTTTTTTAAAATGGGAGAAACAAATGCCCGTGAATCTTAACATGATAGGCAGCTAGAAATCTGAGGCAAACAAAAATAAGAAAAGGTATAATTAGATAGTCATCCAAAAGCACACGAGATTAGTCAAGAAATTAGAGATGTATAAATATGAAATAAATTAGAATAGAGGCTATGAGGGATAACAAGAGACTAATCTAAATGATGTAAAAAGTGATGAGAGACTATTGGTTCTTCAAAATTATATGTCAAAGCAAGGCTCACAAATAGGAGATTGAGATTATTATAAGAAGAAGAAACACAGTAGAAGTAAAGCAATCAAAAATACAACAAAAGTCAGAGAAGCAAGATAATCAAAGAGAAATAACAAATGACAGGCAACGGAGATAGTAAGGAAAAATTTGAGGAAATTAATAGTGAGAGAGTTAAGAGTGTTAAGCGAAAGCTGGAGTTTGAAGAAGGAGAATGCAACATCCCAAGGACAAATTTTGCTTCAGGCAAACAAGAAGGTTCTCTACTAACGCTGGAGGCCAAAGAAAGCTGGGCTTCTTCAGTTGCAAGTTTTGAGTCCGCTTTGGGCAGTGTCAGTTATGTAGAATAGAGTTCCAATGAGATTGAAATTCCAAATGGTTTTTATCATTTGGGGGTACCAGCTGAAGAGTCTCTGCTACACCAAATTGAAATGGGACTTGATCAAGAAGGCTATCCAGTTTGCAATCCGCAGCTAGGAAGAAACAATGCTAATGAATATTTTGATTTTGATATCAATGGGTATATCAATTATGAGTCAGATGGAGATCCTGCCTTGTTTGATGCTGACGAAAATTGTTATCATAGTGAAGGTATTATTACAAAAGGTTATAGGGGTTTTGGAGGTTATGAGGCTGTTATTGAACCGAGGTAAGTGATATGAATGATGATGCTTATGGATCAGGGTGGGACACGGATGAAGCTGGGGATGACTATGCCAATATGGTTATCGGATCCGTAGGTGGGGTGGATGTTACTTCTTTAGCTCCTTTCGGGTTTGCTGATCAATGAGGAAGTCAAGATGAAGGCAGAGCTCAAAGTGACTCTATTAGAGAAATAGAAGCAAGGAGCACCGATGAAAGTTATTTCAGATCTGGAAATTCAATCCCTTTTTCTGCTGATCGGTGAAAACAGAGGTTCGGGGGAATTTAGGGACTGAAAGGTATCAAACTGGATGGGTAGAAAAAAACTATATCTTAGAGTCTTAGTAACTTGGAATCTGTGATGTCTTTGGGGTAACAAAGGGTTTTAGATGTTAATGAGTCTTAGGTAACAAAAGGTTTAGAAATGGCCTGGATAGCACTATGGCAATTGACAATTGGGAATAAAGTCGGCCTTTTCTAATGCCTGCGGTGGAAAATTCATCACGAGTAGAGTTCAAATACATAACTCCCTACTAGTTATGGAGCACAGGCTGGGAAATCTACCTTTTTTCGGTTTCTCGCAACATGAGGCTAACAGATTTTTGCTGTCAGACTGAAGTATACTTACATCCTTAGAAGATGGAGCAGCAACAACAACCTAAGCAAATCAGATACAAAGTATCATGCACCAGTATCAAAAGTATGTATCATTTATTGCTATAATACATCATTAAAGTCAAATGAAAACTAAAAATCCTATTTTTGGAGTAATTTACATACTTAACAAACAAAACACAAAACAAACATAACAACTAACCAACCAATGTAAAACAAATCCAAAACCCACTGTTGATTGACCACAACATCAAATTTTTTCTCAAAATAGCACTACATAAATGACTATGATAGTTCACACTGTTTCAAATCAAGAACAATAAAATTAAAAAAATGATCAGAAATTTATCATCATTCAATCAGAGAGTCAAAACGAAACCCCTAAACCCTAAAACCACTAACAAAAATACAAAATAGATAGAATTGAAGAAACCTTAATATGAACACTATATAAGCTAAACAGATAAAATTGAAAAAATCCTAATTTGGGAAATTGAAATCAGAGGGAGTAATAATGTTTGTATACCTTAGAAGGGATATAATCGACAGTCAATACCTAATCGGTTAGCTTTCATTATCGTTGCGACATAACCACCAGGATCACCTCCAATAATATCAACATCATTCTCATCATTGATCTACTTATTTCCTCAATCAATCTGAAACCCTACTTGTTTGATGAACATGAGAAGATTGAAAGTATGTATCAATCAAGTGATAAAGAAGATTAGAGTGAATCATTCGAGAGATAAAGATGTTCTTGGACCGTTGGATTCATCAATTAATCTGAAACCGTTAGATTAGAATAGTAAATACCCATTTTACCCTAGATTCGTGACTCGTCTCGGCCGAGATACGAGCGATTCGGCCGATATTCGCGTTCAAATATCGTTTAGCAAAATCTCGAAAATCATCAAGGTATTCTGCCGATACCGCGAAAAGCGGCGTTATCTTAGCCGTAACGGCCGAGATTGACTACATTGATCCAGGCAGAAAAACTAACGGTCATAAAACAAGGTGGTCAATTATTGAGGCCAATATATGTGGCGTGTAACATGTGATCACGTTCTAAACAAAGATAAGAACCTCCACTCAAACTGAAACGTGTCAAATATCGGGGGGAAATACTAAAGCGATAATCATTATTAACCATAGATTACTTGACCGACTAGATAAAGCAAGAAACCAACTCAAACTCGTTGTTTTAATCTCGTCCTTTAATTCCCAACAATAGCTTTTAATCACATCCGTTTATCCGTTTTAGGTTTTCAATAAATTAGGGTTTTCTTTTCTATGTTAGATATTCTGTTTTTCTGTTTTCCTTCTCTCTTCCCGTTTCTTCTTCATTTCATGAAATGTTTTCTCAGATCTTGATCTCTTTCTTAGGTTTTCGTATATTGAGTTTTAGGTTTTCTGTAGATCTATAGAAAATCTAAACTTTGATACTAATTTTAAAATATTCCATTCCATTGGGTTTTTTTTTCTCAGATCTCGTATTCCAAATCGTTTTTCCGTTTCAGTTTTTCCTCGATTTTTATTTCTTAGAAACGATTTTAGATTTTTCGTGGTCTCTCGTTTTTTTTTTTTGCAGGTGATTTGATGGAGAGGATTCTATCTAATAAGATGGACGATTCTGTAAATATTATTCTTTTTAATTACTGGATGATTGCTGTAGGAGTTCGATCTGTTGGTGTCGGATGAGAAAGCAGAGGTGAATCGGTATGGTGTATAAAAATATCTGTTCATTCTTGATGTAAAGAAGAAAGATCCAAAGGCTTTCTGGTTTGTTGAAGAGAGATGGTGAGGATCTGAGGTTAAAAGATGAGATGTAAAAGAGATCGATGCAACATCTCTACAATGCATAGAGTATATTGTGTCGTATCATCTTTGTCATCCCGACCTTTGCCATGACAGGTGCGCTTGCTTGGCAGGTCAAACAAACCCTAATAAAAAAATAATTTCTGGTTTAGCAGGGGAGTCCGCACGGGGTCTTTTTTGCCCGGGTTCTCCCCTGTTGTGTCTGGTGTTGTTCTCTTGCTACGATTCATAGCTTCTTATCTCATCGTGCTATGGCACTATCAACAATAACGATTATCAATCCCATTCACCACCGATGATGAATTACAAGGAATTTCACAACAACGCTGCAGTTTCAGCTCAAGGTACACATGACAGAATACCCGAACTTAATTTAATTGTTACTCAAGTTCAGTTTTCGTTCATTTAGATCCCTTAAAGATAGTTAACATAGGCCTTATTAGCTGGCAACTTGTTTTTAAGATTGTGATTTTAAAACTAGTATGTGTAGAGCCACGTTAATCTGTTTTCAACGCCCAAAATCTTTTTGATTTGAAGTTTGCGCAAGTACAAATACCACTAATCCTAAAGTGCATCAAACTAATTCCTTGAAACAGTAACCATTTTCCTGGCGCTCACAACAAATCACGGAGCAAATTAGTTATGAATTTCTATCAAAGCGCGTCTATTTATTTCTCTTGCTGTTTCTTAATTTATTTACTTCCATTGCGGCACGTGTCTTTGATAATGAACAATTTAATGTCTGATATCTGTTCTATGTTCTGTGTACTTAAATTCCTCTTATTTGTAGTACCTTTAGTATTTGTAGTTTAATTGTTTAAATTTCTTTAGTATTTGTAGTTCAATTTATGTTACGTCGTGATTGTTGCTTTATTGGAAAAAAACAAGGTAGTCGTCATTAAAACTAAATAGAATGGAAGTGAGTAATTCCATGTGAAGAAGTCTGTTTCTGCCTGATATCAATTAAAGCTCATTTTGGTCCGTTGCTGTTGCTGGTGATCAGTTTCTGTAGCTATTACCTTGTGGTTGCTGAAAGTTCTCTGTACTTCCAAGATCTGTTTTAAGCATTTGTTAGTTGTTTAAGCTGGGCGGATTGAGTTATATGCAGCTATGAATAAGATGGTATTTTTCTTTTTTTGGCAGCAAGTTGATATTTTCTCTTGTTATCAGTGCTTGGGATAATAGTATTTTCGAGGTTGTGTTAGTCTGTAAACAGTATATAAAGTATAAGCTTCTGTAATTTCATTATTCATCATCAATGCTAGGCAACTGCTCTTTTCGTGTGATGGTGAAGTTAGTTGACATTAGGCATCTCGTTTGTAACTCTTAACTCTAACTCTAATTGTGGATGAAGCTCAAGTGTTGCAAGTGATGCCGAGTCTTGGCTGGTAAACTTCCATGGTCCGACTTCTAGATCCTCTTGCAGCTGTTGGGGACATGTTCTGCTAGCAATTTTCATGTATTGCAAGTGAGTTGGAGTTTTGGCTGGTAGACTTGCATAGTTGATTTGCTGCCCATGTCAGGAGTGAAATGAGGTTAAATTTTCAATTGGTCTTATTAATAGTTTTGATCAATTGCTTCTTTACCAGGATTATTGGAAGAATTCGCTCTTGCTTGGCAGTTTTTAAGGTTCTGCCTACGGTTATGTATTTATCTCTTTATAATCTGGTTGAAGTATATGCCTTGTGTCTCTCCTTATTGGCCAAGTTTCTTCAACCTCAATAGTCTGTCAACTTTCTTCAACCTCAATAGTCTGTCAACTTTCTTCAACCCATTGCTGGTTTAACTTTGTACTATCATGGATGTTGTCTTTTGTTCGATGGTATCACCACGAATCTTAAACTAAATTTCATACATGGTTTTGCAGCAACTTTCATCAGCGTGTTGGAGTTGTAAGTTTGTGGCGTTAGTTAAAATGTTTTCTTATCTGATAGTAACTTGTTTATCGGCCTTGTTCTAGTTTAGCAACAGTTTCATGTCTTCTAAGATCAAATTTGGTGATTCTATCGACTAATGGACTTATAAGCTCAAAATGGTAAGAGCGCCCGAACCTCCAAGGTTTGTGGAGGATGATGGTTCGAATCCATCTGGGTCCTTTCTAATGCTACTCTTTGGTTTGTGGGCTTGGTCTGGTTATAAGAAAGCTAGAAATATCAAATACTCGGTCTGGCAGGTAGCTGACGGCATATGTTGGTCAATTGTTGAGGCAAAGAGTCTGTTGAGTCACTACCTTTCGCTACACGGGGAGGGAGCACTTGACCCTTCACTACACGAGGAGGGATCCAGTGACAGGCCTTTTTCTTATAATATCCAAAAAGATTTTATGGCTGTTAGTTCAGGATGGACTATGGGAAACAAGATAGATTTTATAAATAGTTCTTAATTGAGGATATTATTAAGGACTGAATTTTAACTAAAAATATATCTTTTTAATAATAAAATATCTACACTGTTCTTACACTAATAAAAAAATAATCTAATTTGGTATCCCTTTCTATCTTTAACATCGGCATCACTTTCCCCACCTTCTTCTGGCCGTAAAAATAGGTCCTTCTCATCTTGATCCCATATATCAGCTATCTATTTGATGAAACATGGAATAACAACCAGATGATGTTACCATGCAGTAAATAAAATGACCCTTCTGTGACTAAAATTTTCAATCTCAACTTTGTACTTATATTGTTATGATCTTTAAACTCGAATGAAGGTCTGAAAAAGCGCTCGCGGAATTCTACTATGGCATGAATCAATTAACATCAATCACTTCATCCAAAATAAAAAAAATGATTTAGTCTAATCTATATAGAATTAGTGCAAAAACATTCCATATAGTTCACGAGGAGTACCTTACACTGAGGACTTGATTCAGATGGAAAATTGAAAACAGAATCAACAATTTTCAGCAGTTTGTTTTGTTCTTGAAAATGGAGAATAGAAAATCCCGATATTTTCTATTGGTATATTATGTTCTTTTAACCAATCGGCACTGGTATCTGATAAAGGTAATACTGACTCCAACAGTCGACACTAGTTTATTTATAAAATACAATGCCGATTTTTATTTAAGGCTAATTTAGCCATTATTAAAATTATTTGGATAAAGGTTTTTTTTTTTTAATATCCCTAAATTTATGAGAGTATTCCCCAATTAAAGGTTCTTTATAAACTAGATCCAGATAATTAGGGGTATTGATTTTAGTAGGAATCATCATTTGATACTAATATTATGGGATATCATGGACCTATTTAGTGGCAGGTCCGTCAACACAAATATTAACATGAGGTGCTTATTTAGAAACAAATTTGTTTTTGGGTCAAAAATTATTTGTAATAGGGTTCTAGCAGGGGATAGGGCCTATTTAGTGGCAAGTCCGTCAACCAAACAAATATTAACATGAGATCCTTATTTAGAAACAAATTTATTTTTGGATCCAAAATTATTTTTGATAGGGTTTAAACACACGTGTAAATAAAATAAATACTTTTGGAATATCCATAGTGCCCTTGGATATATTATCGATTACAAACCTTTTATATCAATTGTAAAAATAGAGTTCCGATATAGAGAGAGAGGAAACTCCTAGTTGATGGCGACTTTTAGGGTTTCCGAATCACTACTATAATAAGTTGATTTTGCTTTTCAAATTCATCTTATTTAAAAATTTTCTTTAGTTTCTTGATCCTTGTAATGATTTTTTTTTGAAGCATATGATTTTGTATTTTAATTTTTGATTGATTGAATTAGATCTAGTTTTTGTTAGATCGGAAAACTTCTATTTAATTGAATCTATATTAAATCATTTAAGGGTTTCTAATAATAAAACTTGTAATTTTGAAAAAATATATGGTGGTTGTGAGTGATACTAATTCTGAGTCATGTAAGAAGATTACTCATGATATTTTCGGTCGGAGAACTTCTATTTATAGAGGTATCACAAGGTAATATTCACCATTGTTCTTAATAGTAATTTTATTTTGAATCTCTCTAGAAATTAATTGGATTTTTATTTTGATTATGAAATTTTGTGGGTTTAGACAGATGGATTGGTAGTACTGTTCCGCTCTATCAATAATTCAAAAGTTTAGCTTGTACTTCCATTCATGTATGGGTGTTATTTCTTAGCTACAAGTTGTGTTCAGAATGAGATTTGTTTTTAGAAAGTTGAACGGTTTGAAACGAGTAATGAAGAGTGTGAAAGAAGATGACAAAAGATAAGTTTGATAATGAGTTGAGTGTATATTTGATGTAATATGAATGAGTGAGTGTATATTTGATATAATGTGAATGAGTTGAGTGTATATATTGTGTTGCGTGCATTTTTAATAGACTGCAAATGAGTTGAGTATAACTTTTTACAGTAGTTGTTACTCTCAGAAGATATAATACCATTTTTGTAGGAAAAAAATCTCAATTTTCAGAATCAAAATGGATGATTATTTGAATTGATTCGTTCTTAATATTTGGATCTAGTTAAATTAGAAAGATCGTACTTAAGATTTAAGAGATAACAAAAGTGGAGTTGTTAATTTTTCTGGGTTTTTGAAATAATTAACATGAAGGAGATTTTTCGTTCAAGGAAGCGCATGGTTTCATCTATCTGATGATTATTCTATAAAGTATGAAGGTGGAATATAATCTCCTCCAATTGTAGCTCATTTGAATGGTGATGGGAGGAGTGAAACTTCTGTGGCTAATCATGACGCCGAGATTCAAGTATGTATTTTTTTTTTGTCAAGTTTAAATTATAGGTTCATTTCTAGATGAGTGAACTTTAGATAATATGAAAAATTATGTTCGTGTGTGATAATTGTGGATGCAGAATTAGGAAATGAAGTTGAAGAGTATCCGGATCTTAGTGAATATATATTTTATGTACCGAGACTTCTCAGTATTACATTAATGATACAACAATATTATTTATGTTCTTCTCCTTACCTTGAAAGTGAACGATATATTTCTTCTTCTGATGGAGTTGTACCCATATACTCGACATCCAAGGTTTGTTAACATCTCACCACGTTAGATGTTATACCTTTCGAATAGGTAACGTTGTATTGTTATAAAATATTTCGTAATAACAACTTGTGATAGTACATAAGTGACACACTCCAGCATTATCAATGTATAAACGATATACTTCAGAAAAATCAGTGTATATACGCTGCACTATGGAACTAATTTGAACATGGTACATTTTTAATGCATTGCTTTTTTATATTTCACAGATACATGTTAGTTTCTATTAAGATCTTAAAGTGCAAATTCACTATACTGTTGTTTGTGGGTAAAAATGATTTATAGGTAAAAAAGGTAATGATGGAGTTGGCTGATGCTAGTAAGAGCAAATCTTCTAAACACTAAATATTTGTACTGTATAAGTACTTTAAGATTCGAGAGATCAATCTGTACGAAATTGGCCTAAACCAAGGAATGATCGTCCTAATTTCGTTTCGGTCACAAAAAAAAAGAAGGGTAGATCTATAGGGAGGAAAGCAGAGAAGGCATTGAGATTAATGGAATTGAATGCCGATGATGGGATGTGTTGAACTAATATGAAGATGAAAATCAGATTATCTTGCGTAAGTCTGAGTTTTTTGTTATGCTTCAAAGATGATTGTATCGTCTGATTGTTCTGTCTGTCAATAGGTTAAAGAATCTATTTATAATAGTGGAAGTTATCATATTGATCTCGTAAGTGGTGAAAATTGCAGAGAAGTGGAAGAGTAAAGAAGCGGAAATCATGGTGAAAACCATTTCTGTCATGCTAGTGGGACTTGGTGGTTATACAACCACTATTCCATTCATTCCTTCAACTGCATGCACAACTTATTTACTTTCTCATCGTGGGTGTGTTACTATGATAAATGCATAATTTATACATTTTAAGTATCATTTGCTTATACTTATTTACTAGATTTTATGTGAATTACCGTGTGTTAGTATTACTTTTTTAGTCTATGTGTTTTATTAGGTTACATCTCTGAAACAAGTGAAATGGAGCTTTACAAGAGAAGAATTGCCAAAGACCCAGTGGAGCTCACTCTTTCCAAGATTTCTACCCTCCATCTTGTAGATAATTGCATTACGAAGCCAACGGGAAAAGAACGAGGTCATTCTGACTTCGTATGAGAAAGTTATGAGCGAAACGAGTACTAAGGGAAAAAAAGTCATTTCAAGAGAGACTGCTATTGAAAACCTGGCATACGCTAAGGGGCACTCAGTTCAAACACTGTTAAAGGAAGCTGCACTTCTACTCAGGGCTGCCAAGATTCGAATATTGTTTTAGGCGCCAACTTTTTAATAAGGGCCATTTTCTTCCTCCTAGCTTCACGAACAGAAAAGTGCAGTCGTGGTGATAGATTGGTTCGAGATGGAAGAACTGTTGTTGATATCTGATGGGTTTGTGAGTATGAAGTCATTAAGAAGAGTCAAGTAAGTCAGGGAGGATATTAACTATGGGTTTGGGTTTATGGCGGAATAATATGGTAGAAAAGTAGAAGTGATGCTGTTAATGAGTGTTTCGGTAGTTGATAGTGATCATGGTGATCGCTGTGATAATGGATGAAGATTTTGTTGTTGATCGTGAGGAAAAGTTAATGAAGTTCTCGAGCTGGCGGTTAGAACTTGAGTGATTAATGAGTTCGGGGAATGGATTGAGTTTGATCAAAGGGAGTTGTGGGCTGTTTTGATGATGTATTAATGGGTTTTAGGTCACTCTGTTGAGCTCAAGACTGGTAGCAGAGATGAGGCTGTTGGTTATGGTTCATGGAAGTGATGTATGGCAGTTGATGACTCGAGGGTGTTAGATAGAAACGTGCTGCTCAAGGGAAAAATACGAAGTTAGGAAAGAAGAACTAAACCGTGTAAAACAAGGAAAGTGTGTTTGGTCGGTGGTGTATAGAGAGTTCCGCTCAGCTTAGGACTCTAGTTAGGAAAGCGGTACCTAAAGCTCTATAAATAGAGCCGAGATTCTCTCACGTAAATATATTCTCTCACGGACGTACAAAGACGAAAGAAAGGGAAGAGGCGGACAGAAAAGGACAGAGAAGAAACACACATGCCTGAACGCTGGAGATAGCTTCACATATAGACGACTTCTCAGTTTTGATTTACTTGTTTTCTTAATTATTTTCCATGGATTTTGAGAAATCCATGATGAACTAAACCCCTCTTATTGGTTAGGGATGTAGTCCTAAGTTGGAAAACATGTTTATTAATTGAATGGCTCATTCTCATATGTTCATAATCTCTTCAATATCGCTCATGTTCTACCGTTTATAACGCCATGTATGATGAAATTCTTGTTTGTTTAAGTTGCAAATTAGATGAGCATGCATTGACATCTATAACTAAACTAGGGTTTTCGATCCGGAATTGTCGAAGGACCCTTGTTACAAGTAGTATAATATAGTTGTTAACGACGAGATGTTGCCATGCAATTATGTGTGGAAGCGTGACCTAGGTTAAATCCGAGTGGCACTTGCGCCGGATTGCTTAGAATAACCTCAACTCACAAAGACCATTGCTTTCATTGGGTTAAACTTGAGTGGCGCTTGCGCCAAGTTATTCGGTGAAAAGGATTCAAAGAGTGGCGCTTTGCGCCTTTGATGATAGTCTGAGTTTTGCCGGAGTAAGCCTGCGATAGGATGCTTTAGGGTTATTGATATTGAGGATGCATGAATGTTGAGTATGATTTGATTGATAACATGTTGGAAGATGGAAGATGAACTCTCTAACCAATGTTCTTTATCTATGATATTCGTTTTAACCAATTTACTTTAGTATAATTTAGTTATAATCACAACCAACCCACCCCTGTTTACATAAGTAATCGAAAGTAATTAACAATCACCTTCCTCTCTGTGGGAACGAACTTGTTCTTATTGCTATACTCTAATCTATATTAGTGAAATAAGAACCTGAATTATTTTGGTTGATTAACAACCGACCAAATTTTGGCGCCGCTACCGGGGAGGCATAAAGGATTGTTATTTGTTTTTGGTTTCTTTTTATTTTTGTTTTATTTTTAGTTTTATTTATGATTTTTTTTCCTAACCTAGTTTTGAGAATCTTGTTTCAGGTACTTGTATTCCATGTACAGTGCACAAGATCAAGCTTATAATGGTAATCAATTTGGTTTTCAATCTCAACCCTATGAAAATTTCCAACCATACATGGAGTATAATCATAACCAATCCTTCAGTTATGACCAATATTCCACGTACCCTTTTAATTATTGTCATACATGCCAATCTCCTGATAGTGGGTATGTAAGTGAACAAAATTACAAGGATGGGAAGATAATTATGCTTGTGATGGTTTATCTATATCTACTCTTGATCGTAATTATGATCATTCACCTATTCAACGGGAGGAGATAAGGTTTAGAAACTCTACCACAAGTAATGGTGTAAGACTACCAAGTTTAAGAGAACTTGATAGAAGGTTTGAGCAATTGATAAAAGATGAAGGGGTATCATGTGTAGAAATTCTAGAAGCTAAAAGAGCTTTGAGAGAGGAACATGATCGACGTTATATTATGGGATACGATTATGATTTTGAACCTTTCAAAAATCCTTACACCAGTGATGAAGTTATTCCAACTCTGAATTTGTTTTTTGATAATAAATGTGTGGTTAATTCAACTCTTGATCTTAATAATGATCATTCACCCATTCAAAGGGAAGAGTCGTGTTCAAGAGATTCTGCTGTGGTTAATGGTGGAAAGCGTGTGAATGTTAGAAAACTTGCTCAACAACTATTCAAGTTGGAAGATGACGGAGCCACGGAAGAGATTTCGAAGAAATTAGTAGGACCATTCGTATGGAATTTAAACGACGTTCTGACAAAGATGGGGAAACCTATGAAGATTTTATTACTGTGAGTCTGAAAATGAAAAGCAATTGATAGACACATTTTTGTGTCGAATTTGCGCTCGATTTCCTATTTTATAGTGTTCGATTATGTACTTTTATTAGTTTTTTGTGTTTTTGTAGGTACTTTAGAAAAATAAAGATTTACGGAGAAATCGTCTCAAAAAGTTATGATTTGCACTTCGGAAAATTACTAAAGGCACCCACTGATCTTACTAAAGGCACCCAGACAATGGATCGGGCACCCTTCTTTAAATTCAAAAACTTGATTTTGGCGGGAAACTTTGGTTACATGAAGAAATTTTGCTGCGATGATTTGCAACCGAGTTTTAAGTGTTTTGGAAGCTTTTATGAGTTACCCAAATAATTCAAACACCCTAAACAACAATAATACACGTCAAACAGAGAATTTGAGGCGGAAAAAATGGTCGAAAAATCAATCAGGAATCGGAAAACCGAGTTTTACTCTGTTTGGAATTCTCACGTAATCAGAAGTGGATTTGGATAAGTTTTTGGAGTCCTAATCGGTTCATAAAGCTTATTAGGGTTTACTTACCCTATATATACGAAGAGAATTGAAGAAAATCGAGAGGCAGAGCCACCGTGAAGAGAACAGGAAGAACTCTGCTGCTGCCGAAGAAGAAGAACAGCTGAAGAACAAACAACATCAACGAACTGTCGTTCATTCTATCGCTGTTACAGTCGCTGCTTCAGCTGCTTCAACAGTTGTTCATCTGCTACACATAGTATCCGTCCTTCTTTCCTATACCTTGTTCTACTGCTGTAACACTCTGAACCCTTCACTGTAACGCTTATAAGCGTATCGAATCGTCTGTATTACTTCTTTTTAGTCATTGTAAGCACTTTTTGAGCAATGAAAGACTATTTTGAGTGTGTTTCCATTACAATGAGCTAATCACCATCACTGGGGTGACGGAGGAAGCCTTTCCAATAATTAAGTGGTATGTCTATTTTATCTATATTTTCTTTACAATTCTTTTATTATTAATTGCTTGATTAAAATTGAAAAAATGGTTTTTCTTAAATAGTTGTGTTCTCTTTTGATGAGTCATGCTGGGTTGACTGCTTTTGATGTCTCATGCTTAGGATTTACAATTATTCTTTTAAAAACCTATTTTTGGCATATTTAGATTAAATTGAGCATAGAATTGTTAGGCATATCACAGAAGTATTGGTGAATGGTGGAATCTTAAACCCTAGTTTTCTTCCATCTAATTTTAAAATCAAATCTGTTTAATCTTATTTATTTTTAGTCATTAAAAATTAGGTCTAGAAATTAAATCTTCACAAGTCCGAGAATCAAACCCTTTTACCACTATATTAAAATACATAAGCAGTATGTTGAGAATGAAACCGAATTGAGCAATAGTGTGGAAGACCCAATTGAACTTTCCGAGGATGTTATTGATAATGTTGATGCCGAGATTCTTGTTAAGGCAGAAACTAATGAAGAACCGTTAGAAAGTTTGATAGAGGACCACAACATACAAGAGGTAAGTAATTGATTACAAATTTTTGAAAAAGATAAAGATCCCATAATTCAAGAGACTTTAGAAGGTTTGACTGAACCTTTGCTTATTGATCCTTTTCATTTACCTCGTTTTGGCTTGAATGTATGTGCTTCGAAAGTACTATTGAATTATTTTGCTTCTAAATATCCATTTTTGGAAATATTTGATTCTCATACTATGCAGGTTAGCAAAGAGGAGTTTATAGAAGTTCCCGAATTCTATGTTCTTTATCCACTTCTAGGTGTAGAAAAGACTAAGTGTGGGGGAACTTCTATCGAGTGATAATTTCACTATTATTTTCTTGTACTAATGTTTGTGTGAAGTTAATATTTGCAATGCAGATTGTTCTATGGGTGGATCCCCAAATTTTCAGATTGTTGGTTTATGGACGACCAAAAAGTCGGGCTAAAGACGTTAAACTAAACGCTAAATAGGAGGCAACCCATTGGTTTTGTATTTCTATCTTTCTCTTTTTATTTTCATTTTCATATCATGTTAGGATTTCCCATCTTGGTTTTACATCGGAGGAATCAATTTACATTGAGGACAATGTAAAGTTTAAGTGTGGGGGGAGTAATTAAGCATATAGAGTTTTTAGATAGAATTTTAAAACTTTTTTACATATTTGCATGAAAACCTTCAACTTTTAGAGATTTTAGAGTCACTTAGTATACTTCTAGCTACGTTTACATACGGAGTTCTAACTGAAACAATTGAACTTAAAAGTATTAGGGAACTATATTCGGAGTGCTTAGTTGTTGAGAGGCTAGAGCTGACAAAAATGGACTTAAACTGCCGGTAGAGAATACAATATTAGAAGAGTTGATCATTCAACACCCATGAGTGAGGCACCAAACCTTCAATTGTCCGTTTAGAGTGTTTCATCTGCGTAAATTCCGGGTAAAATGATGAGCTACCTAACCTCGCACCAATTTCAGCACTATTTTTTGATCTCTTGAGTGCTATTTCTATCAATCATGAGGGTGTCATCAGAATTGCTAACTCTAGCTTGTAGTCTTGTTTGCAGTTGGCACCATTCTCTCGAAAACAACAGGTCCATAGAAACAGATATCATCAACAAGCAGAACATCAAAAATTTGAAGAAAAGTTGAAGACAGTCAAGGTTTAACAACAACCGTTCAAGAAAGAGCAAATTTCATATTCAAGTAAAGCAACAATACAATTAACATGTTGAAGACTTATGTACAAAAGCGAAAGAAATCAAAAGATGTGAGTTAGTGAAGTTCATGATATCGAGGAAATCCAGGTTGAGAAGAATCAAGTGGTAAAGTCTTTATCCCACGGCCATAGTAGTTTCATTATTTATTTTTCAATCTCTTCATAAAAAAAAAAAAAAAAACGATTATCATTGCTTTAGTGTAGATTTTCTTTTGTATTCATTCAATAAGGCCGTGGGGAAGAAGAAATCTACAGAGAAGTTTCTAACAACAAGAAATTGAGGAAATAAGTTAAAGTGTCAAGGTTCTATGAAGTTCAAGAGTTCATTATCTACAGTTGAAGACCGAAGACGTTTCTATTGGATGCTGTGAGAGTGGTGCTGATTGCCGATCGGATGAGAAAGTAAGTAAACATTCCCATCTTCGCATAGTGGTTGATTTCCTTTATTAGAGTTCACTAGAAAAATAAAAAAGGGTTCTTTTTCGTCCCACTTTCTATGGGATAACATCTTCATATGATTCGGAAGGTTACCTTTCCTTCTTACCATTCAACGTGTGTAGAATTTCTATCTTCATTCCTGCCTGCACACATGTGAGAACCATAAAGTGCGTCTTTTGAGTGTCAAATTCATAAAATCTTGTTGGTGAGGCTGAAATATTCGGTCACTCTCGAACCTGGATTCTTTCACATGGTGGTTTTCTCATAACTCAAGGGTTAAGCATGAGAATAATGTTCTTTATACTTCTAACTTCTTATTGTTAGTGTGCAGAAACTTTATGTCTTCGTAGCTCTTTGGATGCAGGTGCTTTGGAATACTTAGAAGTTAGAGTAGGTTTTGTGGGTAAATCTCTTGTAAACCCTCACGAGACAAAACTCGTCCAATAGGGACACCTAGGGTTTTAAAGGCTTGTTACACATGCTAAGTGTAACCGTTTCCTCAACGAAAGGGAGTTGTATTTTAGATTAGTTTAGATTTGTAGTTTGCTCGAGGACTAGCAAAAGGCATACTACACTGCACGTGTTGTATGCCGCCAAACCAAAATCCTAGTGAATACCCCCCCATGTGACATAATTGATGTCTCGAGCATGGTTAAGTCTATTTTATATACGTCTATTCATTTTGTTAATTATTGACCTAGCTAGACTGTTAGTCCTAAAATTTGATGAGTCTAACATGTTTCTCTGTGGTGCGTCTTACATGTTGGCTCATTGGCAGATGAAGCATAAAGTGTATGCCGAGGGAAGCAATAATGCTTAATATACCATAGACGTTGAGATTCTGATTGGTATTGACATTGGTAGTGGTGGCACATTATCGTGTCAGCTGAGGCAACAATATTGCTTAGATGATCTATTTGGATTGGAAAGCATATGTCTAGTGGGATTGCTGGAGGATCAAAGACCAATTTCTATGTATATTTTACAATGTTTTATCTTTCAAACATAAATTCGTATGAGCATCAACTCGTATGAATGCTAGTGTTAGCAATAGTAAAATATTTAGTTTCGTCTTACAGTCAAATGGTTTCAGTAGCAAAGTAGAGAAACTAAAATAATTACTTTGGCAGAAGAACCAATTGATGGTAAGACCATTCAGACATTGGTAGTGAAACCACTTTAAAATATTGGTAGCAATACCCATTAAATTATTGGTAGCAGGACCCACTTAAATTATGCTCCTTAATTGATTAAATAATAAAACCCCAATATGGCTGATGAACCAAATGGCAGTGAGGGACTAGTGGATAGAGGACCGACCAATTGCTAGGAGAGAGGACCGACCAATTGTTAGGAGGGAGGACCGACCAAAATTGGAGTAGAGGGACCGACCGATTTTGGTGGTAGCACGGGATGATGATGGTAGCGGAACCTAATGGTGTTAAGACTAATTAAAATATTAGGTAGTAAAACCTAATTATGGTTTAAGGGGGATTATGGTGGAAGAGGGAAGTGATGAAGGAGGAAGAGAGAGGACCGACCAAGGTGGGACCAGACATGGGTGGTGGAGCACGAGTTGGTGATCGCTGAACCATTCTTTATTGCTTCGTATACCATATGGTCTCTCTAGAAATATTTTGATATATATGGTAATAATATTTAGGAGAGAGAATTGTGATGTAAAGACCAACTCGTGTGAAGACCAAAATATAAAAAATATTAAAATAATAATATTTCAATGGGATAAAATAGGTCAGATGATAGCGGGATCATTCCTAAATTGCTTTGTATATCATATGGTCTTTATACCATTCTTGTTATGAATGAATGAAATTTTTTGTTGATTTTCGTCGTCAGAAAATTCAGAGATAAGACCCTTTAGAAAACGCTGTAGATTCCTTATACGATGTCCGTTTTTGATGGTTAACCTCAATTCGGAATTAAAAATTACCATCTATCTCCCAACAAAGAAGGATTTAGGTTAAACTCGTTTTGGCTTTCAAACGAAGCAAACAACAATCTTCCAGGAATATTTTAAGCAAAATTCTGACAGTTTTCAGCTTGTACTTCTTCTAGGGTTTTAGTCATATCCTCTAGAACCGTTACTCGGAATGAGACACCCTTTTAGTATGTTGTAGACACATAGGCGTTTGTTTATTATATAACTCACCTCTTAATTCCAAACTATTTACCCCCAGTTCTTGAAACCGTGCAGCGTGAGTTCTGAATACGAAAAGAGGTACTGAATTATTCAGCATATATATCATATATTCTTATAGAATATTGAAAGCTCAGCCGAATGATATATATATTTTTTCAGATGGGCTACAGGATCAACATAGAATGCCCATAACAAGAGTTTTTTATTCTAATTCTTCTGCAGAATATAAAATATGAATTTCATAGTTCTGATGCCGGGTCAGTGACATATAAAATCATAATATTTTTATGCTTCTACAACTGGGTTGAGGCAATTTTACTATTTTAGCTTTTGTAAAAAATCCACTATATACAATTGTATTATAATCTGACAATGTAGATCTATACAAATGGTGTTTTTTTTTATTTCCAATAGATGCATATTAGTTTATATTAAGATCTTAAAGTGTAGATTCACTATATTGTATTGCTTTGTAGTATTGTGATATTTTAAAAGTGCAGATTGACTATATACTATAGTGATTCTACACATTAAGACACTTATCTGATAGTGCATATACACTATACTGATGGTTTTGATAGTGTACCTCCTATACTAACCAGTAACTGCACCAATATCTTAACTACTTTTCACCTTAGGTTCTAACATATACCTAACTGTTTTTCACCTCATTGTTACGGTTGTAGTTAGTTAATTGCTGTTGTTATTTATTAAATTCTAACAAACTCCTCTTACACTGTGTTTTTTATGGCACTTATTGATAAAGCTCAAACTAGGTTGGTTCAATTTAGTTCAACATAAAATCAGAGTAACATGTTAGTCAACCATGAGATTAGCATGAAGTAATTGTGATTGCTCCACGAGAAGAGATTATATAGTCATGAAGTTCTTACAATAACTCAGTTATCAAACTAGATGGGTCTTCAAAGATGTTTAAATGTATTGTTGAAAGATTTTGTAACTTGCAAATAATATGAGAGATTAGTAGCACATAATCTGTAAATATATGAGTTTGTATGATAATTTTTTTTTGGTTATTCAACAAATGTTACAGGGAACTATCTTTAGTTTAACAAAACAAATTTCAGTTTTAGTGATTCCTGCAAAAATTGCGGACTTGATGAAATAATTTTTCTTTGTAAACTATAACATATAACATTGATGTGAGATATTATGTCGTTACACATGGACATATTTATCTTGCATTTCAGTTTCAACATACAACACATATTATCGACAAAGCATAACACGTAATAAAATGTTGCATGTGGTCCTGTTGCAGACTGTATATAGTACAACGTAGTACTGCAATTTTGTGGAACTAATGTAAAGTTTATGGCACTACTGCAGACTCTCCAATTTTTTTTTTGTAAAAGGTACCACTGCAGACTTATTATCTCGAATATTTTCCTGGAATAACAATAAGAAAATCTAATATTGAAAAAGTTCTGAATACCAGTTTGTTAGAGGAATAAACGCTCATAGTTTGGATAACCATAAATACTTGATTTATCGAAGAAGGAAAAACATTCCAAAATCACAATGAAAAAACTATACATTCCGAAAATAACAGTGCATAAATTATACACTTCAGAAAAACCACATTGCAGAAACTATAACAAAGTGCAGAAACGATATAAACCACAGTGCAAAAATATTATCTATATTCTTTTAACTGTTCACACAACCTAGTCACTTTTTGTTGTGAGTATATTGCTAAGCCGCATACCGTAAACCACCAAACCAAAATGCTAATAAATATCCCCCATGTGTGATATATTTGATGTCTCGTATAATGCTAATAATAGAGTCAAGTAATGTTACTATTAAGTCGTAAACGTGTCTTACTTGGTCAATCAATTGATCTATGGCTTAGCATGTCTGACTATATGCATGAATGATGACCATAAGTCTGATGAGACTTGTGAGACTCGTAAAACTTTTAGTAAACTAAATAAAATACGTATTTACTTAGCTCCTTCTCAAATAAAATATTTGAGATATTCAGATGAACATTAAGCTCATATAATATGATGACATCAATCAATATAGATGTTCCTTTGTAAGGTATGCCAGATGTTGGCATTGAGTAAATCGAGTACTGCACTTCATAACATCAACATGAGGTAACAAATAATCATAAAGGAGTAGAAAGATAAACTCATAAGAGCCGAAATGGTCAAACATGTACAATGCGGCATATATGATAAGCCATATATACAATAAGACATACATGGTTGGACGTTATGGTAAGCCACACATGGCAAGATGTAAATAGTATACCGTATATAAGGTAAGTCATATATGGTAAGATGCTTACGGTCAGACTTATGCAGTGAGGAATATATAGTCAATCATATGTTAAGGCATATGTGTTCAGTCATATATAGTCAATCATGTATGTTAAGGCATACGTGATCAATCACATATATTAAGTCTTATGTGGAAAGACGATAAACAAGGTTACCAACCAAAGGAGTCATGTTTGGTGCGGAGCTGAAGCAAGAATGGCCGATGCGGAGATGGAACAAACATGGTATCACAGGAGAAAGCTTGACGCGGTGTGTAGAATTTTCGTTTGACCTTGTGATCGTGGAGAAAGGCTTGTTTGGCCGGAATGGGGAGTTATCTTTGGATGGCCGTTGAGCAAAGCAAGCTTGGTCTGTCGCTGAGAGAACTTTGGGCGAGTGCGGAGTATAATTAGTTATACTTGGTGCAAGGCATGGATGTTCATAGTACAAGGCTTTATGCGGCAAGGGTGCAAGGATGGAAAACATGTGAGAAATATGTGGCTTCACTCTTTGTGCGTATGTGCTAATGATGATACACTCTCACCATCATGAATTACCATGCGTGTTGGCTCAATGCTGGCATATAGTACGACTGTACAACTGTTGCATCTGCAGAGTTTTATATAAATATTCTTATGCATAAAATAAGTTCATACGAGTAATGTGGATACAACAATGAATCAATATTACTTAGTAAATTATAAATATTGATATAAAGTAATTTCTAGGAATTTAACTGTGGAATATAACACCAGAACGGATTTAAGTTGCTTTATACTAGTGGACAATCCATCAAGGAGCTTGAGATTTATTCTGTATAAATTAGATAATATTTGGATGTATTGCAACAAACACCAGCAATATTATGAGAATTCATATACAAAAACACGGATAATGAGTCATACAGTAAATAGATATACATACCGTATATTTCTGATACGGGACCACAAACAAAATTCACAATTTTATATTTATGATACATTGGAAAGAACCATTGGAAAGAACCCACCATCAACACCCTTATACGTACCTTCCCATTCAATATGGCATACCTTCCACACCCAATGGATGCAATCAAGATTACCCAGCATTCTTGGAAAACTTCTTTTGGATCAAAAGGCCAAGGTATTATCCCTGAATGTAATTGCGATATGGTATTTTGGCGCCTTCTAGCCTTATCAGACACTTTATCAAATTATCAAAGAATTTCTAAATACTTTTCTTCCTCTTCATCATACATATTCATTTTCTCTTCAGAAGAATCGAAATATGGATCCATGGTTTCAAAAACTAAGTTGAATGAAATTGAAAAAAAATTATGGAACAAAATTGTGATTTGTAAGAAAAAAATAATGGAGAATTTATGTTGAACGTAAAATAGATGTCGAGCCAAATATATCCGTTTAAAAATAGCCGTTGAGGCATGAGTTACGTTGCACGTCAGAAGCTTTCACCGTTGTAAGCATATATTCAGCTTATATGCGACACATGTTTTGCCACGCAGTCAAACCACTATCGCATATTAAATATGTCGTCTGTTGTTCATTTTCACTATAGTGGCAAACACGAAGTTAACCATCCACCCAAATTGGTAAATAAAAACATTTCAACACTACCATAGGAAAATTTATAAATGAAACATTCAAGACAATGTCATAGCAATGAGATGATGCGTTATATGAAAACTACTAAAGCCTTTCAAGGTGTTGTTGGTGTCAAGCTAGATATGGTCAAGGCATTTGATATGATGGAATGGGACTTGTTACAACAAATTATGTTTCATTTGGGTTTTTTCTCAGAAATGGTGTAAACTAATAAATTACTGTATCAGTACTGCAAGAATTTCAATTCTTATAAATTGCAACGTTATGGAATTTTTCACATCCTCAAGGGGACTCAGACAAGGTAATTCTATATCACCTTATCTCTTTATTCTATGTATGGAAGGTTTCAGTAGATGATCTAGGTGTCAAACTCGTCAAAAATATATTCCTTATTTTCTTACACTAACAAGTAGAATAATGATAAACAAGTTCGTTCCTGAAGGAGTGTTGAGTCAAAGTTGTCGATTCGAGTTTCTGAAAATAAACTAATGCAAAGAAACGAAAACAAGTAAAAAAAAATACAAATATGAGGATGTGAATGATTAAGGATTCTTTTTCCACTAGTGAACATGAATACAAGTAAAATCTTCTTCGAAATAAGTTTACTAAAAACCCTAGAGAGGTTATGAATTTAACAAGTCCATTAGACTCCAAGGTCACTTCATAGAATAAGTTCTCTACTTGTTTCTAGTCAATTAAGCCATTTTGAATAAACTCTCTAGTGTAACTTTATTGACCGATATTTTCCGTGAGTCGGATTGACTCTAACCACATGTTCTTAAATTTAACATATTAACTTAGTGTTATCTTTCACACATCAAAATCCACAACATCCCAATAACAACGTTAATATATCACGACTTTTGATTAAATCGCCGTAACAGTTACGGATTACATGTCAATTATCTAGCATTAGAATTGCAAACTAGATATTCAATTGTCCGCCTGAAAACTCGCAAATTATCTATGATTATAAGCTCGGTAAAAGACAAGCAATAAAACAAAATTGAGAAAGAAAAGTTAACTTTGAATAAATCAATAAAAACTCAAGTCACATAGCCTTGAAGTCATCCAAAATCCTACTGGAGTTCATCGTAGAATAAAGAGAATTAAATATAAAACAGGAATAAAAAACCAAATACACAAACCAAAACAACAGCGCAGGTGGTATTGTGGACTGATGGTGTTGGCGAAACTGGTGGTGTAGTTGTTGGCTTGAGTGGACTGAACTGCAGCTATGGCTCACGGCGGAACTGTTGGATATGCAAACCGTGGTATGCAGGTTGGTGATATAATGCAAGTAATGCTGGGGTTACTTTGGAGATGTAGTATTCAGGTGGTGTGTTGGTGTGTGAACTGTTGGTGATGAGGGGTTGGAGAGGAGCAAAGCTCCTCTTTGTTGGAGATGGAGGCAGGCGTGAGGGGATGGGATGTGCAGTTCTGGTCTCTTTTGATGCCTTTTATAGCTTCTATTCTCGCTGCAAAATCGAATCGGATAGCAACCCTTCTTTCTTAATTCAATTCAAACTCTATTCCACCTCTTAATCTCTCACCATTCATCAACCTCTCATCAACGGCAAAGGCTTGCACTACTCACTGAATTCTCGGCCAAGACTCTATCCACCCTGTTTTCTTGCAAATAAAACTCTGTCCAGACCTACACAAACTCTTCCAACAAAGTCCGTGTTGTACTGAACTCCTAAACTTTCCTTAAAGCTCCGGAAAACACTCACACAAACTACGGTCAGCTGCGCTAACAAACTGATTCAAGAACTCGTCACAGGCCTATCTACAAACACTTTGTGTTTATCTTGCCAACTGGTGGAGCTGTTATACTAGCTGTACCTGAGAAGCTACAAAAATTAACTCCTTCCCTACAATTCTAACACTCACAATCGAATCAATATACCATACACCATTTCCTTGATATCAATTTCAGTTAAGACTCCTTCTCATTACGTTCAGTTCATGGCAACAGTTTCTCTCTTCTTCCTGTTTTGTTGATGAAATCTTAAGTTCACTCTCACACCCATCATCTCCTCTCAATGGCAGGACATCAGCTCCATTCATTATTAAGAATCGATGGCAGTAGCTCTCTTCTTCTTCTTGCAATTTCCGGCCAAACTTCCAATTACGGCTCAGCTTCTAATCAACCAATTCCAACAATACCCATTTAATTATAATCCTTCTACAATTCTGCAGTACCCATGTAAACTAAACCCAACTTCCATTCTTCTCCGTCTTTCGTCAATGGAAGCAAAGCTCAACAGCCAACACCTCGAACCCATCTTCATCTCTGATTCATGTCAATCATAATCAGCTCAAATCCCATGGAGAAAGCATACGACCACGTCAACTGGAGAAACCTGGAATTATCTGTAAATTAGATATGGAGAAAGCATACGACCACGTCAACTGGAAAATAATAGAGATCACTGGCCGCAAAATGGGATTTGGTTTGAGGTGGATAAGATGGATGAAAAATTGTTATGTAGATACACGGTTCTCGGTTCTAGTTAATGGGGCAGCGTCGGGGTTCTTTAAGGGATCAAGAGGACTCCGGCAGGGATATCCCCTCTCACCGTTTTTATTTTAATGGTTGCGGAGGTTTTTTTAGTTCTTATGAAGAAGGCAGAAAACGATGGGTTAATAAACGGCTTCAGCGTGAAAAGCAATGGTACGCAAATAACGTGTTGGAGAAAAATGAATTAAAAATATATTTTGGTCTTGGTGGGAATGGACCTTAGAGCGTCCACAAGGGCGCGAGTAAAACACGGACCAAAGATCAAATACCTTTTTTGGTCCGTAAATGTGTAGCGCAGAGGCGCGAGTAAAAATGGGTTTTAGTCTAGATTTTATCCTGTAGCAGACTAGATTTGGGTTATTTTCTGGACTAAAGATGGTTTACTCGGGCGAACTCGTAGTGTTACGCCTAGCATCAAGCGGCGTCGCAGTGTACCGCATGGAATGAAGCGTTATCATGGGACAACGCTCAGAAACACGGACGGTAAGCTAGGAATACGCCTGATCAAGCGGCACACTAGGACTTCGCCTGTTGAAACGAGACTCTAGGATCACGCCCACCACCAGGCGGACTCCTAAGACACCGCCTCATCCAAGCGGTTCACTGGAGTTACGCCCAACACCAGGCGGGTTCCTAGAATTGCGCTTGCAATTTGGTGCGTCGCTAGAAGCCCGCCCCACTTTGGGCGTTACTCTAGAGTAACACATGCTATATTTTTACCGTTGAGTTTAGTTTACGTTGAGATGTTACCGTTGAGTTTACCGTTGCAACGACAACGACTATATTATGGCACTATATATGGGATATTAATCCAATTTCATCTTACTAAACTCACTCATTGCTATCTACTTAGTATTCAAAAATAATTTTTTTTTTCATTTCAGTTTGCTTTTGCGAATCGATTAGAATTATGCCACCACCACCAAGACCACGAGGTCCAAATTTTACTACAGATGAAGATGTAACGATGTGTAAAATTTATTTGTCAATATCCCAAGATTCTAGTATTGGTACCGATCAATCAGAAGAAAGATTATGGTCTCGCATATTATATGGGATGAAAGAAGCCATACCTTTGATGCCACAACGCACTTGGACCTCCCTTCAGAAACGATTTCATAAAATAAGTAAAGATGTGGCACTTTACTCTACAAAGGAGGCGGAAGTGGAACGTGAACACCATACTGGATGGGGCCCCGAAAATAAGGTAACTACTCATTTAATTTTGATGATTACATTATTGTTTTGAATTGTATATCCTCCACTGAATTGAATTAAAAAAAACAGATTGCAGAAGTAAGGAGGCTTTTCAAGGAAGCTAATGGTGGGAAAAGTTTTAAGCATGACGAGTGCTACGCAATTATGTTAGATAATATAAAATATTCTCGACGATCGACAGCTGTTTTCGATTCATCACAAGCTGAGTCAGATTACGAAAGCGGTGAGGAAAATCGGGAAACACATGAAATTTTGGTCGACAATTCCAGTGGCTATGAAGACATAGGAGATATCCCGAACACATATACCCGTCAAATGGGAAAAAAAGAGTCGAAACGACAGAAGAAAGGGAAAGCACATTGTAGTGGCCAACAAGAAATGATGGAAAATATTTATAGAGAGCAACAAAACTTCAACACCAACTATGAGGAGTGAGTAGAGGAGCCACAGATCGAGCGTAAAACAAGTTCATGTTCTTCAAATCAGCCGAGAGGGAGAAGCAGAACCAGAAAATCACACCATAGAACTGTCGTTGACAGTGTCACCTAAAGTTTTAAAATCAAAACTTTTTACAACTATTTCTTCAGTAGTAACTTCAACAGATTCAGAAGCTAAAATCTTATGAGCCATTCTTCTTTTATCCGTTCCAGAGCAGTCTTACTCGGCTGCACCTCAGATTCGTGCTTTTTACTTTGCATTTGAAATTTGTCGTTAAATCGACAACAAGAAAATAAAGAAAATTGTAAGTCTTTTCTTTATCAATAAAATTAAATGTTTGAACAATTTTCTTTTGTTTTCTTCTCCATGAGTGGCTAAATTTCTTATCTAGGGTGTAGGAAAAAACTATTTTTGATGTGTAATTATTAGTTTTTAATATCTTTGACATATTTACTCTAAAATTGAGCTATTAAATGATTAATAATTTTCTCTTCTTTAAAAGCTTCGAAATAATTGTTCTGAATAGTCTTTAGGATGCTGATATTGTATAAGCGAAGGAAAGTTAGACTTTTGGCATAACAACGAAAGTTGTAATTTTAATTTTTAAAATGATAAATCTTCCAAAATATGAGATTGGTTTCAATAAGGTTTTGAGTAATTAGAGAGTAATAGTTGAAGTAGTGATTAATTAGTTTTATAAATATCAAAAGTAGTGGAATCCGAAACCCTAGAATTTTCTCCTATTTTTCAATCAATCGATTTATTTTAGTAATTGTCTTTAAATTTAATTCGTAAAGTCAACAACAATTTTTTTTTGTCTTAGCACATAATTAGGTAATTAATTATAAATATTATAATCAATCTTCATGGACAAACTCGTATTTGCCGTTTCTACTTTGTAGTTGTCGTGCGATTGCGACAAAAGGTTTTAGACCTATCAATTTTTGGCGCCGCTGCCGAGGATTGAGAAATAATATTTTTGGTTAATTTTTAATTATGTGTTAATTAGGATAGTTATTTTAGAATTTTATTTTACTTTTATTTCTATTTTCTTTTCTAGATTTTATTTGGGTATTTCTTGTCTTTGTTGTGCGGTAGTATTTTACAAATATTTTGTGGAAAATTGCCTACCATAAAGGTTAGTAAAATCCAATTTTTATTTCATTAATTTCTATTTTTAGATTGTATTCCCTTATCACTGTGTTTGTGCATATTTTATTTTTAATTTTATTATTATAAAAAAAAGCACTTGCACATCATTCTCGCATATTCCGGCACCGATTTTAGGAAAATCACGTGGGATAGTAAGCTGAACCCTCTGGGCGTTATCAGACGAACTTCCACAAGCCTTCTGCAAAGGTAAACCAAACCTACCTAAAATAGTGAACCCATCATTTTTGCATGTGCACAATTTTTTGTCAAACACTAGTATTTTTGGTTGTGTCTGCCTCGTTTGATATGTGTAGGAAATAGACTTGAAGAAAACTATTTGTATTGTTTAAGTCCTACCCCTAATACGTTTGTTGGTAATTCATCTTTATTTTCTGCAATGATGGGTGAGAATAATAATGGTAACCCGGGAACTAAAACCCTAAGAGACCGTATGAACCCGTCTAAAATAGTATGTGATCCTGTGGTAGTTTTGCCCGTGGCTAATGGAAAATTGGATATCATACCTGGAAAAATTAACATGCTCCGTACATTTAGGAGGTTAGAAAATGAAAACCCTTACACTCATGTCAGAAACTTTGAAATGATTTGTGGGACCATGAGTTATCCAAATGTCCCGTTATATGTGCTGAGGTTGCGTTTGTTTCCTTTTTTCCTTGATGAGAAGGCCAAAGAGTAATACCATTTCATTCCATCTAAAACGATCACCACTTGGGATGGGATTGCAGAGATTTTCATTAAGAAATTCTACCCACACCATATGACTGTTGTTGTTCGTCAGTCCATTCAAACCTTTAAGCAAAAATTAGGTGATTACCTACACGAATATGTAGAAAGGTTTAATGAGTTGTTATACCAGTGTCTGCATCACCGTTTGAAAAAGCCCATATGGCACAAATCTTGTATGAGGGCCTAGATAGTGAAACCCTTATGCAGGTAGAAACAATGAGTGGTGGTGAGTTTACTCATCAGGATCCAGACACTTGTTTTGACTCGTTTATTGAGTTAGATGAGAAAACAAGGCAATGGGCTTCAATGAGAGAACCATAAGTAACCAGGAATCCAATCAATAGACTCAATCGAGTTGATAATGGTTCAAATATTGTTAGGCGTTTAGAGGCCTTAGAGATTAGGAGTCAAGAAGGGTCGAGTCCCGCTATGGGCTATAACAATGAGCCTCAATTTTACCCAAGTGAAACTACCTGTGACCAGGTTAGTGTCTTGCATGGCGGTATGAACTATAAATACATATTCTAATACCTACAACTCTAGATGGAGACATAACCCCAATTTCTCATGGTCTAAAAATACCCATCAGGGTGGCTTATCTAGTAATCCACCACCAGGTTTTCTTAGGAATCTAAATCAAGCCCAAGAACCAAGCCCATTTGATACAAAGATGTTGTCTCTAGAGAAAACTCTAAAACTCTTTATTAAAAGTAGTGCCATAAATCATGCCCAGACTACATAAAATTTTACCCAGTTAGGTCAGAGGCTCGATACCGAGCTATTAGCAACTTAGAGACTCAAATGAGTCAACTGTCGAAAAAGTTAAATGGTAGGGAGAATGAGAAATTTCCTAGTCAATAGACTCCGAATCCAAAATGAGTCCACCAGTTAAATGGTTCAGGTAGTTATACTAAGCATGTTCAAGCAGTCATTACCCTTAGGAATGGCAAAATAGTAGAAAAGACAGTAGAACAACCTAAGGGTAGTAATCAAACTGAAAAAAAGTCTGAAGTAGACGAAACTCCTAGAGATACTAATGGTCCTGAGAATGATAGGGGCCTAAATGAGGTAAATTTCCCTGAGAGAGTGTTTACTCCACCCGCACCATTTCCCCAAAGGCTTGCCAAGAAAAAGCCTGGCATTTATGTTGAACTCCTAGACATCTTTAAGCATGTTAAAATCAACCTTCTCTGTAAGATGCAACTAAACATATGTTGATCTATGCCAAGTTCCTAAAAGACATGTGTACGGTCAAATGTGACATGAGGGTGAGTAAAAATTCATTCTTGACCCAACAAGTTAGTTCCATACTTTTACAACAGTACCCATTCAAATCCAAAGATCCAGGTTGTCCCACTGTTACATGTACTATAGGAAATCAACAAATAGAAAATGTATTGTTAGATCTTAGGGCTAGTGTGAATCTTTTACCGTTCTCGGTATATGAACAACTTGGACTAGGAGGGATGAAACCAACTAGGATCATGATATGGGCATAATTTATACATATTTACCACTTAATCTATATTTTTTAGTGTTCAAGTTGATACTAATTTTATTGTTTCTGTGATTTTTAGGTAATAAATATAAAACCCAACGTTATAAATAAAATGTTACTAAATGCGCACATCTTTAGTATCAAAAGTGTTAAATGGTCTTCCGGATATACACTGGTGCAGATGCAGTTGAAAAATGAGTTTACCAAGCAGCAAATTGGTAAGCCATGGTTAAAGAAGCTAGGAAGAGAGGAGGTGACGTCTGTTGTCAGACCGATTAAAAGAAAGCAAAGAAAGAGGGAATTGGTGGACTTTGGCAGTGGACCGAGTAGGTGAGGCAGGTGAAGGTTTTTGACGTGGCAGTAAGTGAGTGAATTAGAAGAGGAATGAAGGCGTGTGAGGGCTTCTTCTTTTAGGGAGCATAAGCAGGAGAGAGGTTGAGGTGGAGAGAGATTGGAGGGAGAGAAGGCGAGAGATAGTGAGGAGAAAAGGCTAGGAAAAGGACAGAGAGGCTGTGAGAGAGCGACATGAGTAAAAAAGAAAGTGGAGAGAAAGGTTGGAGGAAAGGGGAACAAGGGATAAAGCGACTATTGAAAGAAAACATGAAAGAAAAAGGAAAGAAGGGAGAGAGACTTGACCGTGCAGAAGAGTGTTTTTGGGATTATAAGCGCACGTGGGAGAGAGTGAAAAGAAAAGGATGAAGCCAGCACGTGGGAGAGAGAAGAAGGTGAGGCTTCTTGTGATTTTTCTATATAAGTTACAAACGAAAACAGTAAAGAAAGAAGGGGAGAAGCAGACGTAGGATGAAGAGGTAGACCTAGGGGCGACGACTGAGAGAAAGGGGTTGTACGAAGGCGTGAGAAGAGAGAGAGTAACTAGTGGTGTAGATTAGGGTTGGAGACTGATTGAAAATGGGGAGAGAAGGTGAGACTGATTGATTGAAGAGAGGTAGGTAGGCTGTGAAGGGGGACAAAATCTGACGGGGATAGAAAGCAGGTGGTGGTAGTGGACAGTAAGGGGAAGAAATTGAACAGTCAGAGCAAATGGGATTTTGGTGGAGGCTGGAGAGCGCCAGAGTTAAGTTTGGCGGCTGGTGTACATGACATGAGAAGAAAAAGACAACGCCGGTATTCGATTTTGGGTTTAATCTTTCTCTCTACCTTTCTTAATTATTTTTATGGTTTTGAGAAACCTATCCCCATGTTTTGCTAATTGATTTGTAACTAGGGTTTTATGTTGGAACCACTAAGAGTATTAGACCACTTTGAATTGAATTATTTGGTACAGACTATTATGCTTTGAATTGATCAGTTCCATGATTTTGTTTATTGATGTAATGATAAAATTAGTTGTTGCTTCACGGTTCTGTACAATACAATAACCTATGCGCATGATTAATAGGATAACAAATATATTTGTCTACTTATTTTATATTTCATGCTTGGGTTAAATCCTTAGATGGGGTATGCTTAGAATAGCCATGTATTATTTGTGAACCTATAATTAGTTTTGTATAATTTTCTCGCTAACACAATTAGATGGTGTATGCTTAGACTTAGAGTTTTTGATGTGCCATGCTTAGGGTGTCCCAGTGATATTTGCGACTCTAATATATATAGTAGGTGATGTAGATAAAACGAACAATAGATAAATATTTAGGAGTTGTGTTTCACTTCAATAATTAAATAGAAATAGTGGTGGATACTAAAAACCTTGGTTACCGACTCTCTCTGCTTAGTTGTTTTATTAGTTTAGTTTATTTTATTATTTTCTCGTTCATTAGAATTTCTGAAAAATCCAAAAATATTATTTCTGATTAGTTTAATTGAGATATTAATTACAGTATTGTCCCCGCTCCCTGTGGGTTCGAACCGTACTTGTCGTTGTCTGCATTGTAGACACCGTGCGATTGCGGTTTATTTATATAGGTATTCTAAAAAAACATATCAGATCACACTTCAGTTAGCCGATAGGTCAGTTAAGATTCCACGTGGAATTATTGAAGATGTTTTGGTTCAAATAGAAAACTTTATATATCCAGTCGACTCTGTGATTCTAGATACTCAACCTATCTCAGACCGAGAGATAATTATTTCGATCATCCTAGGCCGTCCATTTTTAGCTACTGCTAATCAAGTGGGATTTTATTTTGGCAATCAAAAAGTCTCTGTGAATGTCTTTAAAGCCTTCCAAGCCCCTTCAGACCATGACCACTATGAGTCTGTTTGCATGATTGATTCTCTAGTTGAGAACACTTTTAACCCTAGTAGTGTTAATGATCCGTTAGAGGCCTGTTTGGCCCATTTTGGAGCCTACTGCGATGAGGATAGTCATTTGTAGAAGTTAATACGTTATTAGATTTTGTACCAGTTTTGGATTATGGGAAATGGAAATGTGAACCTGAACCTTTTCCACCCACTAAAAAAGAGCCCGTCCCGTATTTAGTTAAAGCTCCCTCTCTTGAATTAAAGTCGTTACCAGATACTTTTAAATATGTGTTTCTAGGAAATGAGAATACTCTTCCTTCCATAATTGCCTATGACTTAGAGCATGGTCAGGAAAGTAAACTAGTTAGTTTTCTCCGAGAGACAAGACTGCCCTAGGGTGGACCATAACAAATTCGAAAGGAATTAGTCCTACTGATTGTATGCACCGAATCTACTTATAGGAAGTGCCAAAACTTCAAGAGAAATGCAACGGCGATTGAACCCCAACATGAAAGATCTTTTCCGCAAAGAGGTGCTCAAATTGTTAGATGTAGGTATCATCTACCCCATCTCTGATAGTAAATGGGTTATCCCTGTCCAGGTTGTCCCAAAGAAGTCTAGGATTACAGTAATTGAGAATGAAAAAAATGAATTGGTCCCCACCCGAGTCACTATTGGGTGAAGAGTTTGTATAGACTACCGTAAGATGAACTCAGTCACCAGGAAAAACCACTTTCCTCTACCATTTATCGACCAAATGTTAGAAAGATCAGGCGGTCATAGCCATTACCGTTTTCTAGATGGATTCACTGGGTATAACAAAATCCCCATAGCTCCAGAAGACCAATAGAAGACAACCTTCACATGTCTATTTGGTACTTTTGCTTACAGGCGTATGCTTTTTGGGTTGTGCAATGCACCCGCAACATCCCAACGTCGCATGTTAAGTATCTTCTCGGACATGGTGGAGCGGTTTCTCGAGGTCTTTATGGATGATTTTTCGATTTTTAGTTTCTCTTTCGATGAATGTTTGTACCACCTTGCACTTGTTCTAGAACGTTGTAAAGAAAAGAACTTAGTCCTAAACTGGGAAAAATGCCATTTTATGGTTAAATCTGGAATATTGTTAGGACATGTGGTGTCCGCTAAGGGAATAAAAGTTGATAAAGCCAAGGTTGACCTAATTTCAAAATTAAGACCTCCTAAGAACGTAACAGGTTTTAGATCGTTCCTTGGCCATGCTGGATTTTATCGTCGTTTTATCAAAGACTTTAGCAAGATTGCCTTACCTATGTCGAACTTACTTACTAAAGATACTGCCTTTGTTTTTGATGAGGCATGTGTTGAAGCTTTTGAGAAGCTCAAATCTTCGTTAACATCTTTCCCTATCATGCGACCACATGATTGGAACATCCCATTTGAACTCATGTGCGATGCGTCCGATTATGCGGTCGGAGCTTCCCTTGGCCAACGACATGATAAAACACCTTCTATGATTTATTATGCTAGTAAAACCCTCAACGATGCCCAAATAAACTACACAACCACTGAGAAGTAATTGCTATCCATCGTGTTTGCACTTGATAAATTTAGATCATACCTTCTTGGGTCAAAGGTTATAATCTACTTTGACCATGCCGTGTTCAAGTATCTTCTGTCTAAGAAGGACTCGGAACCCCGACTAATTAGATGGGCTTTACTGTTAAAAGAATTTATCCTAGAGATTCGTGATAAAAAGGGTTCTGAAAATGTAGTAGCCGACCATTTATCTTGTATCCTTTCTGAGACTAGAGATGATGAGAGACTAGTCCTTGACACATTCCCTGATGAACAATTGTTTTCCATCTCTCAGTTACCCTGGTTTACCGACATTGTTAATTAGTTGGTAACTAGTCAAATGCCTGAGAATTGGTGTAAATAGTATATAGTAAAATTCTTGTCTGAGGTCAAACATTTTTTCTAGGATGATCCATACTTATTCAAATATTGTCCAGATCAGATTATCCGTCGTTGTATTCCTGACAACGAAATCTCCAGTGTGCTCACTTTTTGTCACTCTGGAGCTTGTGGGGTCATTTTAGTGCAAAGAAAAAAACTACTAAGGTCTTACAGTCTGGTTTCTGTTAGCCGTATTTATTTAAGGATGCCCATAAATTTTGTCAAAGTTGTGAAAGATGTCAGAAATTAGAAAGGATATATAACCCGTCGTGATATGATGTCATTGAATCCTATCTTGATAATATAAATATTTGATGTATGGGGTATTGATTTTATGAGTCCCTTTGTAACTCTTTTGCCAACTTTTATATTCTGCTAGTTGTTGACCATGTGTCCAAGTGGGTTGAATCTATAGCTACTAAGACAAATGATCGTATGTTGTGATCAAATTTGTTAGAGACAGCATATTCTCTTGATTTGATATGCCTAGAGCAATTATTAGTGATGGGGGGTCTCATTTTTGTAATCGACCACCCACACTCATAACTCATAATTTTTCTAAACCTTACCACCCACAAACTTGTGGCCAAGTAGAAGTGTCTAATAGGTAGATAAAATAAATTTTGGAAAAGACCGTAAACCCCACTCGGAAAGACTAGTCTTTGCGCTTAATAGAAGCTTTGTAGGCCTACCGAACCGGTTTTAAGACTCCTCTTGGGATGTCTCCATATAGACTTGTATTTGGTAAAGCCTGCCATTTGCCTGTAGAATTAAAACACCGTGCTTATTGGGCCATTAAACGGCTAAACTTTGACCTACCAACCGCTGGTGACAACCGTAGGCTTCAAGTCAATGAGTTAGAAAAAATCCATAATGATGCTTACCAAAATATGAAAATATACAAGGAGAAAACTAAAAAATTTCATGATAAATCGATTATTCGAAAGTCATTTGAACCTGGTCAAAAAGTGCTCATGTACAATTTTTGTTTACATCTCTTTCATGGTAAGTTAAGATCCCGGTGGTCGGGCCCATACTATGTCAAGATCGTTTTCCACATGGCGCAATAGAAGTTGAAAATACGAAAAATGGAGAAACTTTCAAAGTTAACAGTCAACAGTTGAAACCATTTTTGGAGTTGACCACTCATGCAGTGGAAGAATCATAACTGAATGATCCTATCTATCAGGATGATTTGTAAGGTAACCAAGTCTGGCTGAAGAAGTTAAACTTAGCGATCTATGGGAGGCAACCCATATGCTTTAGTACACAATGCTGGTAATATCTTTCCCTATCTCTTTTAATTTTCTCGGTAATTCTCTTTGTTCATGCTTTTATTCATTAGTTTTGGAAAATTGAGGACTATGTTCAATTTAAGTTTGGGGGTAAGGGAAAAACTTTTAATGGAATAATAAAACTCCAAAATTTAAAAACTTGTGAACAATTCAGGATGACATTAACCATCCTAAGTAGATGGAAACAATTTTCTTGGGTGTATGAGTTAAGGGACACACTAAATGGTCTATTCATAAAAAGACAAAGCTCGGGTGTTAGAAATAACATGATAGTCGTCACCATATCTCAGAATCGTCACCATATCACGTTCTGTTTTTATTTTTGCAACTTTTTGTGTTTCTCTAGGTGATTTGGTAGGCACTAGTATCGCCTTGTTGTCGCCAGGATAAAGTAGAAGGATTGAGATCAAGCCCCATTATTTTAACTGAACTTGGAAAATAAAAAAAATACCTTTGGATAGCAATATATGTGTGTTCTCCCTGTCTCCGTCGCCTAAGCAAGCATGGAACGCAGGATCCATGGGAACTGTCATTTAATCTGCTGACAAGGAGTATACGCTTAGATTCAAAAGATTTAATCATGTTATCATAAAATAATAATAATAATAATAATAATAATAATAATGAGATTTCGAACAGGAGAGAGAAGCTTCGTCGAGGGCGGGATTGGGGAAGAACATGGGGTTAGATGGAAAGTGTGCTGCAATTCGAGCCGAGAATCGTTCTTCCTCTTTAGGTATGATGAAATTCGCCTCATCTTCTCCTTCTCCCTCTTTACCTGCTATTAAGAAATATGTTCTAGGGGTCTTTGTATATACTCCGATAATGATAGTTTTGAGGGTTCCTTTTGATCTAGCCATTGCCTGTACAAATTGCTTTCTTGAGGCCTCTCTGAGATTCTTTTGTGCTCTCATCCTTTCCAACTCCACCCCTTTTTACCCTTTAACTCATTTCTTTCCCAGTATGCCTAGAACTAGGTCTTCAGCTGCTTCACAGGGTCCAACGGGAGATGACATAGGGGGTCATCATAATGAGTTCTTGTCCCAAGGCCCCTTCAAGAATTTCGACGGGTGCAACAATGGAGTGGAGGGGGGGGGGATTGAGTAGTACTGGCTTCTGCAGACACCTCCCAACTAAGGAGTCCAAATCCAAGTGCAGAGATAGGATCAGTACGAATGCTGCTGTCTATAATGCCTGGGAGTTTGTATTGTATGGATTGCAGATATGGATGTGCACTCAATGTATGCACATCTATTCTTGGAGAATGCCATGTAAAATGCATGAAGGGATCATCAACATTCCCTACAATGGGTTATCAGCAGATTTCCTGGTGCATGGCTTAGACAAACCACAAGAGGCCATTTCTAAGCCAAGTGAGTTAGTGGATCCAGAGGCACCAGCTGGTCTGTCCCTGAAGTTGCTCAATCAAGTCCTCCAGATGAAATGCACAACTATTGTCAGCATCCCCCCAATGCAGGCTCAGCTTCTCCAGAAGCTAAAAGGCTACTCTGGACAAGGTCATTGCTAACCCCCTTGATCTATCTGTATGGCTACACCTTCTAGAGCTACAAGGTAATTCTCCTTACAAGTGCATGCTTCTAGTATACTTTAGAAATGCTTTCAACCTAGTGGACAGGTCTGCTATGATCAGGGAAGTCAGAAACAAGTGCCCCTGTATCTCAACATGGGTTGAATTCTGTTATGCCAAGCCAGCCAAATTATACTACCGGGATAACACTCTTTTGTCAGCAAAGGGTGTCCAACAAGGGGATCCCCTGGCCCCCTCCTTTTTGCCATGACACTGCACCCTCTTATTCTCAGCATAACTTCTGCTTGCACCCTAGACCTGCAGGCTTGGTACCTAGATGATGGTACCATTGCAGGTGACACTATGGAGGTAGCCAAGGCGCTGAGCATTATCCAGGCTGAAGGATGTAGGAGGGGGTTGAGTTTGAACATCACAAAAACAGAACTCTTCTGGCCTACAGTGGATCCCAGGAGCTTGGCAGTTGATGCTTTCCCTGCTAACATTGGCATACCATTGCAAAGGGTGAAGCTTCTAGGAGGTCCAGTCATCCTGGATCTGAAGTTTTGTAGTGACTTTGTGATGAGAAGAGTAGAGAAGACCCTGCAGCTTATGGAGTCCTTGAAGCAGCTACAAGACCCCCAGTGTGAGCTTCTCCTACTGCGCAACTGTTCTGGGGTCTTCATGCTCTATTTCACATTGCGTACCACCAGACCCCTAGCTCTCCAATCCCCTGCTGCCACATATGACCAGCACATTCAGCAGTTCCTTAGGCACCTGACTATAGGTGATGGTGCCTGTTTTGGCCCACTTCAACAGCGCCTGGCAACACTGCCCATGAAGGAAGGTGGGCTTGGAATACACAATGGAAGACACCAGCCACTACTGTTATTTGGCTTCATATGTTCAGACCATAAACATGCAAGACACCATCCTCAGAACTCATCCAGCAACAGTCCCTCCTCAATGCTTCCAGCAGGCCCTCACCAGGTTCACCCAATTTTGTGGCATGTCCCCTTCCTTCAACATCAAAGCTGTTTCCCCGAACCCAATGCATTCACTGACATCCCTATACTTTGATGTTGTTAGGAAGAACATCCCCACTAGTTATTCCTTGACTGAACGTGATAGCAACCTTATGCAGTGCTCTAAGCTAAACCAGTCCCAAGACTACCTCAAGGCGGTCCCCATTGCTGGGCTTAATCAGGCAATTGGTTTTCGGCAGTTCCGGGCTGTGCTATGCTATAGGCTCGGCATACCTTTGTACACAGAGAACAGTGTGTGCTCCAGTTGTGGGAGAGTTATGGATGCCTTCGAAGATCATGCACTATATTGTGCTAGCGAGGTTGGGATCAAGTTCAGAAATGACTTGGTGCGGGACGTGTGTTACAGGGCAGGGATGCCGACTCGTAACTGGGCTTCATGTATAACGATGAACATTCCTTGTGGCCAGCGTACATATTAGCATATAACTGGGAAAATGGCCGGGACGTCTGCTTTGATGTCACCGGGGTGTCCCCTTTCACAGGAGGAGGGAGAGTCGTTTTCCTGCCCGGCCAAGCCATCTCGAATGCAATTGCTCGGAAGCGCAACAAATACCAAGACAAATACGAGGCGAATGGATACGGCTTAAGCGTGTTAGCTTTCACCACTCTAGGTGAATTAGGAGAGGACACTATAGATTTTGTAAAGAGGTTGCAAAATTGTATAGCTAGTTTCGATTATAATTATTAAATCGACAACTCTCTTTTCTTTAGATTAGGTATCGCTATCCAAAAAGGGGTGGGCGCCTAGCTTGTGTCTAGGCTCCCCACTCTACCCGTATAACACGTTTTATCCATCTAATACAATCATGTTTATTATAAAAAAATAAAAATAAAATAAATAAAATAAATAATAATAATAATAATAATAATAATTGGGTGGGAGAATAGCTTTTTCGCCCGGTCAAGCCATCTCGAACGCAATTTCCCGAAAACGAACCAAATACCTGGAAAAATACGTGGCTCACGGATACGGCCTTGGCGTGTTGGTTTTCACTACTCTAGGTGAACTAGGAGAGGACATATAGTTTTTGTAAAGAGGTTGCAGAATTGTATAGCTAGTTTTGATTATAACCACAAAATCGACAACTCTCTTTTCTTCAGACTAGGTATAGCTATCCAAAAAGGGGTGCGGGCCCAGCTTGTGGCTAGACTTCTTACCATTTCTGTGTAAATGGCTTTTTCTATCTAATAAAATTCCGTTTTATAATAATAATAATAATAATAATAATAATAATAATAATAATAATAATAAT
>JAJJMC010014687.1:10022423-10093086 GCA_023531435.1 Papaver californicum
ATAATAATAATAATAATAATAATAATAATAATAATAATAATAATAATGGCTAGGTTAGGAGAGAGAATATCTGGTCTTATGAGCTTTAATGGTGCATTCATTGAACTTCTTGAGCTGGGATTCCGGCCAACACCCAAGCAGCAGGTATGGACTCTTTGATCCTGCTCACTCTCTTCCCTACTAGATTTACTGGAACACCTTCCACCATTGTACATAGTAGCTTTTCTATTTCAATTTCTAGGTTTCCTTCAGTTGGGTTTTTCGTTTTTCAATCTAGTATAACCTTCAGCACTTCAGCGTCAGTGTTCTTTCCAGACACACATTCACCGTTCTTTTCAGCTCAATTTCAGTTTTTGAGTAGCCTTAGGTCATTCCTGGGGTTCTCAGCTTTTACATCTAGTTTAAGCTTTTTGGTGATTGTTCCAAAGACACTTGTACGGATCTTTTCAGTCCAATTATCAGCTTGGTCTTTTAGTTTCTGTACATACATCTTGGCACCAATGCTCTTTCAAGAATCACTTTCTTATTTCCTTATTGTTCATTTTCATTTCTTGATTGACCCCTGATCACTTTCTTGGTGTTCAGTATCTTGTTTGAGCACCAGCTTTTTGGGGTCTGAGTTCATCCCAGTTTATTTTCATTTATTGATTGACCTCTGGTCACTTTGTTGGTGTTCAGTCTCTTGTTTAAGCACCAGCTTTTTGGGGTCTGAGTTCATCCCAGAGATACATTCCCAAATCTTTGCAGTTCATTTTTACCTTTGGATTTGCTTGAGGTCAATGGCGTCAGAGTGCAGGTCATATTCTTGTTTCAGTGCAGAAATCTTGATTGGCCCCTGGTCATTCAATTGGTGGTCAATTCCTAGTTTCAGCCGGCTTTTTGGTGTCGATGTTTTTTCCAGAGACACTTTCACAGATCTTTGATGCTCATATTTGCCTCTTGATTTGCTTTGGGTCTTCCCTTTGGTTTTCATCTTATACCTTCAGTTTTCGCACCTGCATCTTTGTGTATGTATTCCATCCAGATCCACATTTATGTTTCATTTCAGTTCATTCTCATTTCTTGGTTAGCCTTTGGTCATTCCAGTGGTGTTCAGTTTGCACTTCTAGTTTAAGCTTCTATATTGTGGAGTTTGTATCCCTCCCAGAGAAAGATTCACGGTTCTGTGCAATTCAACTTGTTCCTGTCACAATACCAACCACCAGGTCTGCAATATCAAGCAGTGTTAAAGGGGGTTCCCAAGGTGAATCTTCATTTCATTATCCATTTAAGGGGTTTGATGAGTGAACGGATGGGGTGGGTGGAAGAGGTTTCAGCAGGTCTGGCTTCATCAGGCATTTACAAGACAAACATATGCCTTCAGAGGAAGCCAAGTACTCCTGCAGAAATAGAATTAACACAGACCTGGTAGTGTACATAGCATGGGAACAGGTCCTGGCAAGCTTGCAAATATGGTTGTGTTCTTTGTGTATGCACACTTATTCTTGGAAGAAACCCTGTCGTAACCATGACGATTTTATACCCAAGCCACTCAATGGTCTCACTGCAGAGTTCTTGGTTTATGGGATTGATAAACCACTCAGTGCCCCAGACATAGTTGCATCTACTGAGCCGGATGTTCCTGTCAGTTCCCTTGTAGATATGCTTAACATGCTATTCATGAGGAATGTTCCTACAATGGCTAGCATCCCGCAACAGTGTAGGATGAGCTTCTCCAGGACCCTCAAGTCTTCTTTGGAAAAAGTCATATCCAACCCTACAGACTTGTCAGTGTGGGTGCATTTGTTGTTGTTGCCCATTTGCACTCTTAGATTGTACAATCCTAGGAGCTCTAGGGAGGAGAAGTCAGACATAAGAAAGAAGCTCCAAGCATCCAGCATTAACCATGCCCTTCAGCAATGGAATGAAGTTGGGTGCTACAGCTTAGCGCACAACCTTTTGGAGATACCAAACACACAAATGAGCAAGGCACCTAAAATAAACCAGGGTGGCTCAAACCTCTCTGATTGTAAAAGGAAATTGAGCTATGGTCAATATATGGCAGCTATTAAAGTCTTGTCTTCTAATGGTCTTGCACCAAGCTATCCAATAACTCTCAATGAATTGAGGAACAAGCACCCCATTTTCCCATCACCAGGCATCCCAGAAGGCTATATCCAGGAAGATGCACTATGCTTGGACAAGGAAGCTATCTTAAGTTCCATTAAAGGTTTCCCAAAGGGGACCTCTTGTGGTAGGGATGGCCGTAGGGCACAACACTTATTAGATGCCTTAAGTGGACCTGTATCCGCTGTTGCAGAGGAGTTGCTCATCCCCTTAACAAGGGTGGTTAACCTTTGGATTGCCGGAAAATATCCTCCCATGTTGGCTGCATATGTGTCTAGTGCTCCTTTAACCCCTCTACTCAAGCCGGGAGGTGGTATAAGGCCAATAGCTGTAGGGACTATTTGGAGGAGGTTGTGTTCCGAACTGGAAGCTGCAACTGTTAGTAAGGAATTGGCTTCTTACCTAGGTTATCATCAGTTTGGGGTGGGTGTCCAGTGTTGGGGAGAATCCATCCTCCACTTAGTTAACAAGCTTCTGGAGATGCATGAGAGCTGCCAGACCATGAGTATGATGTTGATAGACTTCAGCAATGCTTTCAACATGTTGGACAGAACAATGATGCTTCATGAGGTGAGGAGCAAACAACCAAGCATCTCCAGATGGGTAGAATTTTGCTATGCAAAATCCAGCAAAATTATACTACCAGGATCACATTCTTCTTTCTGCTAAAGGAGTGCAACAAGGGGATCCCCTTGGACCATTGCTTTTTGCACTAACCCTGCATCCCCTCATCTCTCAGATAGCATCTGAGTGCTCTCTTGTGATGAATGCATGGTATCTAGGCGATGGTACAATTATAGGTGATTCTTTGGAGGTAGCCAAATCCTTGCAAATCATTCAGAGAGAAGGAAGCAGCAGAGGGATCTTTCTCAACATCAGCAAAACAGAGCTCTTCTGGCCTGTGGTTGATCCTAGAGTTCTGGAAGAGGGTATCTTCCATGCAGGTATTAGTAGACCATCTCAGGGGGTTAAGCTACTAGGAGGACCAGTCAGCTTAAACTCAAGCTTCTGCAGCGACATTGTGTAGGGAAGAGTGGAAAACACATGTCAGCTTATGTAGTCTTTGAAGTCCTTGCAGGACCCACAAAGTGATCTCTTGTTGTTGAGAAATTGTGTCGGGGTCTCCAGATTGTTTTTCACACTGAGAACCACAAATCCTCAAGCCCTCTAGGCCCCAACTGCTCATTTTGATCAGCACCTCATGCAGTTTCTCAGACACATAGTGACTGGTGACGGGGCTGGATTTGGTCCTACTCAGATGCGTCTTGCTAATTTTCCAATGAAGGATGGTGGCTTAGGGGTTTACACCATGGGGGACGCCTGCCACTAAAACTTTCTAGCCTTCTGCATACAAACTCAGCAGCTGCAGAACACCATCCTCAAAACCCAATGCGATGCGGACCAGGACCTTAGCTTCCAACAGGCCCAAGCCAGGTTCACTCATGTCTGTGGGCTCCCTCTATCTTGTGCCAACACCCAAGTCACTGCCCCGCGCCCTATGCACTTACTGGCAGCCCAATACTTTGACGTGGTCAAGAAAAATATACCCACTAGCTTTAACCTGTCTGAGCGAGACACCATCCTTTGGAAATGCAACAAGTTGAGCCATGTCCAAGAATTTCTTAAGGCAATTCCCATAGCCGGGATTCACCAAGCTATTGGGCCTCGGAAATTCCCGGCTGTCCTTAGTTACAGGCTTGGCTTAGCACAATTTGAGGAGGGGAGTCTATGTTCTTGTTGTGGGCGAGGTATGGACGTCTTTGGCGATCATGCACTTCATTGCGCCAGTGAGGTGGGCCTCAAATTTAGACACGATTTATTCAGGGATGTACTATCAGACATGTACTACAAAGATGGAGTCTCCGCTCGTAAGGAATCCCACCTGGGTTCCTCTCGGACAATGAGAACTCCTTAAGGCCGAAAGATATCCTAGTATACAATTGGGAGAATGGTCGAGACGTGTGCCTTGACGTCACAGGAGTGTCCCCATTTACGGGGGTCAGGAGAGCCGCCTTCACGCCCGATCAGGCAATCTCGAACGATACGACTCGCAAGAACAACAAATACCTAACTCAATGCGAAGACCATGGATATGGGTTCAGTGTGCTAGCGTTCACCACTTTAGGGGAATTAGGAGAGGACCTTATAGCTTTTGTGTCAAGGCTGCAGAACCGTATTACAAGCCTAGACTACAATTACAAAATAGGCAACTCCCTTTTCTTTAGACTAGGCATTTCCATACAAAAGGGTGTAGGATCCCAGCTTGTGGTTAGGCTTCCCACCGCTAATGTGTAATCGGTTTTTCATATCTAATAAAATCCTCGTTTTATAAAAAATAAATAAAAATAATAATAATAATAAAATAATAATAATAATAATAATAATAATAATAATAATAATAATAATAATAATAATAATAATAATAATAATAATAATAATAATAATAATAATAATTGTATATATTCAATAAATCGACCGCTGGCCCCTTGTATATAACAACTGAGTCGATACTAGAAATTAGGATTCAGACCAGTGGGTGCATATCTCAATATATTAGGGGGATACGATCATACAAATATTCTGGGAAACACCGTTCACCTTAGTCAACATGCGCACACTTCTATCTCCATATACATCTTCTTAATCTATTCATGTGATTGTAGTTTGTTAAATTCTGAGTATCGTGGTCCATTGTACAACTTTCTGAGTAGTGCTTTGTTTTCTTATATATGAATTTTAGTACGCTTGAGTGCAAACTCGTGTACAACAATTGGATTTAAAATAGGGTAAATCCTCTCATAGCCAAATAATATTGTAGCCAACTAAATAGCATATTTAGTGTCTACCCTCAATCGTTCACAAGTAGCTAGAGTTTGGAGTAAAGGTTTTGTGAGTATACCTCTTGTAAACACTTACGGAAAAAAACTCGTCCACTAGGGCAACCTAGGGGTTCAAATGCTTGTTGCACACGCTAAGTGCAATCGCGATGCCTGCGACAATGAGTTAGGATTTTTATTTTCAAGATTAGTTTTTCTCGAGGACTAGCAAAATATAAGTTTGGGGGTATTTGATAGACACAATTTTTGTGTCTGATTTGATCTCATATTTACATTGTTATTTCTCACTTTTTGTACTAATATTGTTATTTTGTAGGTATTTTTGTGAATCGGCTATTGAGGAAATGTTGGACTAATTTTTTTTAAAGGCACCCAATAAAAATTATTAAAGGCACCCAAGGCTTGGACGAGGGCACTACCTTTCCAAATTTAAAATTAAATATTGGAGGGAGATGGATCTTTCTATCTGCGTGAATTGGGAATGAGATTTTGGACATATTTTGGAGGGTTTAATACACATATATTTCTTGCCTTGTTTAGAGAATTTTGCTTACAACTTTGACCCACAGAATCTCGACCATATTTCATCCTCGTGTTAAGAAAAGAAAAGTGTTTACGTCTTTATTTGATGAAGGAAATAGTCAACACATTTTAGAAATGAAATCAAGATTGTTGTTCACGAGTTTGGATAAGGAAACAAGATATTCTCGGACATTGATAAGGGAGATATTTCCGAGCTAGCAATGAGAGGATGAACAACCCGTCGAAAATTGAATGAGAGAAATTATTCTCAAGTTCATTATTAATAAATATTGACGAGATATTTGAGAGAGTTTAGAAAGAAGCAATATCGAAAAGGAAACAATATCATCACCGAACTGCCGAGAAACCAAAGAAAATAAAAGGTCATATCTCTGCCGAGATTTGATCGTTAATAGGTGAATATTTGATGTTGTTCTATTATAAATAAGAGGTTGGGAGAGCCTGGAGGAGTTACAGAGTGAGTAGAGGAGCCGCAGATCGAGCGTAAAACAGATTCAGAGTGTTCTTCAACTCAGCCGAGAGGAAGAAGCAGAACCAGAAAATCACACCATAGAACTGTCGTTGACAGTATCACCTAAATTTTTAAAATCAAAACTTTTTGCAACGGGTTCTTCAATAGTAAGTGCAACAGATTCAGAAGCTAATACTCTTTTGACCCGTTCTTCTTTTAGCCGTTCCAGAGCAGTCTTATTCAGCTGCACCTCAGATCCGTGCTTTTTCTTTTGCATTTGAAATTTATCATTAAATCGACAAGAAGAAAATAAAGAAAATTGTAAGTATTTTCCTTATCAATAAATTAAATGTTTGAACAATTTTCTTTTGTTTTCTTCTCCATGAGTGGCTAAATTTCTTCTTTAGGGTGTAGGAGGAAACTATTTTTTATGTGTAATTATTAGTTTTTAACTTCTTTGACATATTACTCCAAAATTGAGCTATTAAATGATTAATAATTTTCTCTTCTTTAAAAGGTTCGTAATAATTGTTCTAAATAGTCTTTAGGATGTTGATATTTAATAAGCGAGGGAAAATTAGACTTTTGGCATAACAACGAAAGTTGTAATATTTAGTTTTAAAATGATATATCTTCCAAAACATGAGATTGGGTTCAATAAGGTTTTGAGTAATTAGAGAGTAATAGTTGAAGTAGTGATTAATTAGTTTTATAAACATCAAAAGTATTGGAATCCGAAACTCTTGAATTTTCTCCTATTTTTCAATCAATCGATTTATTTTAGTAATTATCTTTTAATTTAATTCGTAAAATCAACAAACAAAAATTTCTTGTCTTAGCACATAATTAAGTATAGTTAGAAACATTATAATCAATCTCCATGGACAAACCCGTATTTTTCGCTTCTACTTTGTAGTTGTCGTACGATTGTGACTATAGGTTTTAGGCCTATCAGTCTACAACAGAGCTGCTAATGCTCTTGCTAAACTATCTAGGAAACATAATGTATATAAAATATGGGATCAATCTCCTCCTGATTGTGTCACAGGAAATATTTTCCCATTTTGTATTAGCTAGTTTGTTTGAATAAATCCTACTTAAAAAAAAACAAAAAAAATCCTAGTTGTTTTAGAGTTTAGGGTATTAGCTGTTTCCTGTTTTTCCCTTTTCTTTATCAATAAATTTCTCCCTTCTTTTGCTCAAAAAAAGAAGAAAAAAACACTATCACAGGAATTGCCTTCATAAAACGTGGAAGCACTTTCAAGACTTGATGACGGTTTTTGAATCCAGTGAAACTAGGAGGTGGTTTTCGAAACCACGTGGAACACTATAAACAAACGACTATAAATATAAACTCCCGGTATAGGTTTTAAATAAAAAAGTTTTGTTCTCATGTTATGCACCGGGTATATTTAACTTCTCATAACAATTACCTTCAAATCAAGTTTTTTTTTCTTCAACAAAATTGGTATGTAAGCCGTGTTACACACCGGGTTCGATGAGAATTTTTGATTTGGTGTGGCAGGGCGAATCGCGATGCATTAAACCTTGATTGCAGAATCCATAAGTTGTTCTAAATCTCGTACCACTACTACTACTATTATGATTAAGAGGAGTTAAGGGTAGTGATAAGAGATTCTTATTATTATGCATCCAAACTTTCAACGTTTCACACCAAGTATGATCATCAAGTCTTCTATTCAGGTAGACGGAGAAAATATGGGTAAAAATCTTTAAGGAAAAGTTGTGGATTACATGTTTAATAACAACGACAATAGTAATACTAATACGACGTTAGTACCACCACCACAACAAATATCTTTTTCTGGATATTCTCGTGATAGATTGAGCTTTGCTGAAGTCATGCAATTCGCTGATTTTGGACTTAAGTTGGCTTTAAATCAAAAGCCCATGATAAAGGAACCACAGGCACCTACTAAAGCTATCTCATAAGAAGATCGAGCAGGAATATACTGACCCAAAAACAAGTTATATAATAAAAGGATAAAAACAAACGTTTTAGAGTTATTTTTAGCTTAAAATACAAATTTTGGCTTTTCTTGCTTTTCCTGTAGGTTGAGTTTCTCTACCAATGGCTACTGAGATATTTGAATCCAATGTCAATATTTCCATAGACTAATTGTTCGAAATGAAATGAGACATGTTTACTCAAGAACGACGGAGATAAGATATTTTTATCATAATTTGGTCCAAACAATACAACCCCATATGGAAAAATGATGATACTGCCTCCAACACATACATACAACAGAATTAGGTGATCGAACTTATTCACCTATACTTGTTATAGATGTATAAAATAATATGGTGTAGTTTGTAGCCTTTTCTCTAACAGAACTGGTCTGCAATAGAAACAGGTGAATAGAGTTGTTTCCCATACAAAAATACCAGCATCTAGACCAGTTATGCCACTCTTAAAACTCTGGATAGCAACAAAAGACATACATGTCAACAAAAAAAAATATATATCAACAGAATTGCAGTAGAGATAATGCCCATAACAATGTGAATCAAAGTGAACCAACATGTTTATACACCACAGACTAATTCTCTCTTTCTTATTAGATAAATCCAGACCATTTTGTTGTGGGTTCCGATGATGGTGATATTACAATGATTCGAACACACCTCCTGCATTGTCTGCATCTAGCCACCAAAACATCTTTCTTATTAGTTTTTTCACCGCCTCCACCAGTGCCACCACCTTTTTTTTGGACGACCCTTCTTCTTTCCACCGCCTCTGCCACTGCCACCGCCACCGCCACCGCCTGAAATTGTTCATAACATTCAACTTAAAATTTAAAATCAAGGATACTCACAAATTAACACCTAAATCACTACCATGGTTATCATTGCATTAAATTATAAAGCTCAAATTATTTCTGAGCAACTCTAAAGTTTTACATAAAACTATATGCAAGTATCTATTTAGCAGAAACTGAATAACGGAAATTTAGAAACCTTACTTTCGCAGGGAACATTTGATACTTCAGCAAATAAATGTACTGCTCTGTTGACCACATGTTTCATATGAGCAACAAATTATCTAACATTTGAGCAAGGAGATTTTGTAGACAAAGCCTTGAATTTTGAAATTACTGATGCATACAAAGATTATTTTACCGTATTATCAAACACCTCAAAGGAAACAACATTAGAACTCTGAAAAAAAAAAACAATACAAAATCAGAAAATTTATTAAATTTTAATCCTCCTTATACCTCTATGCCTAAGCACCTTTGATGAAATATGGAAGAAACCTAATATTATCGGGCAACTTTTGAATGTTCAACTGAATTTGTATGGCAAAATAAGATTGAAGTTTTCTCCATTGATGTGGAAAAAGAAAATCAAGAGAGAAAAAGTTACGTGTACACAAAAGATAGAGAAAAAAATTATATAAAGAGAAATAGCCTTGATTACCAATTAGAATAAGAGTAGATTCACCTCAATAGAGAGATCGTGTCTTCGATGGCTATTGGGGGTTTTCCATAGCTTAGTACATATAAGAACATAAGCCATCTCCTCCCTGTATTGCTCATACTCTATTCCGACGGCCTTCTCCCGAGCAAAACATATCATTGTACAATCATCTAAGTAGTAAGATATCCAATCACCAATAAATCAAAGTTTAATAACTGAATTGCAAAATCAATACCTAACGTATATTAGATTTATCTCGGGCATATCCAACGTTCAAATGGTAAGATATTAAGCATGTGCACGTTTAATATCTGATATGTTTTTCTCCTACCTTAAATTTTATTAATATTGTATCAACGGATAGTTCCACACAATCTTATGATATATATTGGTTTTCTTGTTGCTTCTCAACTCTATTCGCCAAATTACTTCCTAAGATAATAACTTTGTTTTTTGTATAAAATAGTGAAAGAGGAACAACTAGTTAAACATGGAACTGGAAACTCTGCTTATTTGCAAACTATAAAACTTATTGTTATTAAATTTAAGCTACCAATTATTTGGAGTGTAAACATAGTGTCAGCATCCACTGTTTTGTATTGTTGGGACCAAAATACTTTCGGATTTCGTACCATCTAAGTTAGTCAGCACCTTTATTGCACCATCTAAATCATTCTTTTCTCCTTGTGCCTACCGACATAACAAAAAACATGAAAATATTAGAGAAGGTTATTGAGATCAGAGATTCATTATCAAAACATAAATAGGATTATAGAGATCATCCACAAATCCGAGTTATTCAAAAACAAAACAAAACAAAAACAACAATTATTGAAATACAAATCTCTAGGAAACCCTACGAAAAGTAGAAACTTGAAGATCAATGGAATTAGAGTAAAACAAAATCTTAGCAACAGTATGACCTAAGCACTATCTTAAAAATATTAGTGATCACAAAATCGATGTTAGTTAACGAAAGCTATAAATTAGATGATTACATTTAACAAATGAGACTTACTGAAAAACAACTACAACCATGTGTGGATGTGGATCTACTTACTGAGGACCAATTCGTAGAAAATCAAAGAGAATGGAGAAAAAGAAATGGTGGTTTCGCTGAAGATCAAAGAGAATGGAGAAAAATGGTGAGGAGAGAAAGAGGGAGGAAGAGAAAAGAAGCAGGTTTTTTTTACGTAAAATATATAAAAAGGAGGTAAGTTTCGTGAGAAAAAATACAAATCGCTCTCCTTTCAGCAATTGTGGGTTTAAGCAATTCTAAAGGTGGGTAATGTTCACCATTAAATGGTAAGATGAGTTTTCTCACCGTTCAATGTGGACGCAGGAAAAAGTTAGCCTTTAAAGGAGAAGATTAGGATGTTCTCTTCTCTTTTAGATATTCGTTTTGAAAAAAGTTTTCCTTCGTTTTTTTTGTTTCTTCTTAAAAAAAAGCTTTATCTTGTTTTTCAAATCTCGGTCTTTTTTCTTGGTGTTTGTGTTTTTTTTTTTTAGATTTTCTCCAGATCTATAAAAAAATTTGATGTTTGATACTGGTTTTAATATCTCCATTAGGCTTTCCGTATTCATATCTCGTTCCCCGAATCTTTTTCTGCTGATTTTTTTAGTTTTTTTTTTATTTTCCTAAAAAGAGATTTAGTTTTTTTGTGGTATATCGTCGTTTTCTTACTTGATTTTGTTGCAGGTGCTGTGAAGGCGAGGATTCTATCAAATAAGATGGAGGGTTCTGTAAATATTATTCTCTTTAATTATTGGATGATTGGTGTAGGAGTTCGATCTGTTGGTGTTGGATGAGAAAGCAGAGGTGAATCGCTATGGTGTATAATAGTAATTGTTCATTCATGATGCAAAAAAGAAGATCCAAAGGCTTGCTGATTTATTGATGAGAGATGGTGAGGATTTGAGGTTAAAAGATGAGATGCAAAAGAGATCGACGCAACATCTCTATGGATAAAGTAACCCTGACTTGCTCAGTATGTTTTTTTGACGGTTCCGATGGCGTCTGAAGTGGAACGTCATCTACCAGCTGCAATGCCTTTGCGGAAGAGAACAGTTATACGCGGTGCAACCGAGTCATTACTTATGATAATTGTTCTGGTTTTAGCAATTGCCATCCCCTTCTTTAAGAATGTTCTTAGCCTAACTGGTTCCTTGGTTTGTATTTTTGTATCTGCTATTCTTCCAATTGCTTTCTATCTTGAGATTTTCAAACCAAAAATTCCGCTACATAGTTTCGCAATCCATTTGATCATGATAGTACTATGTTTGTAATTATGGGGACATTGTATAATATTAAGTCAATTATTAATCAATATCAATGAATTGTTAGACCTTTCTACTGAGTCGACATTTTTACATAATGAAACTTTTGTTATGTCATTCTATTTTATGTCTCATTGTGAAGAACTTACAGTATCAAATACCCTTTGTGGAAAAGAAAACCATCAATCAATGACAAAGTATCGATTAAGGTAGCTGTCATTAAACAATCCAGCAGTACTCTGGCTTCTTAATTACAGACATTCATACAGATAGCAAAGTAGACCAAAAATCATTTATACCGTATTTTCTCCCCAAAAATATCCTGGCTATATTAGGATCTACGGGAATTATTTCATAATGACTAAAAATAGGGTTATTATGAAAAAAAAACAACTTTTTATCCAACTACTAATGTTCAATATTAATTAATATACTTGATTAGTATTAATTAATTCAAATATTAGTTAAACTTAGTTAGTAATTAAAATTAGATTATAGTTACACCTTGTTTGGTTCAAAGAATTCAATCCCAGGATTTCAATTATGAAGTAATCTGTTTCGAAGAATTGAATTCCAAGAAATGATATTCTGAATTCATACATTAATGTTTGGTTTAGTGAATTGGATTACATGGTAATCAGAAAATGACAAATCACAACAATACCCACGTAAAAATTCAAAATTTAAAAACCGAAGAATATTATCAAAATCAAATCGAAGATGAACCCTAAAAATGATCAGCATCTTCCATAAATAAATCATGATTAAAATGAAATGTCATTACCTAAACTTTAAATCTTTCGAAATCTTATGTATTGTGTTATTTAAGATTAAGAAAGAGTTTCAAAGAGAGATCCATTTTTTATTGTGCCATTGTGGTATTAATGATGATGATAGATATAATTTTGTGTCGTAATTAGTCTCACATTTATATTGTTATCTCTCGATTTTTTGTACTAATATTGCTATTTTTTATGTTTTTAGGTATTTTTGAAGAATAAAGTGTTGTGGAAAAATAAACTGAAAAAGTGTTAAAGGCACCCGAAAATAATTATATTTAATTGCGTGAATTCCTGATCGAGTTTTGAAGAGATTTTTTTTCCCGCCAATAAATCGACCGCTGGAAGAGAAAAATAACCATTCATACGAACGGGTAAACGAGCAATATTATACTGAGAAAAATGTTAGTTATATTTCTCTAGAAGAGACCCTCAAGCAGATAACTGAGTCGACATGTAAGACTGAGATGTTAGTGAAGAAATTTTATAAAGAGTCATTAGAACAGAATAACGAACTTGCAGCTTTAACTACCGCTATCAGTGAAATTGATGCACGTTTAAATGAGGAGAAAATTGAAAATGAACGGTTAGATGCTAATTGCTCAAAATGAATTTAATTACCAAAATGGTGTTTCCAATTTTACCCTTGATAATAATGACAAATATTTACCTAATCTAGAGGATGATGTTAGAATAGAAGACACTACTTGTTCAAATAAGTTTCAATCATCCTCATATTATTATGACGATGAGGAAAGTATTGATGAAGACTTTGAAATTCGTAGTCATAATGATGAGGAATTTTTTACAACAATTGGGCTTCATGATAACAATGATGTGTCTAGTTCCAATCCTAATAATGTTAACGATTATTTACCTATTCAAGAGGAAAAGGATTTAACTAGAGACACCATTGTTATAGATGATGAGATATTTCCTTGTTATTATGAATACGATGATGGTTTAGAGGAACGAGTTTATCCCGAGACTAGTGTTTTAGAGTCCAACGATTCAGGAACAATAGCCTCAAACGAAGATGATAAGCTCATAGAGGCTTTAAATATGAGTGAGGATGTTGTCATAAACTGTAGGACTATTCATGCTCCTTTATCATGCACTGTGTTTAACAATCAATTATTTGATGAACCTTTCAGTCAATCGTAGGAAGTCGACGAGGCTTTCGTTGATAATTTATTATATGAATGTGATGATCCCCTTGGGATCACTGATTTGGAAGAAGAGGCTTTTAGGAACACCTTGGATAACCCATTGTATGGTTTTGATGATGACTCTTTTGACTTCCAAGTATCCCTTCTTAAAATCCCTCACTTGGGACTTGACATATATGCCTCTACCGTTTTAAGAGATTATCTTCATACACTTTTCCCCGAGCCTGATTATGTCCAACAAGAAATTCAGCTGTTAGAAACCCATCCTATGGTTGATGTGGTTTACCCAGGCGATAATACCATATTTGACTTTGTTATCCCACCAAATTTATTTACCAAATGTGGGAACATATGAATATCAAATGTGTCAGATATTGAATATTGAAGCTAAGCCTAATTATTTTAGGAAATCTGAATCGACACATTTTCATGAGAATGACCGCCACTTTACTAAATTCCATTGTGGTCAACTAAGTGGGTCAAATTAAATTGACTTCAAGGATCCACAATTATTCAGATTATTATTCTATGATTCATAAATTGTGACTAATTCTTTCTTGGTCTGGCTGAAGACTTTAAACTTTGTGCTCTATAGGAGGAAACCCATGTGCTTTGGGTACGCGATGTTAGTAATATTCTTCCCTATTTATTTTACTTTTTTCATCGTTTCTCATTGATTATGCTTTCATTTATCTTTAGAACATCGAGGAATATGTTCAATTTAAATTTGGGGGTATGAGAGAAAAGTTTAAAATTTTAGTTGTACCAAAAACTCCAAAATTTAGAAATTTATGTACAATTCAGGATGACACTGACCATTCTAAGTAGATGGAAACAAACTTCTTGGCTGTAGGAGTTGAGGGACCCATCTAAATGGTCTATTCATAAAAGGATAGAGCTCATGTGTTAGAAATAATATGATAGTGGTCACTATTTCTCGGAGTCTACCTCGACCATATCACCTTCTGTTTTTATTTTTGCAATTTTGTGTTTCTCTAAGTGATTTGGTGGGGCACTAGCATCGAATTGTTATCGTCGTTGGGATTAAGTAGAATAATTAAGATCAAACCCCATTATTGTATTTTAGTAAAAAAAAAGACAAAAATAAGTGAATAATTATTTTGTTTTCAATAAATCGACCACTAGGGCCCTTGTATATACCAGCTGAGTCGACATTAGTATAAGGATAAATACTAGTGGGACCATATCTCAATTTCATCCTGGCGGCGACCTTCAGACATATATGGAAAATACCGTTCACCTTAGTCAACATGTGTAAACTTCATCATCTTCATATCCATCTTCTAAATCTATTCATGTGATTGAACTTTGATAGACTCTGAGTATTGTGGTGCATTGTACGACTTTCTGAGTAGTGCTTTTTTTTCTTATATATGAATTTTAGTATGCTTGATTAAAAACTCATGTACAACAATTGGACTCAAAAGAGGGTAATTCCTCCCATAGCCAAACAATTTTGTAGCCAACTAAATAGCTTGTTTTGTGTCTACCTTCAATCGTTCACAAGTAGCAAGAGTTTGGAGTAAAAGGTTTTGTGGGTACACCTCTTGTAAACCCTCACGAGACTAAAACTCGCCTGATTGGGACACTTAAGGGTTTAAAGGCTTGTTGCACACGCTAAGTGAAATCGCGATACCTGCAACAATGAGTTAGGATTTTTATTTTCTAGATTAGATTTGCTCGAGGACTAGCAAATAATAAGTTTGGGGGTATTTGATAGACACATTTTTATGTCTTAATTAGTGTCACATTTATATTGTTATCTCTCGATTTTTTTGTACTAATATTGCTATTTTTATGTTTTTAGGTATTTTTGAAGAATAAAGTGTTGGGGATAAATAAGCTGAAAATGTGTTAAAGGCACCCGAAAAAGTGTTAAAGGCACCCAAAGAACGTATAAAGGCACTCACCTTCTGAAAATTTGAAATACAAAATTGGAGGGAAAATAATTCTCTTCAATTGCGTAAATTCCTGATCGAGTTTTGAAGAGATTTTTAAGGCAAGATATATTCTTGCCTTAATAATAACAATCTGTACACAATTTGGTTAGCAAAGAAAGTCATTGTAATCTCGTGAAAATAAAGAAACAGATTGCCAGTAAATAAGGAAGAAAAATATTCTCGGTTGTTGGATTTCAATTAAAATGCAAAGGATATATTTTCTGATACAGTATCGTGGGTTTGCAGCATCAAATATATTATTCTCGAGCTATACTTTGGAAACAAAAAGAAAGAATATTGATCAAAAGCAGCAGCAAAGGGAAGAAAATTATGTTCGAGATTGTTCCATCGAAAGATATTTATTTCGAAGAATTTTGGACAAGATTTGGGAAGTGTTGGTGGTTCAAGTATATATAGGGGTCGTGTAGGAAGAGATACAGGGGCTGGTAGAGGCCAGAAAATAGAGCAAAGAAATTTTAGAAAAATCTGCTCATGTGAGGAAGATGAAGAAATTGTCACTAAAAGTTTGAAGATTCTGTTGCCAAAAGTTTGAAGAAGAACTTCTTCGTAAAAACGAAGAATAACGTCGTAAAAAATCATGTGACATTTTTGTTGCTTTCAGCGACATAAAAGAACCATTTGTAACGTTTATATCTGTCTCAAATTTACTGTGTCAGTTTTATTTTTATTTTTAAAGTACTTTTGAGATATGCACCTATCTTTTGAGAGTGTTTTGAGCATGATGAGATAAACCCCAACACTGGGACAATGTAGAAAGCCATTTTTCATGATTGTGGTAAATATATTAATTCTTTTATGTCTTTTGCATTAATTTCAATTGATTTATGATTTTTCTTAATTAGTTGTGATCTTGTTTGATGGTGTATGCTTAGTCGTACGTACTTTTGATGTGTCATGCTTATAATTTACAACGAATGTTTTAAAACTCTACTTTGGAAAAGAATTAGAGTCAATATCTTTTATTATATGAGCAAGAATTTTCTAAAATTAATATTTGAACCACATGAATATGAAAATTGGTGGAATCATGAGTCCCAGTTTCTCGTAATATTGTTATCATCTTTTATTTATTTGCTATCTAAATTAGAATTCAAGTCTAAAATCTATTCTTCACAAGTCCAAGTGAACGATCTTTTTACTACTGTTTACAATCACATCAGATGACTGACAGTAGAGATCAAAGAAGAAGGTGGAATTAATGTTGATTTTAATGGTGGTGGTGGTGATCGGAATAGAGATAGATATTGTTAGGGAACGACAACTCCATTTGAATTATTTTTTAAGAGAATGAGTCCAGATTTTGTTAGGAGGGGTAATGAAGTCCTTTAAATCAATTACCAGGAACCGGATTGTATTGCATTGTTGCATGAGTGCAATAGAAAACACAAGATTTAGGAATTGGATTCTAATTCTGAATTTTTTATGTCTGTTTGGTTCGGGAGAGTTAGACCAATTTCTTCGAAATTCAATTCCTGGGTTCCCAATTACCCGAACCAAACACGTTGTTAGTGTTAGATTCTTAGAATTAGAGCAGAGTTGTTTTTTAAAGTTTGTAGAAAAAGGAGAAAAAGTTGGGGGAAACATGGGTTTTATGATTTGGTAATAAATATGAAAATTTATAGGGACGATGAGGATTCTAGTGGTCATGATGAAGTGGGTGCATCTGCGTATCACCAATCAGACTACGAAAGAGAGCTCGATCCTACCAATTTGGATTATTTGTTGAATGAACAAGAACGTGTGAACCAAGGCATATTTGATGAATTTACTCAAGCAAATGAAGAATCTAACAGGGAAAATGAAGGTCTAATGTTTCCAATCATTAGGTATACGTCATTAGGATCTCCAAACATGTTTTTTCAACCTTATAATCCCCCAAAAGTGGATTTTTTACAAAATTTTGAGTTTTTTTCTGGGCTATGGTTCTACCCTGAATCGTTGGATAAGATAACATCGTATCCAATGATTTTATATCTCCTGAAGAATATCATCCGGAATCAGTGGATGTGGTCATGAAAAACGATCGATTCTGGTATATATTTTGGCTGGATTGGTTCAAATATCAGTATTTATGGACTCACTTATCGAACGATTCCATCCCTTAAAGATTTTCCCAAAATTCTCCAAAAAAAGAATCGTTCGATAGGTGTTGCTCTATGCGTCGATTCTAATTGAAAAGGTGTCTAGAGAGTTCCATTTTGATGAATGCTAAAATAGGCACACAAGTCAGTTCATATGTGTCGATTCCAGCCTTGTTTTTTTTTTTCAAAAATGTAGACAAGGCAGAATCGGTTGATATGGGAAAACATAAAAGACAATTGTTTAAAATTGTTCGCACGATTGTCCTATGTCCACCGATTCTGTTAGACTAATTTTTTCGATATGTATTGTAGATTGTTGAAACACTCGGAAACGATCAACCTGAACACGTGTCTCAGATGGGACCTGATACTTCTGACCACTACTACACTGATTTGGTGTGAGAAAAGAGAGACGATGCAAAACAATGGTTTGTGGACAAAGGGATAGAGATCGAACAAGCATTAGTCTTAGGCAAACGTTCGAGGAAAGGGGAAGCAAGGCAAACAATGTCCATGTATTCCCTGCAAGAGCCGTTTACTATAAAAGAGTCAATTGGTTATCAAGTTACACCTAGGGATGTGTGGGGTAGACCACATCGAACGTGTTATACGATATTCTATGAGTATTTTATGAAACTCCCTTCAATCATTCGGCCCTACGTATTATCTAACGACGACGTGGATGGGGATGGAAATTATGTATTTCACGTTGCGTCCGAACAAATATGCCATTTAAGTTTGGAGGATGATGAGAACCTAACCCAATGCTAATATTTTAGAAAGATGATTGCCTTACGACTACAAGAAGATAAGGAATTTTACATCTCAATGATGACGGGAGGTACATAGAAGATAAAGAAGTTGAGTTCGACGAATTGGTTGCTCGTAGTCAAGGGCCGAAGGGGGATGAACCAATTACCAATAAGCATTGGATGACCATTCCTTGATGTGGAAATCTCTTGGTGGATACGTGGAGTTGCGTTGTTCATTATTTTAGTCAGGGAACATCTCTTACCTTCACACCAAAGAGAACAAAGTGTGATGAATCACTTAAAGATCGAAGAATTGTTATAGTCAACATTAGCAACATACATTTTATCGTTCTTAGACTATGCAAAGATTGTTCATTACCTCCATTGTGTAGGTTCACTTATTTTCCAGGTTTCATCAACAACACCTCTAAGGAATGACTGAAAAATAAGAGCCCAATATGGTCGAGCCGGAACAAATCTAGGGTACAATCGTGTTTAATTAAGTATTTTTCTTTTGTTAACAGATGAACTATCAGATCTCCATAGTTTGTAGCTTTCATATATTGAACAACCACTCTTAATAAATGAAATGAATTTTCTTTTTGGTTACTTTGAATTGTTGTTGGAATTTTATTAAAACAAAAGCAGTTGCAGGAAAATTAAAAACGAGTTACTCAGAATCGGTGGATATGACACATACGTGTCGATCGAATTTGAATCACATATACGAGAGAGTCATTCAGAATCGCTGGATACATAAGCATTATATCCACCGATTCTGCATCTATTGTAAAAATCTGCAATTGTCGGAACAGGTGCAGCTGGAATCGGTGGACACATATGTGCATTATCCACCGATTTTGGATCACAATTATAAAAATTTGATATTCTTTACCGCCAATAATTTAATGTAAAAACGAATAACGAACTTCAAACCATTCATATAACATATTAAACCATAAGTTCATCCATGCATCCACCAACAAAATAAACATAAGTATCTAAATAAAACAAGACAATCTAGGTAACGCAACAAGTCTTAGTTTAGGATAACCAACAAGTATTAAAAACATTGATTAGGTATCAGCCGCAGGAGGAGCCACACCATCATTTCCACAATCAGCAGCAGCAGCGGCAACAACATCTTCAGCAACAGCCTCTTCAAGTATTGCATCTTGGGCTTTCCAATTAGCAATATCCCCTCTTAAGACGGATGATATTTCAATCACATCCTCAAGCTCTTCCATTGCCAACAAACACAGGAGTTCTAGGGATTCTTCCAGTTTGGTATGGCTGGGGAAGCTGAGGTCGCAGACAACCTTTTTCTGTTGCCTCCTATCAGTGTTACATTGTCTTGTTGTACCATAACCTCTTTTACGACCATCCATAATGGCTATACAAATAAACAAATTGAACAACAACAAAATTCAATCAATAATCTCTAGTTGAAGCAATTAATAATCAACAACAATAATATTTAGTTCAATCACCAGCAAAAAATTGTGTATATAATGAATAGACATAATCGTTGGATAAGACCATATTTATCCAACAATTCTAACTGTAAAAGCTATCAGGAAAAAACCAAGATAACATCGTTGGTTAGGTAGTATGTCTAGATACCGATTCTTTTTACTGATAAAATACAAAAAATTTCATATACAAAATCGTTATATATGGTATGTAGTAAGCAACAATTCTCATCAGGTAGTAGTAAAAGATGAAATCAAAGGAATCGATGGATAATAAGGTGTCTTATCCAACGATTCTTGTATAGAAAAAGTAAAAAAAGAAAGAAAAGCTAGAATCATTGGATATGTTCTTCGTATCCAACGATTCTGGCAATGGTAACTTTGTATGAGGAATATGAAATGGGAATCGTTTGATATGGATCCATAGTATCCAACGATTCTGACGCATGTTTTTTATGCTCATGAAGAACACAACCAGAATCGTTGGATACGATGTATCCACATCCAACGATTCTTGAAAAGAACATGAATTCTGTTTACGAAAACGAAGATTTCTACACATGGATCTATCAAAAATGCTATTATAAGAAAGGGTTTATAAAGATTACCTTGTAGTTGACTCCGTATGATGAGATTTTTTTTTTTGGAAAAGTTAGGGTTAGGGTTTTTAGATTTTGGAGTGAGAGGAAATAAAAAGTTTTTTTTTGTTTTGTTATTGATTTAGATTTTGTTTGATTTGGAATGTAATGAAATTAGGAAAGTTTTTTATATTTATATTTTGATTTAAGTATAAGAAGTAATTAATGAGTATAGGGTAGTTTAGTAATTTTTATAATAACTAAATATACACCCCTTATCCACACTCTAGTTGAGAGTAAAATTTAATAGGACCAAAATAATTTCCGTAGACCCAATATAGCCAGGAAAATATTTCTTTCAACATTTAATTTTTGTTTACTATTCATAGATTTAAAATTTAAATAAGTATCACATAAACTTTTTAAATGAATAAGGTGAGGGAAAATAAAAAAGTTAATAATAGATGTCGTGTTGTGACTACGATATGCTTTTTTTTTGTGTCTCTTAAAGGCTCGCACTATGGTATGCTATTTTTCTTGGTTTTGGCTGTCAAGGGCCACAAGAAAACCATCCACTATGTTGATTCAATTTTTCTTAACAACGACAGATATTAAGTTTCAATTAGATTTTTTGGTCCACTATTTATAAATATAAATATTAAGCCTAAATGGTGAACTATGGACCTAGAATGTTATTTTACGGAAACTAGTTTCAGTAAATGTAGGTTAAATAGTCTCCGTCAACCATTTATTTACCAGTGAGTGGGACATATGTGTACCTCTCTCAGTAGATAAATTATAGTTTTTGGCTACATTACAACCAAGAGATATACCATAATACTATCCTTAACTACAATGCAGCTAAAGCCAAATGAAACATATAACCATATCACTTGGCCTAGGTGACCATTATCACTAAAAATTTAAAAATGTCCGATGGAACTTCTAATTATTGTGAAGAATATACGGTGTCAAATGCTCTTTATGAAAAAGAAGACCATCAGTCAATGACATAATATCGATTAAGGTAGTTGTCATTGAACAACCCATTACGCTGACTTTTTAAAGACTTTCGTACAGATAGCAAAGCTGACTTCTTAAAGACTTTCGTACATATAGCAATGTAGACCAAAAATCATTTATACACCCCGTATCCCCCCCCCCCTCCCACACACACACCCACACACCCCCACACACATATTTCCCTCGTTTACACGTGGCTTCCACATGATAATTTTAGCATATAATTCACTATTCCAAGATCTAAAATTTAAATAGGTATCACATAAGCGGGAGAAAAAGGCGAACAAATGTAGCCAGGTTTAAAGGTCGTGGCTACTACTTTTATTTTGAAAAGATTGATACTGATTCACAATCATGAACCAAAACAAGAAACACAACTAATTATATCTCTAGCATTAACATATCTCTTTGCATTGGCGTCCTTCGAAGGAAATGGGTTTAAAATTATTGTAGGGAAAATTGATTTATGCAAAATCAAAATCAGTATAATGATAAATGGGACAATAATATGTTAAGAGATTATGAGAAAGTTCGCGAATATGAAAGAAGATCTTCATATGATACTACTACTGTTAGTAATGTTAATAATCAATTAATCATCAAGCTCAAAGAACGGAACAACTTTTGGATAGTGGATCTATTGATCTTCTTCTACCTCCACTTGTATTAATTACACATAAGAAGCCATTACCACCAAAAGCTGCAGATATCAGAATCATTTATCCAGATCCAACTACTCTTTTCAGTCATAACCATACAAAGAACTACTGGTAAAAGAATTAATAAAAACCCATGTTGAAAATCCATTTATATTGGTTTTTCTGGGTGTTGAATGTAGATTTCTATTAATTATTACATTCTCCTACTATGAATTTTATTTTTACAGTAAGTATCGTGTAGGTTTGGCTTTTCTTAAAATTCAGAAGGCTTTTTCCACCATGTAGTAGCATATAACAATTTAATATGGAGGATAGAACATCTTAATTTCAATTTCTAGGAAGATCAAAAATAAATAATTGTTAAAAAAAGAAGAGAGATGTATTCAATTTGGTTATGGTTCTAATATTGTTTCAGCTATAAGGAGTAAAACACCAAGGTGACCAAACTTGGTATGCAAAAACTCCACCAATATTATTGTTGATAAATAAAAACCATTTGAAATAAAAATGAAACAAAAACCCCCATTTCCATTTATAATTTTAAATTTAGTTTGTAATAATTTTTTAAATATCAAACCTACCTTTTCTTATCTTTCTTCTTATCTTCTTTCATCTTCTTCCACCGCCTCCTCCTTCTTCTCCTCCCCCATCACCACACCAGCAACTCCCAAATCCCACGCTATCATCAAACCACTACCATATCCAAATCTGCCACCACCAACACCTCTGCCTCAACTTCCCCCACCAACGTCTCATTCTATTTCTCCTACACTACCACCAAACCCACTACCATGTCTGGATCCGCCACCAACAACAACTCTGCCTCCTCCTTCTATCTTCCACAACCACCACCAGCACTTCTAGATCCTCTATCAACAACACCTCCGCCTTCTCCTTTTATCCTCTACAACCACCACTAACACTTCCAGATCCGCCACCAACAACAACTCTTCCTCCTCCTTCAATACTCTAAAACCACCACCAACACCTTCAGATCATCATCATCAAAAATCATCCTTAGAAAATGATGATACATCATCATTGTCAAAATTAACGTTTGTGTTGGTAAAATGGCAGAAAAATGATGAAACCAAATTTGGTTTCATCAATTTTTTACAAAAACTAAACAACGTCGAAACCAATGTTTTTGTTGGTAAAAATAGAAAATTTTGTTGAACCAAATTTGGTTTCATATGATTTTTTCCTATTTTTTATCGTGAAACTAAAGTTTTAGTGGTGAAACAATAAGTTTTAATATTTTCCTAGTTTATTCAGTTTGGTGCATTTGGTTTCTTCGTTGAAGTTGTGTTGGTGAAATGACATTTTTATGTTGAAACCAAATTTGGTTTCTTCATTTATCTGCCTAATTTTTATCATTGAAACCAATGTTTTAGTGATATGTTAAGTTTTTTATGGTGGTGTTGCTGGTTTGTGATGGTGATGTTGATCGTAATGCTGGTTGGTGGTAGTGGAGTGGTGTTGGTATTGGCGGTGGAGATGGTGTTGGTGGTGGTGGTGATGATGGTGCTGGTAGTTGGTGGTGGGGTGGTATTGGTATTAGTGGTGGAGGTGGTACTGGTGGTGGTGCTGGTGGCTGGTGATGGTGGTTGGTGTTGGTAGTGTTGGTGGTGAGAAGAGATTTGAAATTGGGATGAAGATGTTGTTGTTTTTTATTTTTGATGGAATGATTTAAACTAAAAGGTTAATTTAGACATATTATTTTCCCCTATGATGTTTGTGTTAGTTTAGTTTTGATGGGTTTTTTATACATGGATAGTGACACCTTTAGGGTTATAACCCACAGACTATTCTCCAAATTCCCTATATTAGATAACTAGGGTTAGATAAGAGCCTGTAAGGATGGGAGGAATGTGCACCCCTGGTTTAGTAGGGGTGAACATAGATGCACTCCAACCTTTTATGATAAAATAAATAAAAAATCACTTAATTTTTTATTTTCTTACTTCATTTTCTTTCCTATTTTTTTTTTCTCTCTTTTTTCTCTTTCAAGATTAATTCATGATTCTTCTCTCTCTATTTTTTATCTTCCATGATTTAGTTTTTTTTCTCATTATTTTATATTACGCTTTTCTCCGAAGCATAATAATTTAATTAATTAAATTATTATTTTTAATTATTTTAAAAGTGAACACAATTTTCCACTGGAAATTTTGTAAGTCAAAAAATTATGGTCAAAAACAATTTTTCAAACAAAAATCCAAGAAAAAAAATAAATTTTCACAAAAATATCAAGTGTGGAAACAAGGGACAGAGCCAGTCCATGGTAAGGGTAGACAGTTGTCTACCCTGCTGGGCTGGCTCCCAAGCCCAATTTTAACTATTTAAAATGTTTTTTTTGCTCATTCTAAAATTTTTATTGCCTTTTTGCCTACTTTCAAAGTTTTTTACCTTTCTATAAAAGAATTTCTAACTCCGCCTTTGGTGAAAATCCACAATATCACATAAAGGAAAATTGGAAGACCACAAAAATATGTAAAACTAATTTTTCGTATGAAAGGTGAAAAAAATAATTGTCATATGAAACAATGTCTCTGATAAAACCTTATACATTTAACATAAAATTGCCAAAACCTTCTTTTAAAAGGAAGATTAAGGATTTAGTATATCAAGCAACCAAGACCAGTAGGGATTATGATCGAACATAAAACTAATCAAACAAAAAAAACATATTTTGTCAGATTCTATGTACCATGACAGGGTCAACTAGTTGTTATGTAAATCTTAGGACAATAGATTATTAGTTGAATAATCTCTTCAAATAAAAGAGTGTTTAAAAAAGAAAAAAGTTAATATAATCTCTTCGATTTTTAGAGGTTCATTTGTACTCGGCACGAATTTAGCAAGTGTATGATGTTTTTTCCCTAAAGTTCCAGTCCCATATAACAATAAGGTTTCTATTTAGCAACTCTCTCTGTAACGACTAGTTTTTTGACAGCTGTTAGTACCGTACGATCAAAATTCAAACCCTTAAAGTTAAACCGTTGATGGATTTACAAGAAAGTTCTATAAATAGATGATTCATTTATGCGTAGTATTATTTCTATTTCTATTCATTTTTCTTTTCTCTCTCGTTCAAGTTTAGGGCAAACATGAATTAGGGGTTTTTTGTTTCTAAGTTTTATAGATCGGTCGAGATTGTTCTTAAGGATTTCTAATTGAAGATCTGATTATGTGTATGGAAGAATTTGATGATCAAGATTCAAGTCTGCAGATCTGATTCCTTTCGGTTTGAAGAATCAATCGATATAAGTTTCTACTCTCTTTCACTTGTTTTTGAATTTTCACATTTCGTTAGTCTCTATTTAAGTATTTCCGAGTTCCTTTTTTTCAATAATTTTCTTGTACTCTGTAATTATCTTCACAAGGGAAATAATCCATATCCAGTTAGGGCAAACAAGATCAGGGATTTTCCGCTCTTCACTTTCAATATTGTTGTAAATTTGTTGTAAAAATTGGTTAGTTATGCATTATTTGTGTCATATGTTGTCTAATTTGATGTATGATTAGTGTTTTGAGAATTTAGGGTTTTGGTTAATTTAGGGTTCTTGGTGGATATGATTTTTTATTGATTTTTTGTTTGATTTTTGATTGATTGTTTGATTTTTGGTTGATTGTTTATTCCTGAGAATCCCTAATTTGGTGTTATATGCTTGATCTGTGCTTTGTGAATGTAGAATTATGTGTTACTTTGGTGTTTTTTCAATTGATTCATTATATTGGTAACAACTGCTCATTTACTGTGCATTGAGTCTATTCTGAATTGTGTCATGTAATTTAATCTTAATACATTACTTCTCTATAACCTTTAGCTGATTTATGGCACTAGATTTTGGAGTTTCATATTCTAAAACTAAGTTGACTGTATTAACCCAAGTGATTTTTCACGCAAGTATTAACTCAATGAGGTAATCTATGTTACAATAGCTAAACGATGGGCTAAATTGTAACAAGAAATTGCCTGTCTTTATGATGGTATCTTTATTATGCTTTTCTTAAACGGATTTTGGTATTCTGTTTCACCAGGGCTGGCGTATGACATGTATCTGATTGCCTCAGGGATTGATCTATGAGTTGAATTTGTTTTGATGACTATGTTTCCTCCTGCACCTCGTTTAAAGTTGCAGCTTCCGAAACTCTTTCATGGTAACCACTATAAATGGGGTTTAATATTCTAATGCTTATCTGCAGGTTGTCTGTAAACATCATCAATCTGCTGTCAAGGTGCCTTCATCAATAAAAAGCTGAAGAGTGAAAGGAGGGTTGTGTGAGTCATATCTCATAATGTATATTAGACTAAATTGTCAAAATGAATTCATAAGTAACGTTTTCTTATAGGTTATTCTGTTTTCTTGCAGAGCATGATTGAACTTCAGTAGGATTTAGCCTTTTATACAAATGACTTTTACTAATCATGCCGCAGCAATGCAACCTCTCGATCTCTGTTGATGTAAGTTTAATTTTCTTGTTCCTTTTTACCTTCACTTACTCACACATTCATTCACCTAGTTGTAGTCTGGGTTTAACATGAGACATAGTTTGTAGATGGAGGATTCCATTGATATATCTGGAGACTTTTTTGAATTTTAGTAACACCTTTCTCAAGTGTAGGAGAAATCTTTCATGAGCTTAGACTTAAAAGTTTAGAGAATAATAAAAATTTATTGTGGTTCTAAGCCTTGTTCCGATTTTAAATTTGTCAATTGCACGTACCTTGAAAAAGTCCAAAACATGGTAAATATTTTTACAAGAAGATTTAGAAGAGACAGTTTCAAGGAATTTGATGAGGCCACTGTAGTAAAACAAAAAGTTCAAGAAGAATCAAATTTAGTGAGTAATGGTGAGTTTTACATCCACATGACTTTTTAAGAATCAGATGAAACTTTTTTGCATTTGGTTGGTGGTAAAACATAAGATAAGATAATTAAGATGCACATTTCACATGAGATTTGACTTGATGCTGTGTATGTGGTAGAAAGTAAGTCAGTCAGGAAAACAAAGCATAGATGATGTTTTAAATGTTAACCCTGTGGAGAAGTAATAGTCCTGATGAAAGATATCTAATTTTTGCAGTCTTGTTATATATATTAGTGAGTTTTCAGGTGATACATGTACTGCAAGAATTCTTCCATTGGTCTCTCTTGTGATTGGTAAGTTGGTTATGTAATTCCGCAGTTGTAATTTTTTATGTAGCTTTTTTCCCTGCAGATTTTTCTAGAAATTTCATACGTGCTACAATTTTTGCAGGTCTTTGGTCGACTGATTCTATTCAAGGTGTGATATTGTTTACTTATACTTTCAACGTAATTAGTTAGCTTTTTCTTTTGATTCATCCACAGAATGTATTCTCTTCTTTGTTTCCAGTTTTATGACTGAAAGGCTTCTCAGAGCTGTCCAATTAGAGGAGGAATGGACATACTGGGTTGTAGTTTTTCAATTGGATTATGTGGGTTCATTCTGTTGGTTCAGAATGGATGTTGGTTTAACTATATTGGTTTTTGCTTTGTAGTTTGGCTTCGATCTCAGAAGCCTATCACTGGCTCTTAGCGAGTTAATTCTATCTTTTTGTGTTGTGACATGTTTCCTGTTCTTTACTCGCTTTGTCTTGTCTCAAATTATCTATTTGTTATTGTGTAGACCATTTTTATGCTGGAATTTTACATCTATGTATATACACTTGGTGAGAAACTGCAAAGATTGTGGGTGATATTAATCCAGCACTGATGGAGAACTACATTCACATTTGGTAGCAATGTTGTTTATCAATTTGAAACAATGGCATCTCTAAGTAATCTCTCAATTTGGTTGATATTAACTTAGTTTGCTTTGCTGGTTACATATAACTTCTGAATGAAACTTAAAACTGAAACTTGAGGTAGTTTTAGTAGAGAGTTTTATGTTCTCACGAAGTGGTATATTTCGATTGTAGATGTAGATACTTAATCACGGGTTTGGACGATTGGGTGTAGATGTATAATGGAATTCTGTAGTTTGCTTTGCTGATTACATATAACTTCTGAATGAAACTTAAAATTGAAACTTGAGGTAGTTTTATTAAATAGTTTTATGTTCTCACGAAGTGGTATATTTCGATTGTAAATGTAGATACTTAATCATGGGTTTGGATGATTGGGTGCAGATGTATAATGTAATTCTATAGTACCTATATAATGTAACTGTAACTAAGTCGTTGTATCATCTTCTTTAAACTTTGTAGGTCCTAAGTGACCATTTGGGGTGGGTGATATCTATTGAATTTGACCCTAGCAATTTGTGGTTTCGTACTGGCTTTGTAGATAGTACCTTAAAGGTGTTTGGAGCAAATCTATCTTCCCAGATCTATGTATCTGGTGCTTCATAATAGTTTATCGTATGCTTCTGAAAGAGATGATCAATCTTTCATCAGTTACTCTAACCACCTTTCTGTTTCTATTTCTTAACTAACTTATTTTAGTAGAGAACATACTTCAATGTGGCTTCTTCTGATCCTTGTTTCTTTGATTACTTTTTTTTTACTAGATATGGGAGGTATGAACTGGAAGGCTAAAGCTCATGTTAACAGGACATATTGAGCAAGTCAGGGTTAGTTCCTTTGTCATAACAAAAGTGGTCTTTTTTATGAAGATGATCCTGTAAGAAGGGATCTATTGCTTCTGCAAGGGATGAGCACCAAAATCGTGCAGATTTTTCTTTCTCCTTCATCCTCTTTCTATTGCAGCGGTCCATGTTGTTTATTAGGAAGGTCTCTTCCTTCATCCTCTTTCTCTTCTCTTTATAAGACTATAGTTTCTAACAACAAAAGTGGTGTCTTTGTTCTTAACAAGCAATGTGGAATGTATGCCTTGTATCTGTAGCTATGTTGATTCGTCACCATAGAATTTGTGCTTCCATTTGTTACTAGTATGTTGTCCTAGTTTAACTATCTGAATGAAATTAAATTGCTCTGTTATGTTGATGCAACTAAGAAGATGCCTAATTTCTAACCTTAATAATATGACCTATTTTAATTTCTTGTTTCAGTAAGTATCCCACTCAGAATAGTTTTCTTATTTAGATATTTCCACTTGATGCCCTAGTTATATAGGAACTTACACCAACTGAAAGTCCATTGTTTTATTTGATTTTGCAAAGTGCTTGACCTGTGCATGTCGTTGCTGGACCTTCTATCTTGATGTCCTTCATTCTGTAGGTTCATGTATTATTTGTTACTTTGTTTATTTTTCTCCTTGGCTCATGATTTCTGGATCTTATCAACTTTGTTGTGTGTTGGATCTTTAATAAAGAATCTGTTACTGAAGAGCGTTTTTTTTTCTTGTTCTACGGGTTCTATCTAACAGTAATTTTTTTTCCAAAAAGTTTAGATCATTTTGTATTAGGTTATCCCTAAGTTTTCAGTTAGTTTCACCTGCAGTTTTTATCCTGGCCAGGGGTAGCAGGATTTTTGATCTTGGTTTCAAAGTCTTTAAACGTATCCAAATCCTCTTCGAGGTTGTTAACTGCTATATAAGGTGTGATTTTGTTAAGTTTTTATATTTTACTTGGTTACTTCTCCCTTTATCATGTGCATACTGTGTGATTTGTCTGTTTCAGTGTTTTAGGAGTGTAGGATGTGATGGAGGTGGTTAACTCTATAACCAAATATCAAGTTTAAGTTTTTGGTGTAAGTTTTGTGATGTTATGTTAGCTGCCTGAATTTCCTTTTGTCTACTTTCATTTCTTTCCCCTGGTCTTGGATTATGTATGAGTTTTTTTGACCTTTTCTCTTTCGAGGTTTTAATGTTAGTTTGTTAGGAAATCTTTCTAATTCGAATATATAGTTTCGCCTGTAGAGGTGGCTTAACTGCATTGTATTTTCTTTTCTTCTTTTTAATGTTACAATAACGTATTTTGCTTTTATTGTTGTTGTTTTTTGTTTTCCAGAATCAATTTGTGATAAAGATGGTCTTGCTATATGTGTCGGATTCACCACAAGTCATGTTATGCATGTTAGACTACCGATTTGTGGCAGTGAGGTTGGTGGCTTCAATCTAAGGTTTGTTTTGCTATCTTTTACTTTTAAGGTGAAAATGTGTAATACTGGGTTCTAGTTTTTCACTATTTGTTGTGGTCTACCTATATTGGTTTTTCCTTTTTCACAATGGCTCACTTAGTGAGTGGTTTTTATTAACCAATATATATGGGGTTTAACATATTGCCTTTTCCGTGTAGACTGATTTAAACATCATCAATCTACTGTCAAGGCGATTATCAGTAAATACTGAAGAGCATAGGGGAGTTCCGGGAGTTGTATCTCATTTCAGTATAAATTATAATTTTGAAATGAAATTTTAGTGACATTTACTTATTCCATTCTTGAATCTTGAAGGGCATGATTGGATTCAGTTATTATTTATTTAGCCTTCTATACCAAGATCTGTTATTTTTAATGGTTTTGATTTTTTAAAGGTTGAGCATCTGGAATGCAATTAAATTATTATCTTTTTTTGGGTTGTTCTGTTGGTTTCAGGTTGGATGTTGGCTTAACTGTATTGGTTTTTCTTTTGGCAGTTTGTCTTCGATCTGAGAAGCATGTCACTGGCTCTCATAGTGAGTGGTTTCCAGTTTTAGGACTGGAAGACTTTTCGGAGCTGGCAAATTAGAGGGGAGGAAGAGGCATGCTGAGTTCAAGTTTATCACCTGGATTTTGTGGGTTGTTCGGTTGGTATCAGGATGGATGTTGGCTTAACTGTATTGGTTTTTCTTTTAGCAGTTTGTCTTCGACATGGCTTAATTGTATTGGTTTTTCTTTTGTCAGTTTATTTTTGATTTGAGAAGCATGCCACTGGCTCTCATAGTGAGGGGTTTTATCTTTTTATGTTGCTCTGTGTTTTCCGTTCTTCACAAGCTTTGTTTTGGCCTGACTGTCTGTCTATTTATCGCGTAAGCCATTGTTATGCTGGAATATTACGTCTATGTATATACTTCGTGTATGAAACTACCATGATAGTGCTTTGACTAACTTTGTTTTTCATCCAGGAAGCTTGCGTATGGCATATATATATGACTGCCTCGGGGATCCTATGAGTTTCTTTACTGATGGTTAAGTTTCCTCCTCAGCCTCTTTTTCAACTTGCATTTACCAAACTTTCCTGAGTGTTCGGTTTGTTCATGAAATGTTTGTTTTTCCTGTTTCAGGTTCTACAAGTTGAAGGCGTCACTTAGGTAGTCAATTTAAAGTCTAAGAAGCCATGGTAACGCTAAGGCCTGAGTTTGTTTATTACCTTCAAGGCTACTTAATGCCTTGCACTGTTAACCATTTTCCCAGCTTTCCCTTATTCATTCGTAGAATAATTGAGTCTATTATAATTTATTTATTTTTGGCATTTTTCTTATTTTATTTTATTGTAGTTGTATGTTGTTTTGCAGATGCTGTGTAAAAGACCTTTTGATTTAGTTGATTTTTCCCGTAACCAGTTGGATTCAGATTTTGTGGCGCAGGGGATGATTTCGTTTTTTTATTATGATCCATGGATAGTACAATGATTTTATCCCTTCCCTAGTGAGGAAACACAAATTATCAGCAAAAAGAATAAGTTCATTTCTTTTGAAACTATGGTTCTCTTCATGTGTGTTTTTGATTTCTGGTCGTTTAGATTGAATAGTTAGACTGGCATTATGGTCTTTTGACCAACTTGCTGTTTCTCCCAGGGCTTGCGTATGGCATGTAACTAATTACCTCATAGATTCATTGATGAGTTGATTTTCTTTTTTGATGGCTAAGTTTTCTCCTTCACCTCCTTTTTTACTTGCAGTTATCAAATACTCTTTTCTGTTAACAGTTATATATGGTGTATAAAATTTTAATTTTTCCTGCAGATCATCTGTAAACATCATCAATCACTGTCAAAGGGGCCTTCATTGGTAAAAAGATAAAGAGTGAAAATGGTGTTGCACCAGCTGTATCTCATATTGAATAAGATTTAAGCCTTTGACATGCATACATTAGTTTGATATTTTCGTGTAGGTTAAATTTCCTGCTTTTGTTTATTAAATATATTTTTTGTTGTATTTGATATGTGTGAACAAATTCATATCTGCTCCAGGTTAAATTTCTCTCGAAGCGCGGCTATTTCCTGTTTTTATTGTTTATTAGATAACGTATTTGGTATGCGTGAAAAAATTCATATCTGCTCCAGGTTTTAAGTTCTATGTACTAAAATTTCCTACTATCACTTGTAGTTTAATTGTGATGAAAAGAGTATTTGTATTTGGTAAGTCATTTATTGATGCCCTTTTCTGGAAAAGAAAACAAGTTTTAGTCATCATGAAACAAGGTAACAAAAAGCAAGTTTTAGAGTCATCATGAAACAAGTGAAGAATTGAAGCCTTGTGAGCAATTCAATATGATAAAGTCTGTTTGTACCTAATGTTAATCGCCCTTCTCGCTGTTGCCAGTGATCAGGGCCTATGTATAAGGTTGATTTGATGTTGAAACATTTGTTGCTTAAGCTGGGTGGGTTCAGTTATATTCAACTTTGAATGAGATGGTATTATTCTTTTTCCGGAGGCAAGTTATGTTGTTCACTTGTTCTTTTTTCTTGCGATAGTATCTTTCGTGAGTAGGTGTTGAACTGTTAAAACGATAATATAGTATCAAGTTTTTGTAATATTCATGTTTCACTGGTAATAATGTATCAATGTTTGGGAACTCTTCTTTTCATGGTAAAGATAGATGGCATCTCGCTCTGAACTGTTACTACTGGCTGAAGTTAAAGTGATGCAGACTGTTGGCTGGTAATGGTAAACTTCTGTAGTTGACTTCAAAAATCCTCTCTTGCAGCTGTTGGAGATTGGGCTGCACAAGCCCGACCCGACCCGCACCGCCGATGAACGGGTCGGGTGTGTCTCTGACTCTATTCTCTTCTTCTCTGTTCTCTATTCTTCATTTTTTCTTCAACGATTCTTACTTCTCTTTCAGTTCATTTGTTTCAGAAGTTACAGAGCACACCACTACCAGCACCGTGAACCCAAGAATCATCACCACCACCTTGTTTCTTCTGTTGAATCTTTATCAGGTACAGGTACTGTTTTTTTTTAAAAAAAAATTTTTGCCCTAATTGAAATTAATGTTTGTATCATTAGTTCATTACATGATTGAGTAGGAATTGAATATGGGTTTCATTAGTTTTGAGTGATTGTGAATCTGTGATGCTCATACCCAGCTGCTGTTTTCTTAATTAGGGTTTTTAGGTAAGTTTTAGGTAATTTCAATTAAGCTCATACCCAGCTGCTGTGAAGATGTGAACCATTTTTGTTAGAGTGTGATTCAGATTTTAGTTGTACTTTAACTGTTTAACCCTCTTAGAGCTATCAGCTATCTAGTGCCGAAAGATTTATGATATTTATAAAGATGGGAAATTTTTTTCCACTAAAGCATTGATAGGACTTAGGAAGAAGCTTGTAGAAGAAGGGTTTAGTTGCTGGTTGAGCTTGTAATAATCAGAAGATTGGGGCGTCAAAGAGTTATTGCATGTCTGATCTTTTATTATCAAAGTCTTTCTGGTAGTAAGATCTGAGGATTTAATTTTCGGTTTAGGGTCCTGGGCATCTTATTTAGAGGTTTACAAAGTGGAGAATTCATTATCACCACCATTAAGTAGTAGTGATGATGTATCAGTTTTATCATTTTTTTCACCTGAATCTTGTATTGAGATTCAATATATCCACCTGCTTCTTCTGTTATTACTACTTGTGGTGATGATTTTGGTGTTTAGAGGAGTTTTGCAGGTAAGGTTGTTTTTGAGTTGCATTCTCATACTATTTGCAGTGATGGATATTTATCTCCTACTGCTCTTGTTCAAAGAGCTCATAGAAATGGGGTAAGTAAAATAACCCTTTTAAGATAACGTAGTGGTGCAAATTCTCAATCTGATCAACTAGTTTTTCCTAGTTTTGGTTAGTATGAGCTGAGTTGAAAACAACTTTGAGCTAGTTTTCTTTTCTGGTTGCAGTAAACTTTTCTTTCTAATTGCATACAAGTAAGTTTATCTTGCACTCAGCAGATACCTGAGGCAAAACTACTCAACTACTTCTCTTTCTAATTGCATACAAGTAAGTTTATCTTGCATTCAGCAAATACCTGAGGCAAACCTAATAATAACAGCATTTCATGTGCTATAACCAAAAAGTCAAAGCTGGTTAGGCGCCTCCCTCAATCTCAGTGTCTAGTTTTGGTATCACTTAGGATTCAGTTGAGGTAAGCCGCCATAACCCGCATCTGTTTATAGTCTAGTCCCCAATGGCATGTCATGAACGAGCTAGTGCCTAGTGGTGCTCGTATCCATGATTGCACACTTATTACTTGGCGCTGGCATATCAAATGTTTGTGTAAAAGCTTGCAAGAGATATTTGGTGTTAATGCTTTGAGCGCCTGTGTGAATGCCTATTAGGGATATTAAGGTAAGGTACTAATCTTTCATATTATTCATACTTTAGCGATAGTTGTGCCTTATTCTTGTCCCATATTTTAGTGTTTATTTGGATCTCAATTTTGGTTATAGCATTGATGGCACTTCTATCATTCTCAGAGAATGATGAGTTTTGCACGCCAAGTTCTTTTTTTTTTTTTTTTTTTGAATACTTGTGTTACTCCATATGATATAGATTTTTCATTCACAGTTATGTGCAGTCATTAAAGTTTTTTGCTTTTTTGAATAATCTGCATAGACTGTACTAATCACAAATGATTAGTGCATGTTACTTTTGATTTGCTGCTCATATTCATTGGTGGTTTCACTATTCATATGTTCTCGATTCGTGTTGTTGACCTAGTTTAGATTTCAAATCATTAGTAAAAATTATATTCAAAGGGGAGGAATGCATTGTTTCTTCTTTGATGAAAGGCAAGAAACTCAATCGACCTCATAAAACACGGTAACAATCACAGACCCAAGAAAGAACGACAAACGGACTACAACTATGCTATGGATTTGGCTTTTTAATGTAGTTAAATAATACACTTTCAATGAGACCAGACCTTAGAGTATGCCTGTATGGTACCTTAGTCACCAGATTCGTGAAAGGGCATCACGATTTTCCCTGAAATTCGTGATGGGGTTGCGCTCTTAACATAGAAGGAGTGTTTCACTGAATAACCACCCAATTTCCAAGTTTTGTATTAATGTTTCTTGTTATTGGAAACAGATTTTGACTTTTGTTTATCATTAGTAAAAATTTTATTCAAAGGGGAGGAATGCATTGTTTCTTCTTTGATGAAAGACGAGAAATTGTCTCGACGAGACAGTGTAGGAGCTCTCTATAGTCCTTGAGCAGCTCAAGCCAATGCTTCCTTGTTACAGATTTGTAAACTCTACTTAAAAAAACATTTTATATTTTTGTAAAGGCTTAAATGTTACTTTTGTTGAATTCATGATGCAATCTTTGAACATTATACAAATCTGTCTTATAGTACTTTTTGAACATTATACAAATCTGTCTTATAGTACTTTTGTTATAAACACTGTCTTATAGTACTTTTTGAACATTATACATTTACTTGATTCTCTTTGAATTTGCCAACCAATTTGTAGCTAATTCAATGTGTATAACATGTTTAATTGGAAAGCCTTTAGTCAACATCTTGTAATACATATAACTAATTCTAATACATATTCTAATACATATTAATAGTACTACTGTATTTGACTAATTCTGATACATATGTATATATGATAACTCACCCCTTCTGCCATCTCTTCCTTGTAGGTTATCACCATGGTTGAAATCTCAGAAAATGACGTTAGTTCAGATCTTCCACTTGTACAAGGAAGACCATCCCAAAGTTGTATGGGACCTCCACCTCAACGTCAACCGGCATCCTTAGTAGGGACAAGGAGTATAGCTGGGTCATCAGCGTCACCATCTAGTCAACCTTCATCATCCGCGACACCATCTTCTCAACCTTCATCATCAAATAAGAAGCCTAGAGTTGGTGTGAAGAAATATTGGGTATGGAATCACTTCGATATTATAGAAGATGGTGCTAAAGCAAAGTGTAAGCATTGTCCAAAGGGTCGGGGTAGTTACAAGATTGGTGGTAAAACACATGGGACTACCAATCTTTCTCATCATTTAGAGAAGTGTATTGAGTACAAGAAATCAGTTAATAAGGAGCAGGGAGGACAACAGACACTTGGTTTTCAACCGTGTAAGTCGGGAGAGGAACCACAATTGGTGGGGGTCAGTTTTTCTCAAGAAGGATGTAGAAAAGCGTTGATTAGGTTTATTATTACATATGAAATGGCTTTTAGAATTGTTGAAGGCGAAGGTTTTAGGGCTTACAGTAAGTTTCTTGAGCCGAGATTTAAGATTCCAAGTCGTATGACAGTGTATCGTGATATATGCACGTTGTTTTTGAATGAAAAGGCCGCATTGATAAGTTATTTCAAGACAAATAATACAAGGGTATGTCTTACTACTGATACTTGGACATCGATGCAGAACTACAATTACATGGTTGTAACGGCTCATTTTATTGATCGGGAATGGAAGCTGCATAAAAGAATCATCTGTTTTTGTTTGATTGAAAGTCACGAAGGTAAACAAATTGGTAAGGCTTTGGAGAAATGTTTAGTGGAATGGGGGATTGAGAGAGTATTCACTGTCACTCTTGATAATGCATCTGCGAATGAAACTGCTATTGATTATTTGAGAAAACAAGTTGTTAGTTGGGGTTTTTCATTACTTGGAGCTAAATTTTTGCATGTTAGATGTGCGGCTCACGTACTTGCTCTTGTCGTTAAGGATGGTTTAAAAAAGTACCATACATCAATTCTCAGAATCAGGGCAGTGGTAAAGTATGTCACAAAAAATCTCCCGCAAGATTGAAGAAGTTTATGGATGCTGTTTAGATGGCAATGATAGATTGTAAAAAAGGTTTGATTTTGGATGTGAAAACGCGGTGGATGTCTACTTATTTGATGTTAGTTGTTGCAGAGAGGTATGAAAAAGCTTTTGAAAGGCTACATGAGTCAGATAGGGCATTCCGTGAAAAGTTTTGTTATGATATTTCAGTACCATTTTTTTTTATGGGTGACAGTGATGACAATGTTGATATAGATGCTGATTTTGATCTAGATTCTGACGATGATGAACAAGAAGTAGATGTTGCTCTTAGAAAATCCAAGAAGAAGAAAAGGCCTCCAGTGCATGCTCCTGAAAGATATGATTGGTGCAATTCCAGAGTTCTGATTCAGTTTCTAAAGGTATTCTACGATTCAACTGTTGCTTTTTCAGCTTCTACATATGTTACTTCCCACTCATTATTGAAGGAACTCGGTACTGTTCGTCAAGAATTAGAAGATTGGAAAAATAGATACAAGGATCCTTTCTTAAGTCACATGGGCGATGTAATGTTACTCAAGTACAACAAGTATTGGGGAGATTTTGAAAAAATGAATTCGTTGATGTTTATTGCTGTACTTCTGGATCTACGAGAGAAAGAACAAGGATTGTATGTGACTGTTGAAGATTTAGTTGTGCATTACGACCCTATGATAAAACAAAGAAGGGTAAAAACTTGGGTTGATAAAGTTAAAAAGGATTTTGATGAACTGTTTACAGCTTATAAATTAGAACATACAACTGAAAGTGTGATATCTTCATCCGAGTCTCTAGGTAACTCTAGTTCTACTTCTGCTCAAGGTACTTCTATTTCTGGCAAGGCTAAGTATAGGGAAGAAAGGAATAAACGCAAAAACCAATTGAGTACTGTGGAGGATCATAGAAGATCTGAGGTGGAAAGATACTTGGCTGAGCCTATCTACTCTCCGGCCAATGAGGATTCTTCTTTTGATATATTACTTTGGTGGAAGATCAACTCTGCGAGGTTTGGCATTTTACCACTCATAGCCAAAGATATATTTGCTATACCTGTTTCTTCTGTTGCTTCTGAATCAGCTTTTAGTACCGAAAAACGAATTTTGGATCCTTTTCGAAGTTCCTTAAAGCCTAGAACACTTGAGGCATTAATTTTATTGCAAAATTGGTTACGTACACCAATTGACAAAGATTTTTTTAGCCTTGGAGTCGAGGAGGAGGAGGTTGATGTTCTTGAGTCGGGTATAATTTGTACTTCATGGATCATGGTTCTTAACTTCATATACTATTATTACTATTGGTATTTTTAATCTTTTTCATTCTAATTGTTCATTTCTTTTGTTGCAGAGCTATTTGGTAACCTTGATGCTTCTTCCATCATCATAGATGACGATTGATTCCTATTCGGTGACCTGGATGGTGCTGCTACTAAGATGAACTTGTTTTTGTTGCTAGTTGGGAAATGTCGTAGAATTGCATATTAAAACTCTAATTTTATTGTATAATTTTGAATGTTGGGACTTAGATTTTAAGATTATCGATTGTTGGTTAAAATTGTTTATCAGGTGGCGCGCGTGAGGATCAAAAAAACAGCCAAGTCCATGAAAAAATTTTGCATAATTTTCTGGGCGGATGACCCGCACCCGCCCGACTCAACCCGCCATCTGGGCGGGTCAGACCCGACCCGACCCGAGGACCAGGCGGGTCGGGTGCGGGTGAAAAAAATTTAACCCGCCGTTGGAGAGGTCAAACCCGACCCGACCTACCCGATGTGCAGCCCTAGTTGGAGACATATTCTGTTTGCAATTCACGTATCAATTGATGTGGAGTTTTGGCCGGTAGACTTGTGTTGTTGATTAGCAAGATTGAAACAAGGTTAAATTTTATGATCGGTCTTATTAACAGTTTTTTTAGTTTTTGCTTATTTACCTGAATAATTGAAAGGATTTTTTAGTTGTGTTGCAGTTAAATTAATACTCCCTCCATCCCACTAATAGATGACCTAGTTTAAGATTACACAATTCTTAAAGTAATAAGGAGAGATGAGTATTTTTTAGTACTTTTCTAATTATACCCATATGGATAATACTTAGTAAAATTTAGAAATCATATATCTCTCAAATTATACTGGATATTTGTAAATTTATACCATTGAAAAGCATTTTAAAACACCTATGTAAAAAATATAATTATCAAATTATATATTATTTTTTATTAAGAATAATCAATTAAAATGATAGTTTTAAAAATATATCTTTATTTAATGATATTGGTCAACTTTAGAGAGACAATATTTTAAAATAAATAGGTCATCTATTAATAGGACAAAGGAAACATTTTAGAGGTTCTTCTTTAACTATTTTTATGATCTGCTTGTAGTGTATGAATTATAGGCCAACTCACTTCAATATCTCTGTATAGGCTTCCCAAAAACGTTTTTGACCTTTAAAATAGAGGAGCGTACTTTAACAGAAATACCTTCGAAGCATATAGTGATCAGCTCAATTTTATGGGCTTACATGGGATTAAACTTGATCATTCTATCTAACTAATGGATTCGTAAGCTCAAAATGATAAGAGCGCTCAAACCTCTAAGATTTAGATAGGATGATGGTTCAAATCCATCCAAGTCCTTGTACATGCCAGTGTGGGTCTTAGGCTTGGTCTGATTACTGTTGGCAGGAGCAGCCAAGGAAGCCAGAAATACTTGGGCGAACAGGTAACAAACGGTGGTCAAGTGTTGAGGCAAACAAAGACTCGAGTCACTTGACCTTCCATTACATTCAAACAAATTTTGGTCAAGCACTGAGGCAAACAGAGGTTACCTTTAAGCAGTTAAAATAAAGCATGGGACGCAAGAGGTTTTCCATTCTCCCGATGGGTTGCCCTAAATTGTAAGGATTACGAGTCTCTTGATGTTAACAGAACATGCAGAAATGTAAAACCCACTGGTTAGCGTCTTGCAAAATAAACACACCTTTTCATGACTGGAAGGCTTTGCATGTTTGATAAACACATATGGTGGTAAGAGCGCTCTATTGCAGAGGCTGATGGTTCGAAGCCATCTGATTCCTTGTTCCTCGGTGGTTACTGTTTTGTGGCCTTTATGATATGGCATTTGTCAGAATTACAGTTGGACTCAAGTTCTCATTTCTGATTTGACAATTTCCTTATGTTCCAACCTTAGGAGTTGTCAATCTTGCACGTCTGTTTCTTAATTCTTTTTCGTGAAATTTCATACCTATTTAACATCATCTCAACTTTATAACTACTTGGGCTCGCTTAGAAAATCTTGATAAAGTATCATGATCTTTAATGTGTTTAAGATCTGAGGATTACTAGTCTCATTCAAAGTGAACTAGTATACTAGTGGAGTGTAAACGTTACTCCGGGAAGTAGTGACTTTTGAAGCCTAGACGACTCATTCTTCCGTTCCGTTTTTTTCTTCTTTCTGAATAAATTTCCGACTACAAAGTAAACATTAAATTTTTGTTAATTAATAATAATAAAAATACCTAAACAGGAGAGAGAGAGTCATTTAGGGTAAAAACAAAAAAAAAAGTGAAAAACCTCCGTCACTCTTACAACATCTCCAATAAAAAGGGTAAGACAAAGCACTATGGTTGAACATTCTTTTTAGCTATAATTTAGATATAATTAAACCAAAAGTAACAAAAAATAATCATTATAAAATGGTCTCATTTCTTAGCTTATATAGACAGAAATTTGGAAACAGTAACATACGAAAACTGAGTTTCCGTCAAACGTTTTTTTATTTAAAACATATTTAATTAGATTTTAGTAAATAATTTTTATGAATTAAAAAATAATTAAGAGAAAATTTAGGAGATATTATAAGGGATAGAGAAGTTTAGGTAAATAATAGAATTAAAAGAGAAATATTAGGAATAGAAATAGGTGAAACAACCGAAATTTATTTATTATTGAGATGGAAACTCAGTATTCATCAAAAACCATACGAAAACTGAGTATATGTACAATAATTTTTTGACTGAAACTGAGTACCCTTATTCCATTTCTTAGTTACAAGGTGGATCAGATGTGTATGCTTTGTTAGCTAAGCTAAAGCTTTGGACCATATTATAGCTAAGAAATGACTCATAGTGGTTGGCCTAAAGATCATAGAATAACATGACACCTAGGATTTAAAGATCTTTTCCACAAAATTTTCATCTCCAATACAAGAGCCAAGGTCATAAAGAAAGATGGGGGTAAAGAAGAAAGTCTAATATAGACTTTCTTCATGACCTCGGGTCTTAAGTCCATATCATCATTTTGTCTTTTAATTTAAATAAAGAGTTTTAAATAAGACCCTGAGGATTAAAAATGAATTTAGATAAACCTCGTTGTGTTTCCCCCCACTCGAATTTCGTGTTTTTTTCTTAGCATTGGGAGAAACGTGGTTAGAACTTGGGAGAGGCCCGGGATGAAACGTCATAGTATGAAATTCTCCCGATGAAGGTTTGCAGTCCCTTCACATCTTTGGGAGGTGTCATCATGGTGATAGTTTTTATCTTGTCTGGGTCGACCTGTATCCCCTCATCCGTCACCATGAAACCGAGGAACTTGCTCGAAGTTACCCCGAAAACGCACTTTAGCAGGTTCATTTTTACTTGAATCTAGGACATCTGTCAAACGCTCGTCTCAAATATTCAACAAGATCTTTTCTTGCTCTTGATTTAACTACGATATCGTCCACATACACTTTTACGTTTTGGTGGAGGAGGTCATGGAAGATCAGTGTCATCGCCCTTTGATAGGTGGCCCCGGCGTTCTTTAGCCCAAAAGGCATGACCACATAATAAAAGTTATCATATGGTGTTTGAAACGCCCTGTTTTGAACGCGTCTTCCGCCGCCATTCTGATATGATTGTAACCGCTAAATCCGTCCATGAACGAGAACATCCTGCGTCCACCTGTGGCGTCTACTAAAGTGTCTATATATGGTAGCGGAAAATCATTCTTTGGGCATGCACTATTGAGGTTTCGGAAATCCACACAACACCTAATCTTTCCATTTTTTTTTACAACTGGTACGACGTTAGCCAGCCACGTGGGGTATTGTATAGGTTTTATAAATTTGGCCTCCAACATTCGCTCGACCTTTTCTTTTATCGCTAAGGCGGTTTCTTGCGGAAAGTTGCGGCTCCTCTGTTTGATGGGTCAGAATTCGGGTGAAACGCCAAGATTATGAGCGACAAGTTTACAATTTAAGCCCGACATGTTGTCTTACTTGAAAGCAAACACATATTTGCACTCTGTTAGCAATCCGACTAGCACGTCTCTTTCTTTTTCTTTCAAGTTTCTATTTATTTTGATGAGTCGTTGTTCGTCCTTTGTTCCTATATTTACTTCTTCCATTCCGTCTGTAGTCATATCTTCTACGCCGCGCTCTTCTTTTTTTCCATTATGTCTCTTTCAATTAAGTCCGAAAGCGATTCGGTCTCTTTAACTAGTCCTAAGCGTGACTCCGTCATTTTTTGATCGATGGAGCTAGAATGCACTCGTGCTCGTGCTCGGGAGTCCCCTCAGTTGATTTCTATAAACGGTATACATGTCCTTATTCTGGCCTCGAAAACCTTCGGAACTGAGAACCTTCTTACAATTTTTGAGGGGGGGCTAACCGTCATCCATGACGGGCTGAATACTGATTTTACAACTTTTGCATTGGCAACCGCTTCATCCTTCCACTTAGGTAGCGGGGTGAGCACAGTCGCAGGTGCCTCTTCCACTTCTTTTGGGATATCATAGAAAACAGCATCCGCCATGTATGTTTTTTCCGTCCCGAAGGGGTTGTGGGTTGCTACGATTCAATACTGTTTTCCTCTCATGTTCGTCTTTATGCATTGGTGATAGGTTGATGCCACGACTTTGTGTTTGTGAAACCATCCTCGCCCCAACAATACATGAAATGTCTATCAACCTCTAACACATAGAATGGCGTGAGGCCCTTTATCGGCCCAATCCTCATTACTAGGTTGACAACTCCTATAACGGTTTGAGTATTCGATCTGAATCCCTTACCTGTGGTAGCGTGCATATGAATGGCCGATCGTTGCACACATAAAATTTCCAATATATGAAGAGAGATTAGATTTAGAGATGCACCTCCGTCGATAAACGCCCTTATCAGTTGTTGCTTGATGATGGTTGTCGTGAGATAAAGTGGTCGAAGATGTTCTCCTGGGTAGCAGATATCCTCGTCAGTGAAGGTGATCGCTTCATTTGGTGTTGGGTTGCAGGGCTTACCAGCGGCGATCGCTGCAATGGCCTTTGCTACCTCTTGAGTCTAGATCTCGCTGAATCCCAATGATTCGAAAGACTGTTGCGCCAGAATCGTTTTTGCGAACTTGCTGACTATGCTTTCAGTATTGTCAAATCCCGAGACTTCTTCCTTCGCTTTATATTCTTCTTCCTCCGTTGGACCCCATGGCCTCCAGGTATCCTCCCATGGGTTGTGTGACAGCATCATGACCTGGTGCTAGGGAAGCGGATTTTCGTTGATTGCTCGGCCTCTTATTTCAATCTCTCTCGCGTTTCTTTTTTGCTGAAAGATGCAGCAAAGGGAGAAACACTCTTGCGTCGGGTGATCCACTCAACGATGGTAGTGGCAGTGTCTAGCATTGCTTTTATCGAACTTATTGATATCCACAACCAAGGGTGGTAGTGTTACTTCCTGATTCTCCACCCACTGTTCGAGCAGACCGATGATCTGTTCTCGGCTACACGGTAAGGCGGTAATCGATTTAGATCTGTTCTAGGCCCTCTATTACCTCGCCCCGTGTTGTAGGGATGAAATGCAGGGGGCCTCCTTGTGTCGGTGTTGACCATAAAACGACCGTTAAATGCTGGTACCGACGCGGTATTAACCGAATGTTGCCACGTGTGCTCCACATTTCCTAGGCTCAGAATATCCGCGCAATCTGCTATTTTGGCTGCCGCTTCTTCTAATTCTACGAACGTCTAAAACTTAAATTTCGTGAGATTCTATTTGAACATGGGTGTCATTCCATGCACACTTATTTCCACTAGAGTTTTCTTCTTGTTGTCTTCATGGCACTCGAGGGATAGGTTCCGAAACCGCGTGATGAATTTTTTGATTTCCTCTCTCATTCTTTGGTTACACCTGCTGAGATCAATTATCGTGACCTTCTTCTTTATTGAATAAAATTTTCTTAAGAACAAAGTACTTATAGCCTCCCATGAATTTATGCTTCCGGGCTTCAGGTTATCATACCAGGTGAAAGCGGTGTCTGATAAAGATTTAGGGAATTATCTTAGGCACAATTTTCCATCGGATGCGTATGCATTCATCGTTGATAAAACCGACTAAGGTGTTTGTGAGCGTTTCCCCGTCTATCATAAGTCTTTAAATTGGGAGATGTATACTCTTTCGGGTACTGATACTCGGCTACCTCGACCGAGTAAGGGGTGTTCATGGAATCATAGCTATCATGCTTGACTACCCTATAGTGTTCTTCCAAGTACTTGGCAATTTCCTCTTGTGATGCTCCACGTGAGGACCCTTCTTCACCTATTATTTTCCTTGTGGCCACCGTTTCTTCCTCCGCTTGTCTCATGAGCTTCCGAAGCTCCTGTTGGCACCAAATGTGTCCTTCCATCTCGATTTACATGTCTTGCATAGTTTTCTTCTGCTGAGTGTCTTCCTTCTGTTGCTGCTTATTCTTGTTAGCAAGTGTCTCTACCTTTTCTGTGTGGGACGTTTGTACGATTGGTGTTGTTTACGATGGCTTGTCTTAGTGGCTCATTGTCACCACTTGCGTCTTCTATTATTACTTCGTCGTTATTTGATGAGCGTATAATTTATACATATTTACCGTCTAATTTTTATTTTCCATTACTTATAATTGTAATAATTTACAATTTTATTGTTTTAATAGGTGGTTCGCACAAATCCAAAGTTATGAGCTAAATACGGCTAAAAACGGACAAAATTGCATTGAAGTACGAAACTCAACCTCGCTGGGAGCTGGATGGACTATGGCACATATTTATAAGCTCTTCTGCACGAAGTAGTAGCTACATCGGACCGGGAATTGGAATAGGTCTGGTTGAAAAGTCTAGGCGTAGAAAAGGAGTTGGTCTGTTGGATAGAGATAAGGCGTCATATTTTTACCTGAGTTTTGGAGAAGTGAGCATGTGTGACAGAAAACACATGGTACAAGAAGAGAGTGAGATAGGGGGTAGGCGACGTGGCTGATTGGTGGACTTTTATTGGTTTTCATAGGAGTTGATGTTCACTTGAGACATGAATGTACAAAAGAAAAGAAAGAAAAGAAGAAGGTGGGCGTAGACTGCTTTGGTGTTGGGAAGTAGTGGGACCGAATAGGTTGTGTAGGTGGTTAGGTCCACGTGATTAGGTTCTGTTGGAGATTGAAAAAGTATAAATAGGAAAGAGAAGGAGGTAAGAATTGGTTGTTGGTTTAGCTAGAAATAGAGGTGGTCGATGATTGGCTAAGAAGGCTAAAAGGACATCACATGGTGAGTGATGAGGAGTTGGAAAAGAGGGCTAGGTTCTCTTTTGACTTTTGGGAAACATTATAAAAGAAAGAGAGAAAAAGATTTAGCGGGTTCGTTTTTTGGAGGCGAAGAATTTATGGAGGTTAACGGCTGGAAAAGGGAAGTCTGTGGAAGAGGTTTGGCGGCCATAAGAGAGTGAGTTCGCTGGATTTTTCTGGGTTGGAGGTTTTGACGGCGGTTGTGAATAGTGAAATCTCTCTATCTCTACTTTTGTTGATTATTTTTAGAAACCTATAGTCATGTTCTGATTTCATTGTAACTAGGGTTTTATGTTGATACCACTTTGAGTAATAGGCTATTTGAATTGATTTATTGAGCAAAAGACTACTATGATTTGAATATGATTAGATCTTGAATACCATTTATTGATTTAATGATAATATGACTTGTTGCTCCACCGGTTCTGTACAATACAGTAACCTTTGCATATAATTGTTAGGGTCATAAATATGTTTGTACTATTATTTGATATTTCATGCTTGAGTTAAATCCTTTGATGGGGTATGCTTAGAATTGCAAGTATTATTTGTGAACCTACATTTAGTTTCATATAAATTTCTCGCTAATACAATTTGATTGTGTATGCTGAGACCTAGAGCTTTTGATGCGCCATGCTTAGGGTCTCCAAATGATATTTGCGACTCTAATACACATAAAAGGTGATATCGATAGAACGGACAATAGATAAATATTCTGGAGTTATGTTTCATTTCAGTAATTGAATATAAATAGTGGTGGATACTAAAACCCTTGTTACTGATTCTCCCGTTTGATTTATTTATTGAGTCTAGTTTTAGTTTTATTTATTTCATTCTTAATTCTAAAAATCCAAAATATCATTTCTGGTTAATTGATTAGGAATATTACAATATTTTCCCGCTCCCTGTGTGTTCGACCCGTATTTGCCGCTCGGTTATTGGCAGAGCCGAGTACCTGTACCTCCCTATGGTCGGCTCTTTACATGTGTACCTGTAATTGTACCCTGTATTACTCGGTTCGGTTCTGGAACCGTACCTGTCTGTTCGGTTCGATTCCGGTCATGTACCTGTCTCAACTCTGTTGTAGTCTCAAACAACACAAGAGTCTAATATCTAATGTAAGTTTACTGCCAAAACTGCTTACAACAAATCCTATAATCTATATAATACCAATCTTGTTTGCAACATCCAAAGCATCATAATCTGGAGTTAATCTCACATAAGCCTTCTTCGTTCCGTCGGGCCTGAAGTCATAGGATATCCAATACAATAGAGTTAGTACATGGGCTATAAGTTTTCAGATAGAATTAAATTCAGAACCATAATCAAGAAAGATGTAGCTGGTTGCAAATGAGTAGATTAAGTGTTCTTGAAGTCAAAGAACTCGAGAAATATTTTGGAGCTTACCTGATAAGGGTGTTCACTTTCTTAGTATGGATATCGTACATCTTCTTGATTGCATCCTTAATTTTCTTCTTATCAGCACGGATATCAACAATGAATACCAGGAAGTTGTTGTCTTCAATCTTCTTTATTGTTGATTCTGTTGTAAGCGGGTATTTCAGAATCTGGTAATGGTCAAGCTTGTTCCTTGGTGGTGCACTAATAAGAGGGTACTTGGGTTTCCTTGATGTCTTCAATGTCTTTGTCCTGTGAAAGGTGACTGACGTACGGATCTTCTTCTCCTTCTTCTTTATCGTTGATTCTCCAGCTTTGACTGCCTTGGCATATTTCACAGCATGTGCCTTTGGGTCGGCCTTCTTTGTTGTAGCAACTACATGACAAGCAGATGATATCACATAGCCAATAAATACCAACAACATTCAAAATAAAGAAACACTCCATCAATTTATATAAAATATATCAGCATCCAAATCTGACACAAACCCAAACATGGTTGTTCAACAAAATGCAAGATCAACAAAACAGTATAAAACTACAAACCCAAGGAAAAAATGTTTCAGTTTGTGCAAAAAACTAAACACAAAAACAAACCATTCATAGATCTCAGTGGTCTTTGTGCAGTTACTGATACTGGATTTCTCTCACTGGTTATGAACTGTGATGCTGGTTTAGCAAAGGTTTATCAAGTGGATACATAAATATCATAGATGCTTCAGTTACTTCCTTGGCTAGGCTTCATGGAGAGACCCTCCAAATGCTAAACCTTCGTGCCTGCAGTAAGGTTGCTGATGATAGCTTGGGTTCAGTTGGAGTTTTGTGTTATTTACATATTTCGTCATTGCATCACTTTCTTGTGCAAGAGCTCAGATTGCAGTTCCTACCCTCGGGTGGTTGATCTCACATATAAGACAAGAGTTTTCCTTGTTTTGGTTGTTTATCCTATGATAATAGTTCAAGAAAATGTGCTTTAAACTGCAAATGGATATGCAAAGAACTGACTTCTTTAAAGAGTAACTCGTCAAATTATGTTGTTTTGATTCAGTATATTTATCATACAACGAACTTGAAGTTCACAGAGAGACCTAATTCTGATCAATCTACACATTAATATCCAGAGACAATAAAAACTAAAACTACCCTTCTCACAGTACCTCTCATAGATCAAACTAGGAAAGCTTCATTTGAAATATTCAAACAAACTAAAACAGAAAAACTACTAAAAGATAAACTGACATCCTATAACACACAAACAAACCATTTAACAATACACACATTTAGGGTTCATAACATCATCATATCATAACCCAAACATACTCAAACACGAATCTGTTACGAACATGCCCTGAAATCTGATAAAAATTACCTTTAGATGGAGGAGCCATTGTTAGCTACTGAACTTCTTTCATACTGAAATTAACACCAGAAAAAGATCAGAAAATCCTAAAATGAAGAAGGAAATTTGATATTAACGAAACCCTAACAGAGAGAGACGAACCTGGTTTTCGATTGATTAGAAGGAACCGCTATTGGGAGATTGTTTTCGATTGATTAAAACCCAAATCAGATGAATCAGTAAAACAAGTAAAGAGAAAAAGAAAAATCTAAAAAAACCCAAAACAAACAGAAACCCTTACTAATATATCAAACGATTCAAACCTTAGTAATCACTGAGTGCATCAAATTTCCCTTCTTTTTTCTCTGTTTGTGTTAATACAAGGTGGTAGTGGTACAATACTAGTGGTGGGGGCTGTGATTCACGAGATACTGGTAGTGGTAGTGGCGTCGTTGGGGTGGTGATGGCGTTGTTGGGATGGTGATGAAGAAGAACAAGAGAATAAGTGGTTCTGAACTCTGAAGTAAAGTCGTGAAAATGATTAAGTGAATACTTGACCTAGAAATAAACATTTAGGATTAATGATCTTTTATCTAATCAACATCTTAAAACAACCGGTATATTCGGTTTGGTACGGCTCGGTTCTTAGGTAGAACCAGTACTTGGTACCTGGGTATAGTCGGTTCTCTATTTTTGTCCTTGTATCTGTCCCGAGCTCCTTGGTTTCGATCCGTTTCTGTCACGGTTCTGTCGGTTCCGGTCCGGTCCTTCGGTTTTGGTCGGTTCCTGTGCAACCCTAGCCGCTTCTACATTGTAGACGACGTGCGATTGCGGTCATATTATATAGGTTTCTCAGAATCTTATCAATTTTTGCCACCACTGCCGGGGAGGGGTTGTGGAATATTATCGTTAGTATTTTTGATTTTCTAATCATAGTTTAGGTTTTTATTTAACTTATTTTTTATTTTGTACAATATTTTTATTTTTATTTTTATTTTATCTTTAGGATTTTTAGTTCTTTTTGACTAGTTTTGTGTCTTAGAATTTTGTTTCAGGTACTTTTGGGGTTGCTCTTGGTCGTCTAACTCAACAAAATTCGTCTGCTGCAAAATACTCACGAGTTTGTTGCTTGTGAGTTATATATTGAACGATTAGGACAGGTTGGACGCTCATTACTCTAAATTGTGAATGTTGATACGAGGTACTAGTACTTTCTTTTACTATTCCTTTTTTTATAGACTTTCCCTTTTAATCGTGTTTTACACATGCCACCCTTTAACCCCTTATTATTGGTAAATTGCCATCTGTCATTCTTATCCTCAACTTATCCTTTTATTCCTCTCATGTCCTCATACTTCCATGGGCATATTCCTAAGTGTTTGGGCTTGACCCCTAAATTCCTAAGGTGATGATGAACTTAAACAAATCTAGTAAGATGACTCCTCTTATCCATGGGTAGTCATTTTTTAGGTATTAACAGTTGCAAATCTTGTATTTAACCTGTGTGGTGTGTTTTCACCTGCCATAGAACCTTCGTAGGGGTATAGTGGTGAATGAGGTGATGTTGGACTAGTAGTGGTATACACTGACTGGTAGTGATGGATGGAGCAAGTGATGATGTGAAGGTGGTCATAAAATTGTGAGAATGGGTGGTGATGATGGTGTTGGAAAACAATTGTGGGAAAATGAGCTTTAAAATTTTTATTAAAATAAATAAAATATTATGTCTATGTAGGTTTGAGCTCTTGACCAATATTGGTTACTTGACATGTTTTGGATTTTCTTTTCTTTTATTTTTTTGTATGAATGAAAAACTTTAGCCCCACAACGACGAGTTTCCACTTCTTAAGTTATATTAAGAGATTATATAAACAAGTTTTTCACAACCTACTGTATAATCCAAGGAAAAAGAGTTTCTCTATATTTTTGGAGAGACCAAAAGAATAATAATTTTTTATTATCTTTCTCAAGTTTTCAAGATTTTTCCTTGAAGGGTTTTTTTGAGTTTCCAAGCTCAAGTTGGACATCTACTATAAGTGCTAGTAGTAGGCGTAATAGGGTGTTTTATCCTGAAGGCATCCTTCTGATGGGACTATAGCATTACTTTTTGAATGTAGCTGGGTGGTATAATATCTTAAGGACAGCATGTCGAACATGTGACTCAATCTGTGTTTCCGAAGTTTTGCTACATACCATGTTGCTGTTGCGGAAATATGAGGAGCTCATCCGTTTTGACAATTAAATCACTTCTATTAAGGAGCTAAATCAACAATCTTTTGCAACAATCAAAAATGAAGAAAATCAAATTATCAAGATATTGTCAGTACTCATCTTATCAAAATATTTATTACTAAGATATAGTTATCAAGTTTACAATCATCAATAAGTGACAAAATTTGGTAATAAAACACTCAAACACTTTTGGGTAAATAGATATCAATTCAACCACATTTCATCACTTAACCTTCTTGTTACACTAGCTACTAAAAGATAATTTATACCTCACTATCCATATAACTATGGTATACTAGTGTATTATGTTTCTCATATTTTTAATAGAAGGTGACAAATTTGAAATGGTTTAGAAACCGCTGATACACAATTATTAACCAAACATGTGATTCACGCCAATTAATATCACACAAAGCATATATAATCAAAATGATTTAGAAAAAAAGCAAGTTGATACACAACGGATTCAGTATCTTATTATTAATTAGCAATGTGATACTAATTAACATATAAAGAGATTATCACTTTTAATTCACAATGATCAATTTTTTACTTGCTCTAATTTGTTTACGAGAGTTTTATTTCAACTAAACTGAAATCTCAAGTCTATTATGGATAAAAGTACTCACTCGTACCGTTTTTCATGTTATATCCAAAGTGACAAAGTACCACTATAAATGGTTGCAAGATCTCACACTAATCTAGAGCTTTGACATAGTTATTGATATTCTGGATAGACATGCACAACATTTTTGCAAACACCATATCCCAAAAACCATAATTACAAATCAGGAAATAAAATATGAGTTTTAAAATAACATCTAGATCTACAAACTTCATTTGAATCACCATTTTAAAAAGCTCATAATTATGCTAGAGAAACTAATTTAGTCAACAACATTTGGTGACTATGAAAAAAAAAAAGCTTATACAACTTTAAAAAATTTGAAATTTGGTGTGGGTAACTATCAAGATGTCTACTATATTCAGTTAAAAGGATTCATCGAAATTCATTCTAAGTTTAGAGATATACTCAAAACTTTACAACTGACCAAAAAACTCAATTTTGTTATTTCACTTCACAATTTACATCCTTAGTTTTCCAATATAGTATCAACGTCAACGATTCACAAATCAATCATTTATTTTTGATTCTTACTAAAACTTAATGTCTTAATATTGTTGGGGTGCAACAATTAAAAATGAAGAAAATCAAATAAACAAAAGTTGTTGATACATAGCTCCTTAATAGAAGTGATTTGTCAAAACGGATGAGCTCTTCATATCTTCGCAACAACAACATGGTATGCAGCAAAACTTTGAAAAAACAGAGTGAGTCACGTATTCAACACGCTGTCCTTAAGATATTAGCATTTGGCCACGCTCAAAAATGATGCTATAGCCCCACAGGACGGAACTTGAGCTTGTCAACTCAATAAAACCCTTCCAGGAAAAATCTCGAAAACTTGAGAAAGATAATAAAAAATTATTATTCTTTTGGTCTCTCCAAAAATATAGAGTAACCCTTTTTTCCTTGGATTGTACAGTAGGTTGTGAAAAACTTGTTTATATAATCTCTTAATATAACTTAAGAAGTGGAAACTCATCGATGTGATCAATATAGGTCAAGAGCTCGAACCCAAATAAATATAATATTTTATTTATTTAAATGAAAGATTTAAAACTCAATTTTCCGCCATTGTTTTCCAACAGGTGGTGGGTCTTCAATAAGTTGATGGGTTGTCTGTTGGAGTAGGGCCTGTGGGGAAGTGTTGTGAGGATGCAGTGGTTTTGCTCTGTTTTGTGTTTATATTTCAATTTCAAATTTAAAGTTTTCATGAATAGAGTTGTTGGTTAAATTTTTCATCTGACAAATATAATTACTTGAAATATAAAGTTTTCATTAATTTAAACAACAACTACATTACAAGCTCATTAAAATTAAAAATAACACTATTAAAGCAAAACTAAACTGGAAATTGAAAAACTTCATCATCATCTGAATCATCAATACCGATTATATTCAGCCTCTTCAAAATATCCTTTTGTTTCTGTAGATAATATTTTCGTTCCGCTAAGGCTAGGTTACTAAGATCCATACCCATGATTGTATTATCTTGTTGGTCTTGCGATTGAGACGATATTTGTTGGCTTGAAGTACTGCCCACCTCTTTCTCCCCTGAAGATATTTTGCTCGCGATCTTTCTTTTATCTTGCTTCTTTTTAGTGTTTTTGGTCCCTACGGGCCTCGTCATATGCTTGTAGTTCCAACGAATCTCTCTATTAGAATCTCTCTATTAGGTATTACTTCGGTCCCACTTTGAGCTGCTATAAAGTCTGCATGCTAGTATCCATCTCACGTCAAAAACGGAAACTGAATCGTTGTTTAACAATAGTATGTTAAAAAGTAAAAATTCAATACTTTTGTTTATGCTCATTGCGCAGATAATTTCAAGGCTTTCTGAATATATAAAGTTTACCAAAATTCGATATATAGTATGAAAGATGTAATAATTTTAAATTTTTATCTTGCTAATTATAAAAATGGTATTTTTTGTAAATACCAAAAAATTAATCCGACAACTGATTTAGGAAAATCCAACGAATATAGCTAATAGTTCAGATGGAAAAATAAGCTTTATATCCGATGGCTGAATTTTGAGATTGGAAAATCTATTGATTGAATTTTATGGATAATAATATTTGGTCAGTGTTTTTTATTTGTGTTGTTCTCAGAGATAGTTTGTTCTAGCCTTTCCCATCATGGTGTTAGGCTAGCTAGTGTTCTGCCAATCTTTACACATTCGAAAAGAAAACTAGGAGGTGGAAAAGCGTTTAAGCAGGTTGCATCTGCATTGGTTTTTTGGGCCAAAGCAATGGCTGCATGATTTGCCTTCTTAACCACACACATAAAACTTAAAGTTGATGTTTTATCCTACTATCAGATCAGCCAAGCCTGCCTGCCTGCGTGTGCCAGCTGAGATTGTGTTTTCACCATCTCACCGTCCCATTGATGTATGAAATAAAAATACTACAGTACTCTAATATGCTTAAACAATAATATGATGAAATAAAAATACTTGGACCTCTAACAAGTAAAGTAACACAATCAAGAGGATTTGCTGGCGCTCTTTTTCCTTTCCTCGAGAAGAGCAACATAAGCCTTCTTCTTTTCCTGGCCTATCTGAAACAATGAAATAGCAAAGTCTGTAAATTGATTTTGAAGAATACTAAGTACAAACCAAGAGAAAACAGTTGATGCGTTCTATTACTTGACATTAAATATCTTGTAAAAGAAAATAATAAAGAAGATAAAGGTAGAGAGTAAGGGAACAAACAAACTGTTTGTATACCTTTATTGCTTTGGCCAACTCCCTCTGCTTGCAACTCTGCATAATTCCATCCATCACGACAGCATCCATCGTGGATTGCTCAGCTGCACACAGATGAATTTTCATCTTCTCATCGATACTGTCCAAATACTTCGCCGGACTGGCAGCAGGATATGGCACCCTTTCAAGCTCTGACTTCAGTTCTGTGTGATACCGCATTTCAAGCTTATCCATCTGAAAACAACATGATTCAGAAAGTGAGAACCAAATAGGACTCACTTGCCCTGAGATACAAAAGCCTCTTAGAAATGATTCAGAAAATGTATATGCTAAGAAACAGAAAATAATTAATCCATGAAATGAAAATTTATATGACTCTCAACTCACATGCATCATTCCTAATCTACCTTGCCAAAGCACCAACTCTCTTTTTTATTTTAACACTTTCTGATTTTGTATTCATCATACCGAGTTCTACCTCCCAAAATCGAAAAACTGAAAGTTCCTTATGATGCTCAAAGTATAAACTTCTATATCAATTACCTCGAGCTTCCTTTCCGCAGTTTTAATATCTTCTGTTCGACTGATAATTCCTTCAGCCAGCAACCTCTGAGGACCATTCAGATTCTCAATTTCAAATCCTGGCATAGGCAAAACTTCTTTATTCACTGCAGATTTTAGGTGTTCAATTGTCTCGGCATACTCAGGAACATAACTCTCTCCCTTGTTGTCAACAAAAGGTGACAAATGTGGAGGAGGTGCCCTAAAAAGAACACCAAAGGCAAGTTGTAAATAAAATTTTATCAAACACGGGTTCAGGTTCCTTAATAAAACATAAGTGTAGTTAAAGGAAATTGTACGACCAGTGTGAATTATGTATACCTTCCAACCAAGTATCCATCTGTTGGTAAAACGACTCGTGCATTCACACAATCATAAATCCATTGAGGCTGAACATATTCCCTGGAGAGGAAGACATGACCTTGTGTTGGCCTATCAACGATCTGCCATAAAAGAAAGAAGCTTCAAACCTCAACATAACTGGACATAATTCGAATTTCAAAGGACATCTCTGTTCCTAGGTAGTCTTGATTTTGCACCGCAATAATAAAATTTCTTAATTCCCACCGCAATAATAAATTTTTTGCACCTACCTGATGTGTGATTCCATCATCAGTTTCCTTAAATGGAGATCCTTTTCCCTCCCAGGAAACTGCACCTCCAAAGGCTGGAATCACAAAAAGTAAGGACTCTCTGGGTACCTAACAATCAGCAGAAACAGAAAAATAAATTTCAATTCCAGTATAAATATAAAAACAAAAGAAGGAGACATGCATAGAACATTGGATGATGTAATCACAAAAAAAAAAAGATTGCTGGTCATCCACTTCTCTGTTGAATATCAAATACCAAGAGTCGATGGAGAAATAAATTTTAGTCATTCGTTAAGGAAACGCTCAAATAAACAGATATCTAATTGACCGCATGCCTACTCAGGAAAATATCCATGCCAGGTTGTCTCTTATAAGCTCCAATTTAATTAAAGATAACAGATCACAGTAGCACCAGTGGAGGAGAATTACCATAACACCAAATTGTTGTCAGCTAAATCCTAGTATCAATACTACTCCTTTAAAGTAGAAGGGTAAGAAAACTTGCCTCGCGACTTAAGAAAATCTTCAAATCTTTAAAGAGCATTTTACATTCCCTTGTTTCATCATCCTCTTTAACTTCCACAGTAGTGCCCTCAACAATTTGCATCAGCGCACCTGGTTCATTTGCAGGAAGCTGATGCTGGAGTTGAGCTAGTCTAAGTTCAGACTCCTCGGTTTGTGTCGCTTCCTTCCCAACCTGAGATTCTAGCAGAGAGGCCCTTGAGTTAGCAGCAATGTACTGGGACAAAGCGTACTGCTCTGCATAAGAAAGATGGAAACAACAGAAGTCGTAATCAACTCAGGGGAGTTAAAATAGAAACCATGCTGGTAACTGATACTTGGCTTAAAACAAACCAGGTAGCACACGAACTGGGATAGGTTGCACCAAAGGTCTAACCTGCTCCAATAGCTTCTAGACGAGGATCAAGAGTAGGTGGATAATTCACATTTATTGAATGATACAGTCTGCAGTTGATAAAGGCAAGGAGAGTCTGCAAAGACAAGGAAAGTTAAAATCAAGGAGAACACGGGGCACCTGAGAGTATAAAAAATGTGGCTAATTAAGTGCAGATGTCAAATAGGATCACTTTATCAAGCATAACATTACAGAGTTGGTACATACGTAGTAGACTTATATTGATCATAATATATGAAAAGAAAACTCAGTTCTGTAGCAGTATAGCATTATCTGACATACATTGGCTTCGTAGTAAGCAATGCACAACAATTTTCAATTCTGGTAACATAGATATTCAATCTTTCTCAATTACTCTCATGAATATTTTCAATATTTACATACTTTCTCTCTTAACCATGGTGTTATTTATCTTTTGACATTCAACTGATTAGTGATTATTCATTTTCTCATCGGCAGATAGACCACACTCCAGTTAAAGAAAAATGCTTTCGTCAAAACTAGAGAACATACCCTAGACTAGAACAGTTGAGAACCAAGAAAAAAAGGTGGTTGAGAAATAGAGAAGGAAGAAATCATAGAAGTCTAACCTCGTAGAATTCCAAAAAGGTTAACATGACCTTAAAGTCGACATCATCAGTAATTAGTTGCTGTAACGCATGAGGAGTTAACCAAGTAATTTTTTGCCCCTCAACCTCAACCTGCATAAATGAACGTCAGTATGTACAAATTCTTCAGTGAGAGTATTTTTAAGAGTACAAGGAAAAGAATAACAAATAAATCACCTGGTAATATATTCCTTTCACACATATAAAGGTTTTTCTTAGCCTATTTGTTCTGGAGATGTATGCCTGCCATTCATGGCTCAACCTAAAGAAATGACTCATTAGAACCTGAGTGTGATTATTTAAAGACGATCAACAAACAACGAAACAATAAACAAATTCTCGCAACTAACACAATAGCACAGGAAACGAAATGTAACGTGTTTTTTTGCAATTCACCACAACTCAACTAACCTTTGACAGTTGTGGATACGCTTTACTTGAATATGCTCACTCTCAACAGCGGGTAAAGCAGCGAATAAGTGCACCATAGTAAGACAATCATCTAAATCCCTAAGTGCATCAATGAAAGTAGGATACCTAAACCAGTAACCACAAAGTCACTCAGTGAATAAAAACCTCCACAACAACAAACACAAATACATCAATTTAAATAACCAACTGACCTTTCCTTGATAACTCTATCAAGATTGTAAGTCGGTTTTCTTGACATCAACAGCTCAGCACGAGCATTGTTCTTCTTTGCCACTGCTTTCTTTATTTTGTCTTCATATATTTTTTTTTCTCGTAGAATTTGGATTAGCGGATCATGCTGAATGATACTAATATCCTTAACATCGTAATAAGTCTTATGGTTCCCTTCAAACTTCTTCTTCGGCTCACGTGGAAAAACTCCCTTTAGAATACATATTTTCCTAAAATATAATTTCAAAGCAGTGATCAGACTTAAAACCGTCTATCAACCTTAATTATGAGATAAAGCTATTGATAATAATACTTAATTTAACCCCTAAACCCAGAAGGATCAATATTAAAATAAATTCAGCAAAGAAATATACCTGAATACAGGTAAAGTAACTTGTAAATGTCTAATTGCTTTTGTTCTTGTAATGTATTTGGCTTCCTTCTTCTTCCCCTGTAATCGGTAAAAACACAAAATCAATCAGAACAATCTCAAAAATCAAATTAATTAGCTAAGGTTCATGAGATAAGTGATTACAGGAGGTCTGTAATGCTTCGGCATTTTTCCGATTGTTTTTTGAGCTTCCGAAACAAAACGAAGCCCTAAAGAAGTTGAGAAGAAGTCTGACATATATTTTTCCTATTTATAAGTATGCACAGCATGGGGGCTAGTAATCAAGCACCGCTGGTAGCTGCCACAAAGGCCAGACGCCGATACCCTCAAGACCTCTCAATATGCTCAACGAACCGAGGGTCAAACCGGAACCCGTATATGTAACTATCATGTTTGGTACGGTTTTAAACTGGTATCTACTCAATTCTGGTCCCGGGTTTGTATTTATGGTAATTTGGCAATTAAAATTTTAATTTAATTTATGGGTCGGTTTAACCCGTTTTGAACCGAATTTCGGTTCATGTATTATTAAATACTTAGTAGTTAGTACTTCCTATTGTATGTGTGAGAAAGTGAGAGAGATAAAACTTGATTATGTACATGCCAGCAGTGCTTGAAGAACGATTTCCGATCATTACCGTTGCCAACAAACGGTCAATGTCAATCAAGATCGACAAATAACAATCATATATAACTTCCGTTATCACCAAAATAGCAGCCGCACAATATGCATTTTTATGTGCCTGTTACAACATGTATCATAAAAATGTACTCCTACGTGCCTTTATAACATTCTACCTTAACATTGCATGCTAATTTGATAGAAAAAAATACGATTCATACATGAATCGAAAATTTGATCTACGTACCACAATCTAAATCATTTTCGCAAACGCGCCCTGTAGATATTTGAACCTTTTTTGGGTATAGTTTGACTTGGGAATATATTAGAACCGATGTCGGTAGTGTTGGTCTACCGGTTTTGACTTTTAATCCCACTACATGAGACGCTACACTCGGTTTCGATCCAGTTTTTCAGTTTTGGTCGATTCTTATGCATCCATATGCTCAACAACTCAATAGTTTGCATTGCACCCATGATTGGGCAAAATTTGTTACGAGGAGGCAAAAATAAATTGTGGTAGGCATGAAGGCAAAAAAAAAAAAACTTTGAACAATTAAGTTTTTATAGGCACAAAGTAAAGAAAAGAGAAGAAGATAAATTTTATTATTCTGTATAGTATTACAAGAATTTATGTCGTTATTTACAGGGATAGGAGAATCCTTAATAATAGACACAAAGGCATCTTAGTAAATAATTATTGGTTTATAAAATTACAATGATGACCATTGTGGCTAAGTCATTACAAATATACCATGAAAACTCAAAAGAGAAAAACCTGAAATTGCATAAGCATGTATAGACTCAAATAGTGTTGGATACACATATGTTGCCTTATTAAAACCTTGACAAGAAAAACCCAGTAGGACAAAACCTTGACAAATGAAAAAGAGTACAATGTGATAGTCTAGTGAATGTGCCTCTAATGATGAGGGTCCCCCTGGAAAGACTTCAGTCAAATTTTGGCTTGCAAATCTTCAAGACATGACTTTTCCATTTCGATTAACGAATTTGTTGAATGAAGGAGATCGCCATGCTTTCATGAAGAAATTTGTTACCCAATGAAATCTTCTTTTGTGTCTCACAAGCAATATTGTATTCGATTAACAGTGTTTTTGAGTCTTCGTGCTTCTTTGACTTGTGTCAAGGATTGCTAGTTTCTCGAGATGATTTGCAAAAGTAGTTGATGTAGTTTATTTAATAAAGTGCAAGATACGAATAAATTAATTACCATACGTGATTAAAAACCATATTTGGGATTAAACCTTATGTGGTTCAAAAGGACATCCAAATTCATAGGAGATGATTATGTTAATTTTGTCTAGTCAAATATGAGCATCCACTTAATAACCGAAATTATACGACTCCCCATTGGATGATCACCATGTTGAATAAATTATCTCACTAAAACCTTGCCAATAAAAGTCAGACAAAATATGGACGAAGGAAAAAAAGCACAATACCAATATTTTGAATTTCATTAAACGTCATTGAGATGTTGCCTCGTTAAAACCTTGTCAGGAAAACCACATGGGATAAAGAGAAAAGAGTACAACTTTTGAGATCAACGGATGTTAACTCAACTATATGAGTATTACAGAAAACAAGCATCAAAATCATAACTTTAATTTATACCCTAGACAAGTTTTATGCAAGCATAATAATTAAACTGCATATTTAAAAATAAGATTTATACTGGCGAAAGCATGGATTTTAGTGTTTTTAAGGACTCCTCAAGAGACATATAAAGCTGATATCATCAACTAATATGTATTTTTGTCTTTTACCTATTATCTTAAAAACACAGAAAGGATTGCTAAACTTGACATAGTCGAGTCAAGTAGTTGCCTGAATATAATTTGAATCATCCCGGACTACAAATTCAAGCATGTTCTCCGACCATATACGAATCATTCAAGGACTACCACGCCAAATGCATCATTAATAAACCAATCATAAGATCTTCGAAAAATAAAACCCTCAAATTGTTCTTCGAACGACCATAATTCCCTCATTGCGTATTTTTGTTGGGGAAATTGGCACCCCGAGCGCAGCGAATCATAGGATCATAAAGGGGAATTGGTGATTTGAATCAAACAAGGAGAAATAATAAGAGAGACAAAAGATAAACAAGCACACAACCACAACACAAGATATAAATGGATCACCTTTACATGCTACATCCACGACCAATACCATCAGAAAAACTTTCATTACAGTCAAATACCATCACATGCTCTTTCCACAACCCACAGAACAAAACCCAAATAGAAAGAGTTAACAACATATACCCGAAAACACCATTGAAGAAACCTTAGAAATCAACTCTCTAACCATTCTTCTACCAGCCTCATTTCTTCTCTTCCAAACCTTCTTCAAAATTTCCAGTAATAGAGGAGAAACATGGAAACACTATAAACTTGGTTTAGGGAAAAGCCATAAACCCAAAACCCTAGAACACCAAAATTCTCTCTCTACAAGTTTTTCTCTCACACTGATGTTGACCTTCACGGTTGCACTCGACCCTCCCAACAAAGAAACCAAAAACCTAAGCATAAGGTTTTACCACTCTTCTAGGTTGGATTATTAGATACCTCCAATTCTACTCCTATATATGGAGAACACAAACTTAACCATTAAGAAATCCTAACTTTAGGAACAAGTTTTCCTAACTTGGCTCTTATGTTCCTAAACTTTAGGAACAAGTTTACACAAATAGAGTTTGACCAAACTCAAACTCTTTTGACATACCGAATAAACCTACAATTGTGACTAACACCAACCTGTAATTTTCAAGCTTGGAAATTTTAAGGTGTAAGTCTTGGATCCCAAATTGCGTCAACCGTGAAATTATTTTAATCCAACCTAATTTGGATCATATGCCAACCAATCACATATGTCGATATTTTTTTACAGAGAGTTTAATAACCACCATCATTTATTATTTCATAAATGAATATTTGATAATCTTTATCGTACTACGATCCCACATAATTTTCAAGTATATGCTATTGAAAAGTTCAGTCAATTACTGGTACCAACAACGCCCTTCACGAGCATCATAATCTCTTCAACTTCCAGTAAGGAGATATGAACTATGATTATGTGAATCTTGTTTTAGTAGTCTCAATTATAGCACTAACCTCTTAAAGAATGTTACCTAGCTATTTGCTAGATGTTACTGGATTTGCCTTTACAAGAGGCATTAGCTTATATGAAAATAAAATAAAATATTTCGCGCCAATCATATAGTTGTAATCTTTATCGATTTGATCACGATAGGAGAGAAATTGATATAACTTTTAAGTTCATTAACTCCAACTTTTCGTAGTGTATATATAGTCTCCCCCTGATTATGGCGGAAATTCTCATATACAAAATTAAGTTTTGTAGAGTATTATCTGATATTTCGAGGACATATACTCAAGTACACATGTACCATCAACCATGGATTGCTTTTGTTAATAGCCAAAATCACATAAAATATGCAAATCCTATGAGTCCGAAAAGATAATCATTCACTTTATAATGAAATTATAGACACTTTCTTTATCGATCTTTTTTCAATAAAGAACAACTAAGTCATTTCAATGACTAATCATAAAAGCTAATTAACAAGTCGCATGCTCATCCATTGCCCTTTAGTGTCCTGGTGTATTTCAACTACAAGTGGAACAAATTCAAATTTTGGAGATTATTACCATGAGTAAAAATTAAACTTGCTCAATCCCTTAAAAATGCAACAACTTCTCATCTCACTGGTGTTTAAAATAGTGAATGTCATTTAAAATAATATATCATCCTTTTAGGATCGATTGACAAACCATTTTCAATTAGCTGATATAATTCTTTTTAAAAAAATAAAAAAATCATATATCGTCATTTTTTTTAGAGAAAACCAGCTCTGCGGTTGATGTATGGTTTCTTTAAAGGAATAAAAATCAATGGTTTATTTGTTAGATAAAACCTATTTGATGTGGTAAAGGTTTTTTTGTAAAACTATGAATTGTGTCATTCTTTTCGAATTGGCAAAAAAATTAAACCATATTGGCTAAAAAAATTAGAATGCTATTTTCTTTTTACATCTCATATCGCGGAACCGATATAGAAAACCAATACCAATTGTTTAAACAATATACCAAAATTGCATCGAAAATACATTGTTGATTTAGTCATCCCATAAAAAGTCTACTTTGTGGTTGACAGATGATTTCCTCTAAAAAATAGAAATCATATATATAAATTTTATGATCTTCGTCCAAATGATAAAAGATACCAAACTTAATTGGTTGTATGTTTATAAACCACGCATGTGATTAATTACCGTAAAGCAAATTAAGTCATGATAACACCAATTTTTCGTAATTACAGTTTCATTAGAAGAGCAAAAATTATAAACCGTATTCGAATGAGGTTTTTCTTTCTTTAAAAAAATTTAAAGAAAAAAAATCGAACTTATCGGCAGTATCGATCACCCGCATATAACGATATATAATAATAACAAAGCATTAAGCATCTGAATTACTGTAGGCAACCAAAAAGTAAAAGAATGCATGTGAAGAGGAAAATACATACACAAAACAGTTTTATAGAGTAGCAACATAACCTTTAGAGGGAAAAGAGAGACTTGGGGAAGACCTACATCGTCTTTGGATGGTGAGAATTCCCATTCTACTCCTCCTCCTTTCATTAACCCTCGTGTCCCTGCAACAAGCATTGCAGACGCCTATTTAGGGATTATCGTCCACGAGTATCCTGACATAGGTTTGACCTTAGAGGTTTATATGAAATTAATGTTGTCTGGACATCAGGTTGTGGGCCGGGGTTTTTTTGTGCCTAAGAAACACGTCGCTTTATACACCAAAATCTAGAAGAGATATGATTATATCGCCACTAAAGAGTTAATTACATAAATACACATATGCTCTAGTCACCATAGTGAGTTGTCTCATCCCCATAATTGAAGAGATGGAGAATGCGACTCTTCATAACATTACCCTCTGGTTGATGCAAAAGTGGAAGAATTTGTTGTCTACTTATGAGTCAATGAAGTTTAACGTGGGTTGGCTTCATCAGCAACTTGAAGTTATCAAGGTGGACCGTGCAGATATTGTTGCTAATACTATCTCGTCTTTAAATGCCATCTTGGAAAAGGAGGACACTTTGGCAAAGGAGTCAGTAAAGGTGGATATGATCCAAGATCTGAAGACTAGGACTGCAAATTTTTGAGAAAGAATGGAAATGCTTTATAAGAGAGATTTTCACCTATTGGACGGATTGTTCTAAGATATGAAACTGAGCTCACGTAGATTTCCCTTTCTTTTTTCTTTTTTTTGAACAATCCCTCTTTTGACCAAATAGGTAATTTTAAATGGATGGTAGTATCGGTTTTAAGATGGCTTGGTGTTGAACTCTGTTTTTTGGATTGGCTTTTGAGTTTTAAATATCAAACACCAAAAATAATTTGTATTTGATTTTAAAGGAGTTGAGTTTACATTAACTTATCTATAAAAAGACTGAAATGTCTAAGCGTAGTAAGCTTTGTGCAACTTGCCATTGATTACAGTTCCTACGTATTTCCATTTACGACGACATTCTTGTAGTATCAGCTAGAAACTAATTTAGAGATCACGTAAGGACCTTCCCATTTGGGAGAAAATTTTGGCGCATAAATGTCTTGTTTAATATGTTTTGTTGTTTTCAACACCAAATCGCCCACTTGAAAAACCCTAGGTCTCAGAGTCTTGTTGTATGCTTTGGAGACTCTGCACCGTTAGGACTCTGCATATCTCTCCGCCTTAGCTCGTCTAGAGTCGAGGATATCCAATTCCACTACCCTGAAGTTGGACATTTCAGTTATATCCCACTGAACTCCACTGGCTTCTGCAATCCTTGTTGATAGGATTTTGATCTCGGCTGGGAGACTAATGTCAGCGTCATACACAAGGGAATATGGAAAAGTTCCATTACAGCTCCTAGGTGAAACTTGGTATGCCCATAATACCATGGGTAATTGCTCATGCCAAGTTCTGGGATTATCATGTATAGTCCGGTTAAGAGACTGAATCAATATCTTGTTGGTGTTCTCAACTTGTCCATTTCCTTGAGGATACTAAGGAGTAGAGAAGACCTGCCTGATATTGTACTCTTAGAGTAACTTCCTTACATGTTTATTAGTGAAGGTGATGCCATTTTCCGTGATAATGTGTTTAGGTACACCAAATTTGCAGATAATATGTTCTTTATAAATACATCGATTATTATCTCAGTTATACTTTTTAGGGGATGACTTCAACCCACTTGGTGAAGTACCATGTAACAGTAATAATATACTCGTGTTTATTTGATTATGGTGTATTGATTTGTCCGATGTTGTCTAGTCCTAGCTATAGAAAGGCCAAGGAATGCTTATGGGTAGAGAGGAATACAAGAAGTATGAATAAGATTTCCATAAATATGACATTGGTGATACCTTTGGACGAATGCGACTGCATCATCTTCTATGGTCGGGCAGTAATATCTTTCGTGAACTTGGAGGAATAATATTCTCTTTCCTTGATGTTCACCTTCATGAATTTGTTTCAGTATTGCATGAATTTTAGATTCAGCTAGATATCCTAATAAATCTCTCCTGAAGCTTCTACATATAAGATCCCTTTAGGGAAAATGGATTTCTTAGATTTCTGTTTTAGCTTGATTACTTCTCGCTTTTACGATACTAAAGCATTGTCTCAAAGATATTCTTCATAAGGCTCTTGCTAGCCCCCAACATGGTTGAATGTTAAAGATTCCAGCTAATGTGGTGGCACCTTACAGTTGGAGCAAGATGCTTCTAGCACTCGAGAATGAGCTTCCATAGTTGACCAGTAATACCCAAGACTTCGATAGAGAGTCACCACCAGTATTTGTCCATATTTTTCAAAATGGATACGTTTAAGTTGTTGTCCTGCCTCTTCGTCTCCCAGACACCTTGACAGGGACCCTCCCGAGTTCATGAAGTGTAACACTCCATGGAGGAGTGTAAATGGTGGATTTTGACAAGGGATAGAATTATAAAATCACCCTATGTCTAACAGTAGGAATATAGAAGCATATCTCCATATTTATGCGCATATTTTTAGCTTTGTATCAAAAACATGAAATATTGTATCTCTACTACAAACAACTACATGCATTCTAAAGTGATCATGTAGCCTCTCTAATATTCACAATATTTATGCCATATCGAATCAGTCTCAAGTCGCATAAATTCCATGGATGAATTCCTTGAACTCGACTCAAATGCGCACCGATGTTCTAATAACATCTATCAAATATAGGAATAGATAATGATAAATCCCCAAAGATGCATTTCATCTTAATTCCCTGTTCGCAAATAACATATCACAATTCGCCGTCCTGACTCTAAAATATGCCACTTTAGCATTACGCTCAAGGACGTGTCACAAATTATGCACAATTCCTCCTGGAAGCGCCACCGAGCAATGCTTCATAAAAGCTTCTCAAAATGGCACAGGCTAGATCGAATGAGTCGCACCCCAGAGAAGTGCCACAAGTCAGTGGCACTAGCAAAGACGTCACTAGCTCCTAAGGCGCTGGCTTGCTAGCGCCAACGTCCATATACTTTTGAGACGCGTCCCCAAGGACGCTTCACCAGCTTCTAAGAGCCAGCGCCAAACTAATTTCCTAATGCATCCCCAGTTTCGAAAACGATAACTCAAGCCAGCGCCAACCATCTTTTACTGACGCGTCATTATCTTTTTAGGCGCTTGCCTAGTGTCAGCGCCAGCCTACTCCTAAGACGCGTCGCAGGGACACGCAACTAATTTGCATTGGCACTATGCCAGCGCCAACCCTATATGGTTGTTCGTCAAGCTTTTTGCATAATATGCCACGACTTGCCTTTTGGAACTTTCGCGTAATCTTGGCTTCAAACACTTCCAGTTTTGCGCCACGTGACTTCTAAGTTGATATCTGGCCATTAAAATACTCCATGTTACTCCTAAGTTAGTACATGACGATTAAACTTACCAGACTCGAGACTAATCAGTATGATTACCAAACTAGTGGACTACGCAACTTGCCTCACTGACCTAGCAAGCTACTGACTTGACTTAAAACAAAGTGACAGCCCATAACTCCACTATTTTTCACGAGATATCAAATATAATACATGTGGGGATTCTCATTGGGGTAGTGTTCTGGCGGTCTACGGAAATTGTGCGTTGTGGCAACACATCCACGAATAAGAAGGTAACAAGTAGTGGGATAGTTACAAGACAGTTGAGAACACGAGGATTAGTGGTCATACAAGTCCTCTCTATTTCTCGGACATGACTCCACTACAATCTCCACAATCATTACTCCTCCACTTCTTCTATAACTTTGACCACTTGCGAGAAATCAATGTGTCTCCTTAAAAATATAAATAGATGGCTTCATCTATTCCAAACCAGAACAGAGAGAACTAAGAAATAAGATATAATCAGCGATTCATCCCAGAGACAATCCATTATTCAACAAACACTACTCATCACACTGAGACTTCTCAACCTTCTTTGCTTCCCTCCTCTAAGACCTACCCAATCTTATCCACCTTTATGATCGAAGCAGTACGTGAATGACTACTTCTTGGTTTAGGCTCGTCCTGTTCGAGCCTGATCTCTCGAACCTACCTGAAAGTACCATTTTGCAGTACATTTGTTATCACCTTAAAACTAGGAAGAAGAAGTTTTTCAGGTCTTTGAGGATGATTTTTCACTAAGGAAGTGAACTGCTGAGTTTTTTGATGATCAGTGTCCTCCGATTACTGGTTTGAATATGTTCAGACTGGGCTAACCTGGTTGATGATATAATATGTCTCTGAAATGTGAGGGTTATCTCTAATCCGTCTTATTGAAGCTTAGAGGCCAGTGTATCTAGACAATCAGCATGTATGTTGTTGGTACGACCGAGGTGGACTATTACTTCGTCGAAAAAATGAGTTAGAAATCTCTGTGCTTCGGTCCTTTTAGGAGCCAAGGTCACCTTTTAAGCGAGTACAGTTCATTCATCTGATTGACCAAATCGCCTCTTATTTCCAGGTGCTTCACTCATGCTTGCTTGGCTAAGAAGAGACCTAATAGGAAAAATCACACTCTGCCGAATTGTTGGTGCACTTGAAGTTGATGCGTCGGAAAACCGATTTTTTTTTATCATAAGCGCACAGTGTCGGAAGATGTGAACAATATCAAATATGGTTCGTTCCCGCGAGGAGTGTGAATCACTTCTACTAACTATTTTAATTAACTTTCGAGTCAAAAGATGTTCAAATTTATATTTTTTTTGATTTTTGTATTAAAAAAATAAGCTAACGAATGAATTAAAACGATTTAGTAAAAATTATATCAAAGATGTGACAATATTAAGGTTTTGGGAATCCGTTGTAGATTAGGGTTTACTTGCGTTCTTCACAAAGGTATCAATTTACTCATGTAAAGAAGCAAATCTAGCTACTTATACACGGAAGATGTTTCGTTTAAGACTCGTAGTAAGAATTATCAAAAAGATTCGTTTGTTCTCAACCTAAGATAGAATTTCGAAGTACTAAGTATACATGGCATAAATAGTCAAAGAATATTCTTAAAACGATTATAGCGAAAGGGTCAACGAGTTCTTTTACCAATCAAACAATGAACTATGCATGACATAGAACATGAAAAATCATTGAGAAAGTAAAATAATGAAAGAGAGACAAAACATTAACATTAAGCTTTTATAGTTGAAACCCCTAGATTTAGAACACAAGCAAAATCAATTCTATAAGTTCATAATTTCACCCTAACAAAGAGATTTAGCTAGACATAGCTTTCTTAAAATCCATTAAAATTGATAATAAGATAATTAAAATCGGAAAATAATAAAAGTGACTAAAACTTTGTTCTGCTGTTAACTGCTCACGGCTTCTCCAACTTCAGCATCAAAAGTGTCCCAGTGTATGTTTTTCTTTAGTTATTTATAGGGTTCAAGAGCTTTCATTAGGTTTAGGAAAGTCACAGTCCCAGTCCATATCCAAAAGAACTATTAAGTATGACTCTTAACCCGGCTCGCCACATCTGACCAAGCTAGTTCACCGAACCAACCTAGTCTAGACAACGATCCTGGTTTATCTTCTTTCTCTCAGAAAATTTAATGAACACCTAGAGGGCATGTATGGTGGTTGTTTCAGGCAGGGTTTTCCTTGTATTTACGATCATTCCACACTTCTTCCCTGCATAATACTAGCCTTCAACTCAAACCCATATTTCCAATTCACAATTATAACTTCGATGGCAACTTCATATTTTCACAGACTCGACCAACACCTACAACCCAAGTTATATGTTCATTTAATCCCCACGTGAGACTGAACCCATTTTTCCTATCCCAAAAGTAAACTCTCGAAACCCATCTCCCATTCATAGCTTAGTAGTAGCAACACCTTCACTGTTTCCCTATTTCAAGAACTGCAGGATCTTCTTCTTTCTCTTGGATATCAACAACCCAAATTTCTTGTTCATCTCAAGCCCTAGACGAGCTCCTAATTCAGTTCACATCAAAACCCAAATTAAACCTAATTTATGACTTTGTATCAACAAACCCAGATCAAGACAGAAACCCAATCTTGCTTTGAAGTTTCACTTTCCCCCAATGTGATCAATCTCGGCCGAGACGGCTGAGATATCAACGATATTCAAGGTATCGCTCCTAGAGCGAGACAAATCATCAAATATCACCATTACGAGATTTTAACGCGAATCTCGTTTGACTTGCCCGTATCTCGGCCGAGACGAGTCACCAAATCTAGGGTAATATGGATGTGTTTTGATTTTATAAAACAAAAACAACCCTATTTCTCGATTTCATTCTTTTCCCTTCTCAACCCTAAAATTCCCTTTCCCTTCTTCATCATTATATCTGTTCGATTTAGATGTGTCACTTTCTCCATTAACATCAATCTCTCCAGTGCGTCGCTTGAATCATTGGTTTTAACTTGATTGTTGTGATTCAATGAAGCCTGCTTGAACTATAAGCCCCCTTCACACCCCCACCCCCCCCTCTCTCTCAAAGTTTCGTTTTTGTTTGCCTAGGTTATAATTTGTGGAGTACAGAATGATGGGGTTCCTTTGTTTTTAATTTTAACCTTAATAGATTTAATGAGTAATTTTGCTCCTTTTTTTTGATTAAATTTTTGTTTTTATTCAGTCACTAGTGATTGTGTTCTGTCAAATCTAAAAACTTCATTCATGATTGAATTAAGTATAATAATGTGATAAAATTATATTCTACTAGAAATGGTTGGATTACTGGACGATTAGTTATTCTAGAAATGGTTTAATTATATTATACAATATGTATGCATGCTATGAAAATGTGTTAAAATTGGGGGTTTTCATGCTCATCATCTGTTTGCTAATATTCCATATTGGGTAGTTATAGTAGAATGTAAAATATGGATGATAATGACATTATTGTACTGGCATTCACATGTATAAAATTTGGATACAAGACTGGGAGTTATTCCGAAATTTTTCCGATAATCTCCCCGAGATATTGTTGTCAAGGTGTCAAGGTCCCGGCCGAGACGAGACCGAGATCCGAGATTAACTACTTTGCTCTCGCCTCATGTTTCTTCTTCTTCATTGTCAAACCCCAAATTCCATTTGTTTGAGAAGAAACAACAATTTTTATTGTTTTGATAAGAAAGGAATTGATATGTGATGCTCTAAAATATGCCTCCAACGAGATGTGGTGGAAATAAAGCCACTTCAATTTATTTATTTTAAGCCTTCACATGCTTGATCCTAGATAGCAATATTATTTTCTTGACCGTGGAATGATAGACACATTTTAGTGTCTAAATTGCACCTTAATTTCTAGTGAGTTAGTATTCGATTTTGTGTCTATTACGTGTTTTTATGCTTTTGTAGGTACATTTGAAGAATAAAGATTTGTGGAAAAATTGGCTCAAAAAAGTGATAAAGGCGCCCAAGGACAAGTGTTATTTGGCACCCTAGAAGTGGATAAGGGGCACCCTCGAGTCAACTCGGTCAAAATCGGGTCAAACTCGAGTCAACTCGGTCAACCCGAGTTGACCGAGTCAACTGCCAGTCACGGACGGGATCGGGACGGAAAATGCTGTTAAGAACTGCACACTTTGATTCATGATAAAACTTGGATATTCTTGTCTCAAATTGATACACAAGATAGATGGGACCAATACAAGATTAAACACGTGAAGAATTAGAGGTTTACGCCGGAAAAATAGCCCCAAATCCGAGTTTCGCCGGAAAAAGGGAGTTATATTTTGATTCGGATTTGTGAAGATTTGGAGAGATTTTAAAGAGTTCTATTAGGTTTAGAACTCTCCCTAGGGTTTGTAGAGCCTATATATATGAAGAGAAGCCAAGAGAAATCGGAAGGAAGCCTAGAGATTGATTTTCG
>JAJJMC010014687.1:10108086-10133417 GCA_023531435.1 Papaver californicum
ACACGTAATAGACACAAAATCGAATACTAACTCACTAGAAATTAAGGTGTAATTTAGACACTAAAATGTGTCTATCAGTCTCCAGGTATATCTTCGTGTAATATAGTAGTGCCTTCACCTGTAAAAGTTACTAGTAAATCTTCCACTGCGTGGCCTTTGACTGCTTTTGGAAAGACATATGCTATGTTAAATTATGACATTTAGAGTATCCATTTAGCATGTCTTCCGATCAGAGCCGGTTTCGGGAGTAAGAACCTGATAAGATCGGCTCTAGCAACTAGTACTAATCTGTTTGACAGTAGGTAGTGTCTGAGTTTCTGTATAACATGAACTAGTGATAGACATGCCCTTTCTGCGTTGGGTTATCTGAGCTTTGGATCTATCAATGTAAGTATGAGATAATAAATTGGATACTCAACACTTATATCATCCTCATGAGCTAGAAGGGCCCCAACAACAACATCTCTAGAGGCAGTGTATAAAAGAAGTAGTCATCCTTGTATGGGAGACCTCATGACCGATAGTGATAACAGTAATTGCTGGTTTTTAAAATTGCATGTCGTTGAGTGGAACACCAGAGGTAACTTTCCCCTTTCTTCGGTAACGGGGTGAACGAAGCGACGAATTGAGCTAATCCTGGGATAAAACGTCGCATATAAGACACCTTTCCCATGGAACTCTTAATTTCCCTTAAATTCCGTGGTGGATGACATAGTGGTGATTGCTTGTATCTTGACTAAGTCGACTTTAATCCCTTCTGCAGTCACTTGGAATCCTAAAAATTTACCCAAAGAATCACCAAAGGTGCACTTCCGCGGGTTTATCCTCAACTTGTATTCACGATATATCTTAAAAAATTATCGTAGCACATCTGAGTGGTATGTTCGAGTCTTGGATCTGACCCCCACGTATTGATATAGTCTTCTACTTGCTTATGCAACATATCATGGAATATGGCAGTCATAGTACATAGATAAGTGGTAACGGTGTTTTTCAAACCGAAAGGCATCATAGTATAATGAAAATTTCCTAGCGGAGTTCATAATGCAGTTCTACTGGCATCATGATCATAAATTTCTATTTGGTTATAACTTATGTAGCCATCCATGAATGAGAACATGCCATGGCCACTGGTGGAGTCTACCAACATGTCAATGTTAGTAAGCGGCAAATAATCTTTGGGAAAACATTTTTCAAAGTCCTGACATCTATACATCAGCTAATCCGACCATTCTTCTTCTTGACAAGAACGACATTGGCTAACCAGGTAGGATGTTGAATAGTTTTAATGAACCCAACATCAAGTAGTTTCTGAATTTCGATCTTGATTATTCTTCAACTTCATGTATGTACTGCCTTGGTGGTTGCTTGATGTGATTATATCCAAGGATTATGTGCAAGTGATGAATGACTAATTTGTCGTCTAGACCTGACATCTCTTTGTACATTCGGGCAAATATATCTTGATACTCTTTAAGGAGGTCTATAAGTCTGGTTCGTTCTTTTAATGACAGTGTAGAGCTGATGGAGTTTGGTCTTGGAATTTATGTCCCGATTTTCACAGTTTCGAGTTCATCCGTAGGTGCCGTCTTGCAACTCCCGATGAGCATCTTGGACATCTTCTTCTTGTAACTTCTCGTTATTATTGCACCCTTCTTCTGGGCGGGAAGGCTCTTGGTTAGCCTCCTATGTAAATTGCTAACATCGTTGACGGAGGTAGATGACCCTTTCTTCAGTATCATAACTTGTCACAAAGTTATGACCTCTCATGGTATGAGTATGAGTTGGAATCCTAGCAACCGCGGGGTATCTCTTGGCGAAGTCCGTTGAAAGAGGCTTTTTTCGAGAGTTTAGAGGATAACCTGTTATCCTTCTCAATTGAATCTCATATATGGAGCGGAGTGATATAAATTTTTTCTGGTTGGTCAGTTACGCCATCTCCTGGTTCGAAGAAACCCATCATCATAGGTCGGAGCATAAAGAGATGACGATGATGTTATGCGAATGATCTTCTCATTGAGTATACTCTTCATGCACTGGTGGTAGTTCGATGGAATGACCTTGTTATCCTGGAGCCATGGTCTTCTCATTATCATGTGGTATTCAGGCTCATTCCCAAACACATGAAACTTGACCATTGATTGAATGGGTCCCACCTTCACGTTTAGATACACATATCCGTAAGTGTTGGTTCGGTTTCCTTCAAAGTATTTTATTACAATAGGGTGATGGATGATTTTGATTTGCTGAACTCTTATTGTTCTGAAAGTCTTAAGAAGAATGACATTAGCCGTTGCGCATGTGTCGATGAGAGCTATCTTGAATTCAGAGCCCTTGATGTGTGCTGTCATGTACAAGGGGTGTTGTGACCTTCTCCATCCATCATGTCTTCTCCGATCTTATTCAGGGAAGGGTTGGATGCCATGGATATCTCTGAGACTTCTGGTGAGGAGGGGACTATACATGCAACGATGGCGATGCGATTGAGAGCAACAAATGCATATGTTCGTTGATTTTTAGAAAAGTATAGAAGATCGCATAGATCTTCAATCAAGGATGTAATTTCTTAACCTACCGGTTTTTCACAGGTAGTAAAACTCTTAATGTGACGAGGAGAGGAAGTACCTGTCGGGACTTCAGTCCCTAGTGTGGTTCATTGACCTCTATGTTTTCCACGAGAACACCTTGTCTTCTTAGTTGCTCCATTAGTGATGTGATTATAAACAAGTGGTAAGAAAGGTCGTTCACTCGGACTTGTGAAGATTTGATTTTTGACTTAATTTTAATTCTAACAAATATATACAAAAATGATATCAAGTTTAGAGAATGCTGAGACAAAAGATTCCACCATTAACCAATTTATGTGATTCAATTAAAAACAATATTCATACAATTCTTATGTTCAAAGTGATTATAAAATATTACCACAAGTAGATTTTAAAAATATTAGTTGTTAATCGCAAGCATGGAACATCAAGATCCCTAAGCTAAGCATGCACCATTAAGAGAAAACACAACTAGTTAATAAAAATTATTATTTCAATTTGATTCAATGCAAATAATAATAAAAAGAATTACAGAAATTAATTAAATAGATATTACCACATAATTATTGGAAAATATCTTCCCCCGTCGTCTCAGCAATGGGGTTTAGCTCCTCATACTGAAAACACTCTCAAGATAATTATTCATGGCTCAAAAAGGTGTTTACAAAGAAGAAAATAATTGACACACAAAATTTGCTACAAATATTTCTGTTGCAAAGAAGAAATGTTAACGATTTCTAGCTGTCACAAAAGCAGTTGGATACAAAAGTTTTGGCAGCGGAAAATTAAACCTATGGAAACGGTTTCTTCATCTTCTTTATCACGAGGAGAGAATTTTCCTGAGATTTTTTTTTATTTCTCTGGCCAAGCCATCCACCCTCGATGTTCCTACAACCCTTTTATTTATTCTACAATATCAATACACCCTCAAATCCTCGAAAATCTTCTCTCTTTAATGAAATTCTTCTTGGCAGGCCACGATCCGAATTTTCCTTCCCTCGGTGATATAGTCGTTTCTTCTTTTGAAACTCGATAGAGTTCTTTCATCTTAAGACACGATGATTTAACGAGATATTATCCTTGTAAAATCTCGAGAATATATTCTCACAGGTTGTCTTCTATATTTCAAAATGGACCGAGAGATATCCTTCCCTTATTTAACTGCGTACACTAATTCACGAGTATTTGGTATTTTTCAAGTTTCCAAATTTGCTCAAACTCTTTATTAATTAAGTCAAGATAATATTTCGTCTTCAATTCCCAGAAATTCTCTTCACAAGATCTTATCAGATCGACCATGAAATATTCCCGCCAAAAAGAAATATTTTTAATTTGAGAGTGGGTGCCTTTATCAATCCTTGGGGTGCCCTTATCAATTCTTGGGATGCCCTTATCCAAAACAAGGATGCCTTTAACACTTTTAAAGCCAATTTCTTCACAAAAGTTTATTTCCCAAAAATGCCTACACATATATAAAATAACACAATTAGTATCGAGCACTATAAATATAAATAATTAAGACAAATCAAACACAAAAAATGTGTTTATCAATTATCTCATGAAAGAAGGAAATCATCTCCCTATGTGTGTCATCTAGCCTTGTTAGGGTCCTTGCTATAATCCCAACTCTCCACATTATTCCAGTCATACCAGGTGAATTATGAGTGTTTCTGACTTCATCCAGAGCGCGGATGGGGGGGATACTGGTGATACTGATGGTTGTAGGAAAAGTAGTAGTAGAGCTAATGTCGTTAACATGAGTGGAATTATAATCGGATTCAGTAACGATTAAATCCATCCTTAGGCCAACCATTTTTGAGAAAATGATAAGTTGATTTTGCAATCGAGAGATTGACCTCCCTCTATGGTCGCCAATTATTTTAGGGTGAAAAAATGTACTATGGAAGTCCTTAGATTCGAGAGATCAAAATGTACAGCCTAAACCAACAAATGGTCGCTCTAGTATTGCTTCGGTCATAAATGAGAAAAATGGTTGGTCTTAGGGAGGGAAGCAGATAAAGTATTGAGATCAATGAGACTAAATGTTTATAGTATGGTGTGTTTGAAATGTTGTGTAAATAGATTTTTTATGCGTTAGAACTGAGAGAAAATTTATGCAGAATCAAAACTGGACTGTTTTTGCGTAAGTATGAGATGATTTAATGTGTAGATTGAGAAACCTATTTTTAGCAGTGGTAATCGAATACATTGATCTCATAAGCGGTAGAAGTTATAGAAGAGTGGAAGAGTAGAGATTGTGGAGAACGTAGTTAAATCAGGTCCGCGATATCAGTGAGACTTGCGGTTGCACGCCCAACACTCTATATTCTCCTTTACCTACTTACACAACTTAATTACTTTTTTATCGTGAGTGTATTTTTACACCGCACTCGCTGTAGGCCGCCAGACCAAAACCCTAGTGAATATCCTCCCATGCGACGTAATTGATGTCTCGAGTAGAGTTAATTATCTCTACCGGTACGTTATTAATTTATAGACATATAATTTATTTGGTAAATTAGTTGACCTAGCTAAGCTGACTAATATCAGTCCGATCACATTGCTGAGACTAGCATGTTTTACGTTAGTGAGTCTAGCACAGTTTACAATATTAATGAGTCTAGCATGGTTTGTATAGACTCATTATTTTTAGTAAGTCAAGCATACATTTGTAGATGGTGAGTTTTTGACAAGGGCTAGAATTATAAAATCGCCCTCTGCCTAGTAGCATAACCTAGAAGTATATGCGCATATTCCTAACTCTATATGAAAATATGAAACATTGTATCTCTCTATATATTCCGCAGGCGAATTAAGAGTACAGTCTTTACAAATAGCTACAAATGCTCTAAACTGATCATGTAGCATCTCTAATATTCACAATATTTATGCTTGATCCCCAAAGATATTGTGAGACCCCAAACATTTTTCTCGGGTTTAACTAAACCCATTATCCGAATTCTGCATTTAGAGTGCCTACAACTCTAATATCCAATTGTTTCCAACACTTTTTAGGTTGCCTCATTAACAAATATTGGTGTCTAAATAGAAAGTGTGCATTAGCCAAATGTTTGGATGCTATAATAGTGACCCATGCATCTAAGCACGTGTCACAAGAAATGGTTTGTCTCGGGGTGATTGTTGCCCACTGGAATTGAATTACATTTTTGTGTTGATTCTCTTAAGGGTTGTTGTGTTCAAAGCTAGAGAATTAACTCATGATTTAGATTGTACATACATATTTGAGTAAATGAGTTGTTTTAGATCTCGGAAATATGATCTTCAACCGAAAGAAAATGGATAAAAGAAGGGTCTGAGTGAAAGGAAGGAGATGTTGTCTAAATTGCTTGCCTATATCACGACTGGATCTAGAGATGTCATTCAATCCAGCGACAACAGATTTCTGTGATGTTATTAAGTGATCTTTATAGGGACCTAAAACAGCAACAACAATGCTTCTTCATTTCACTTGATACTCTTGCTTTGGGATTTTTGAAAGGAAGAACTCTAGAAATTCGTTTTAACTATGGAAGAATTGAGTTTTGGATTTGCATGAAGATGATATTGTTCATAACATCTAGAGTTGCAAGGAAGGTAGAAAAACTCAACCTTTTCTCTTTTGTCTTACACAATTTGTCCCTAATTATGGTTTGAGATATTTGAATCAAATTGAGAAATGATTCTAGTGTTTCCTTTGATTTAGAATTATGGGTAGCAAGTAAAGAACAACGATTTCATGTTTTGATGTTTGATTTGGGAATTTTAAAATTAGGGTTCTTCATTAAATTTGAGAGTTTCAATAAAATCATGTTCTTTCTATGAAAATATGAATTGGGTATGTTTTTCTCTTACTTGATTTATGTCCTGAAAGATTTGGGAAAGAAACTTGCATGATTTGATTTTAATTCAATCTTATAAATCTTAGAATGGCTGTTCGGGTTTAGCTGATATTTTGAGATCCGATGGTTGGATCGTGATGAAATTTTTATGTGTAACACTTCATTGTATTCTAAAAGCAAGGCTAAAATTTCAAGAAGATCAGGTAATAATTACTACTGCAAAGATGGAATAAACTGAAATGTTGTGTGCTGAATTCAGACTCTGGAAACTCAACTGTTTGTAATGTTTCTCATCATCCACTTATCAGATAAAGCTGAAATTTTAATATAATGTTTATACCATGTAGGTGAATTAATGTAAAATTTTCATGAAAATCTGATTACTTTAGGTACCCAAAAGTGTGGAACAATCGGGACTGAATTCAGTATGTTGATAGTGAAAGCAGTCACCTTGTAATGTCTATAACCCTTTGATGAACCATTGGAATATGGTGAATTTTGATTATGTTGTTCTAAACTGAGTGGAAATACCGCTATATAAATCTCATAAGAATCCGACCATGTTTGGTGGTTTTAAGCTGTGTCTTATGTAAGCGTAAGCATGAAAGCATTTGAGAGGTTGCATTCTAAATTGTTGCAGCCTTCTATAAAGGGGTTTCATCTACATATGAAATGATTATACTGAAAGGGGCTCAATCTTACTTCCATAGCCTCTCGGTGTTATGCCAAGAGTTGTTGTCAAAAGTGGTAAAAAGGTATGAATGTGTTGTGTTCTTACTTCCTTCAAATATGTATGCTTATACATAGCTTAGGCTTGAACAAATGGTTAAATGGTTAATTGCTTCTTAAGTGACAACTTTATATGATGGCATATATGTGTTGAGTATAGTCCATGTATTCCTTGCTTGGGTATTAAAGATGACTATACATTTCCTTTGATAGTTGACAATGTGTTACTTTCTTCATGTATCAGTAGCTATTGTTTAATTATGATCTATGGATGGGTGAAGCATCATAGAAGACAAGATATTCTTTATATATAATTTAATATTGTTGGTACTTAAGTATCAATGTTAGAACTACTTGTAAACTTAGTTAGATGATGAAGCTTTAGCTTAAATTGCGAATCTGTTTTCTGACATCTAGAACTTATACACTGTTGGAATAATAAAAAGAAATCTAACCGTTAGAACTTAGTGAATTTTGGATATGTTATGCTAAGAGATGTCAGGAACACTCAGATAAAATTTGGGGATGATTAGACACTGTTAGGTACCAACATCATTAGATCAATTGTGGTTGTGTTCAGAAAAAAATGAAATTCTGAACAGCCCGCCTATAAGGTGTTCCTCATTACTCGTTTATTGGATCAATATGAATTTTTAGTATGATGTTTATTACTATATGAGTAACTTTCTATAAATACTTCATAAAATTCTAAGCATTGTAGGTACTTGAAACCATGAGAGAATTGTGACTGAATTCTGCAGGTTGGCAGTGCGAGCAGTCAGCTTCAAATGATTATATATCATTATTGAACCGTTAGAATTTGCTGATTTTTTGAATATGTTGTTTTAATTTGACATATAAGGCCACTGTAAGAATTTCAATGCGATCAACCAACTTTAGCTACTGAAAATCTTGAATAAATATGTACTGCATACTGTGAAACGAAAACCCGTTACAGGCTCACTCATCCTTTGTTATCTCATTAGGTGGTCATCGGATTGCGATGAAATTTCATAGTTTGTTCTGTGTGTTTATATGAATTTATAATAGTGTGGTTTACATGCATTTATATGGTAGTAAATTTATGTTATAATGTTGAAATGGTATGTCTACAGAAGTACTCTTGTGTATGATCTATATTGTAGTCTATTGTTGACTTTAAGTTGTAGGTACAGGTACAAACATAGATGATGGTATCTTGTTCATCAATGGATGGTTTCCAAGGTGATTGTTGGTGATGGGATATGTTAGGGATAGTTGTTGCTATGCAACTCATACTATCCATATTATCTAACTTACTGCTACATCTAGAGATAGTTACTGCCTTGGGTAAACATTTCATACTATCTTAGAGATTGTTGCTGCTACGACAAGCAGTTCATACAATTCATACTAGCTGAACCAAAGAAAGACGAACTACGGTCGTGCTTAGGGCTGCACAACGGGTGGGTCGGGTCGGGTTTGGCTTCACCCGCACCCGACCCGCCTGTCACTGTTTTTTTTTCATCACCCGCACCCGACCCGCCGGGTGCTCGAGTCGGGTCGGGTCAGACCCGCCCAGATGGCGGGTCGGGTCGGGCGGGTGCGGGTCACCCGCCCAAATAATCAAGCAAATTTTTTTCATGGGTTTGGCTGTTTTTTTGATCCTCACGCGCGCCACCTGATAAACCATTTTACCTAACATTCGATAATCTCAAAATCTAAGTCCCAACATTCAAAATTATACCATAAAATTAGAGTTTTAATATGCAACTCTTCTACGACATTTCCCACTAGCAAGTAGCAACAAAAACAAGTTCATCTTAGTACCAGCACCATCCAGGTCACCGAATAGGAATCAATCGTCATCTATGATGATGGAAGCACCAAGGTTACCAAATAGCTCTGCAACAAAAGAAATGAACAATTAGAATGAAAAAGATAAAAATACCAATAGTAATAAAATTTATGAAGTTAAGAACCATGATCCATGAAGTACAAATTATACCCGACTCAAGAACTTCAACCTCCTCCTCCTCGACTCCAAGGCTAGAAGAATCTTTGTCAATTGGTGTACGTAACCAATTTTGCAATAAAATTAACGCCTCAAGTGTTTTAGGCTTCAAGGAACTTCGAAAAGGATCCAAAATTCGTTTTCCGGTACTAAAAGCTGATTCAGAAGCAACAGAAGAAACAGGTATAGCAAATATATCTTTGGCTATGAGTGGTAAAATGCCAAACCTCGCAGAGTTGATCTTCCACCAAAGTAATATATCAAAAGAAGAATCATCCTCATTGTCCGGAGAGTAGATAGGCTCGGCCAAGTATCTTTCCACCTCAGATCTTCTATGATCCTCCACGTTGCTCAATTGGTTTTTGCGTTTATTCCTTTCTTCCTTATACTTAGCCTTGCCAGAAATAGAAGAACCTTGAGCAAAAGTAGAACCAGAGTTACCTAGAGACTCGGATGAAGATATCACACTTTCAGTTGTATGTTCTAATTTATAAGCTGTGAACAGTTCATCAAAATCCTTTTTAACTTTATCAACCCAAGCTTGTACCCTTCTTTGTTTTATCACAGGGTCGTAATGCACAACTAAATATTCAACAGTCACATACAAGCCTTGTTCTTTCTCTCGTGGATCCAGAAGTACAGCAATAAACATCAACGAATTTATTTTTTCGAAATCTCCCCAATACTTGTTGTACTTGAGCAACATTACGTCGCCCATGTGACTTAAGAAAGGATCCTCGTATCTATTTTTCCAATCTTCTAATTCTTGACGAACAGTACCGAGTTCCTCCAAGAATGAGTGCGAAGTAACATATGTAGAAGCTGAAAAAGCAACAGTTGAATCGTAGAATACCTTTAGAAACTGAATCAGAACTCTGGAATTGCACCAATCATAACTTTCAGGAGCATGCACTGGAGGCCTTTTCTTCTTTTTGGATTTTCTAAGAGCAACATCTACTTCTTCTTCTGGAATATCTACTTCTTCTTCTTCATCGTCAGAATCTAGATCAAAATCAGCATCAATATCAACATTGTCATCACCGTCACCCATATGAAAAGATGGTACTGGAATATCATAACAAAACTTCTCACGAAATGCCCTATCTGACTCATGTAGCCTTTCAAAAGCTTTTTCATACCTCTCTGCAGCAACTAACATCAAATAAGTAGAATTCCACCAAGTTTTCACATCCAAAATCAAACCTTTTTTACAATCTATCCTTGCCATCTCAGCAGCATCCATAAACTTCTTCAATCTTGCGGGAGATTTTGTGACATACTTTACCACTGCCCTGATTCTGAGAATTGATGTATGATACTTTTTTAAACCATCCTTAACGACAAGAGCAAGTACGTGGACCGCACATCTAACATGCAAAACTTTAGCTCCAACTAACGAAGAACCCCAACTAACAACTTGTTTTCTCAGATAATCAATAGCAGTTTTATTCGCAGATGCATTATCAAGAGTGACAGTGAATACTCTCTCAAGACCCCATTCCACCAAACATTTCTCCAAAGCCTTACCAATTTGTTTACCTTCGTGACTTTCAATCAAACAAAAACAGATGATTCTTTTATGCAGCTTCCATTCACGATCAATAAAATGAGCCGTTACAACCATGTAATTGTAGTTCTGCATCGATGTCCAAGTATCAGTAGTAAGACATACTCTTGTCTTATTTGTCTTGAAATAACTTATCAATGCGGCCTTCTCATTCAAAAACATCGTGCATATATCATGATACACTGTCATACGACCTGGAATCTTGAATCTCGGCTCAAGATACTTACAAAAAGCCCTAAAACCTTCGCCTTCAACAATTCTAAAAGCCATTTCATCTGTAATAATAAACCTAATCAACGCTTTTCTACATCCTTCTTGAGAAAAACTGACCCCCACCAACTGTGGTTCCTCTCCCGACTTGCACGGCTGAAAACCAAGTGTCTGTTGTCCTCTCTGCTCCTTATTAATTGATTTCTTGTACTCAATACACTTCTCTAAATGATGAGAAAGATTGGTAGTCCCATGTGTTTTACCACCAATCTTGTAACTACCTCGACCCTTTGGACAATGCTTACACTTAGCTTTAGCACCATCTTCTATAATATCGAAGTGATTCCATACCCAAGATTTCTTCACACCAACTCTAGGCTTCTTATTTGATGATGAAGGTTGAGAAGATGGTGTCGCGGCGGATGATGAAGGTTGACTAGATGGTGACGCTGATGACCCAGCTGTACTCCTTGTCCCTGGTGTCGATGCCGGTTGACGTTGAGGTGGAGGTCCCATATAACTTTGGGATGGTCTTTCTTGTACAAGTGGAAGATCTGAAGTAACGTCATCTTCTGAGATTTCAACCATGTTGATAACCTACAAGGCAGAGATGGCAGAAGGGGTGAGTTATCATACATACATATGTATTAGAAGTTGAAAAGTATAACAAATTTTAGAATGGATGGGCCTAGATATCGACTGATGGTATGAGAATTGGTGCACTAGTAAATCCAAGGGGTTCATCCTGCCTGCAAAATTAACGCATAGTGTTGTCCACAAGGCACTTGTTTCCATACAGTTAATTTTGAGTATCAGGGAATGGTGTCCCCGCAGACCCTACATTTAATTTTGAATATCTAAGGCACTTGTTTCCATACAGTCCTAAATGGAGTCCGGATAGCAGGTTTTAATACGTACAATTCTAGGCCAAGTATGTTGTCATGTTGAGAGCTTGTTGTAACGCTCAATGGTGCTGTAATGTGGTTATTCATATGATTAACTACACATCCATTTTGATTTATTCAAACTGTTGTTACCAGACCTGCGCTTGCTTTCTTTCATTATTTATTTTTTCATCATCTCAAAGACAAAAAGTGGAACACTGAAATGATGAAAAAGAGAAAACCAGCAAAAGCTTCCGAAGAAAAAAGAAAAGAATTAAAGAAGATTCAGAAGATTTAAGCAAAAAACCCAAACATTCTCTGTTAAACACAAAATATTTTCAGCCCTCAAAAGTACATACAAAATTTTCAAAATTCCATTTCTTGTCAGTCATTTCTCTACAATAAAAAATCAAAAACATCAAGTTGAATTGAGGAGGGATAAGATTAAAGACTGTTCTAAATACAGCATAACAAACTATTCCAAACAATAACTGGAAAACCAAATACAACCATGATATGGTGCACACATTTTTTGTGCATTAGATGTGATGCAACCTTGTATCCATCAAAGTGGGTCCTTTTCATGTTGGGCGTACGTACAAATAGCAGTGTCTGCTAACAAATTGTCTCAATTCTTGAACTTCATACATTCAGAATAGGTTTCATCTCCTTTGAACATATAGTTGTTCTTGAACAATGCCATCTTATACAAGTTTGGAAAGAAGAGTTACAATGAGAGCATTTGGAGCTGAACTAATCCTAACTGATCCTGCCAAAGGAATGGGAGGAACTGTTAAGAAAGCTTATCATCTTTTGGAATCCAGAGAGAATGCTTACATGCTTCAACAGTTCTCAAATCCTGCTAATACTCAGGTCTTGCTCTGTTTCTTTCTCCTTTCAATTTGCGTAATTTAATGTTAAAAGATCCGGACCCATTAAGATGAGTTCAAGTTCACTACAGTTGCTGTTATTTTAAGAAACACAATCAATCATTGACTTAGTACACTACAGAAATTATGGAATTGTTAATCAAAAGGAACTACTACGTACGACTTTGAAACTGTGTCTTGGTTTGCCTGTTGTTTGTGATACATAATGGTCTAACCTGTTTCGGGACACTAATTTGTAAACGTTATGCTAACTGAAAACCCTTCCCAAACCCAATTTGGGTGTATTCTTCACATGCTGAAAGCCTCTTCATACGATACTAAATCTCATAGCTTGGGTTCTTATCAAAACATGTGCATTTTGACACAACGGGTCCTGAGATATGGGAAGATACTATGGGGAAAGTTGATATTTTTGTGATGGGTATTGGAAGTGGAGGTACCGTATCCGGTGTTGGAAGGTATCTCAAATCAACCCTGTTGCATAAGCATAACTAGTTTAAGCTCATACTCAGATTTAAACTCCTTCCTAACTTTTAGGGATGTTTACACTATCCTTGCTCACAAACTAAGGCTATTTATAAATTCAAGAATAGCAGCTTATCATACAAATACATCAATTGTCAGTTTGTCACCCTATATGCTCTTAAATCTTAAGTCTTACCTTGTTGAATTAACAGAAATTAAACTATTTCTTCTTGGCATGTCCAACATAACAGGGAATACTAATTAACAGGGAACACTAATGATAATCTCGTTATCAACATCATCAGTTTAATACACTAATGAAAAATCCCCAAATTTTAACTTGAAGAACCCTAGTTCTAAAATTGATTTAAAAACACTAAATCAAAACTAGTAAAACCCTATCACAGATTTAGAAACATCCAAAACTAATAAAACCCAATTTTCAATTGCTACTAAATCATGTAAATATGTAATATACACATTAATTTCAATTAGGGCAAAAACTTACCTGTAAGAGATTGAACTGATGTCTGAATCTCTGATGGTGTTGATGAACTGATGAAGTGATGATGCAGGGAACTTGGGTTCAAGGTGGTGGTGGTGGTGGTATGCTCTACTACTCTGTAGAAGAAGAATGGAACCAGAGACTCAGACTCAGAGAACAGAGAAGAAGAAAAAAGAACCGAAGAAGAATTAGTTTTCGATTCTGTTCTGTTTTGTTAAAACTGATTGGCGGGTTGGCGGGTCGGGTCGGGTGAGATGAGCTATCACCCGCACTCGACCCGCCAGAAGTCGGGTTTATGAAAAATCACCCGCACCCAACCCGTTCAACGGCGGGTCGGGTACGGGTCGGGTTATTTTGGGCGGGTGCGGGTCGGGTTGGCGGGTAGGGTCGGTTTTGTTCAGCCCTAGTCGTGCTTGATCCCTTCGAGCTACAGAGAGAGTACGTAAGCAGCCGCTATGCGGTTCAGCATAACTGCTTAAGGTTGTTCACATCGTCGGGAAAGGGTTGGTTGCTGCTTGGCAGTTCATACCATCCATTCGGAGATGATTCTAACCTTGGCAGTAAGAGGTAGTTGCAGTACTGGCTGTTCATACTACCTTGAGAGATGATTGCAACTTCTTGGAGGTTGTTCATATCATCTAATGAGAAATGAAGCATGATTGTTGGATGCCAATTCATATCACCAAATGAGACTTGGAGATGGTTGTTGCTATTTAGAGGCAATTCATATCATCTGAGAAGAATGGTTGTTGTTTATGATGACAGTTTATACCATTGATCTGGAAATAATTACTAATTCTCTTGAGTAGTTCATATCATTTGTAAGAGATGGTCTGTTGAGCTTGACCTAGTATTGTGACTTGTCAGGCCCAACTGGGGCTCCCATCTATGGATGGCTACCCGAAAGACCGTTATCTATAACGGTGGTTGGTATCCGACTACCCTGACATTGGCAACTGGCCATTCCTCAGGCCCAACTGGGGCTCCCATCTATGGATGGTTACCCGGAAGACCGTTAACTGTAACGGTGGCTGGTATCCGACTACCCTGACTTTGGCAACTGGCCATTCCTCACCCATTTAAAAGCAATGCTTGCTAGTTATAAAGCAATTTGATTTAAATTGATGAACATTTGCTTGGTAAGATCGAATTGGTTCGAAAAATTTAAAGGTACGATTTCTCGAGTGGCGTGTTGGGAAGTTGGAGCTGGCCTAATGGGTCGAAACCCGACCCATTGGAAGCAAAAAAATTTCGGTCCGTCACAGATGCATTCCAACTTAATGCCTTGTTCGCAAAAAACACATCACAAATTTTTGTCTTTAGCCTAAACTATGCCACTTTAGCATTTTGCTCAAGGATACAAATTATGCATCGTTCATTTTGGACGTGCCACAATCAAAGAGCAATGCCTCCAAAGACGCGATGTACTTCTATGGTACGTTAGCCCTATCTTACCTCTGCGCTAACGCTAGGATAATGCAAGCCTTGATAGCAGCATCCTCGGATGCAAGAATCTCGCTTGCACGAAGCTAGCGCTAGCCTTGCTAGCAGCGTCCCCAAGGACGCGACAATCTCCCTTGTAAAAAGATAGCGCTAGCCTTGCTAGCAACGTCCTCAAAGACGCGCCATTATCCCTAGCAAGAAGCTAGTGTTAGCCTTGCTAGCAACTTCTTCAAAGATGCGACATTCTCACTAGCCTCGGCTAGCAGCGTCCTTAAGGACCGGCAATCTCACTAGCAAGAAGTTAGCGCTAGCCTTGTTAGCAGCGTCCTCAATGACGCGATATTATTGCTAGCCTTGCTAGAAGCGTCCTTATCTAAGCGCATTACTACTTGCTGGGAACGAAGCCAGTGCTAGCCTTTGCTAGCTGCTTCACTTAGCGACGTACCACATTACTTTGCGCTAGGCACAAAGCTAACTTTAGATCTGTTATTTGCGTTTTTAAGAGATGGTCCATTCTTTATCCATGCTAGCTTAATGTTAGTTTTAGCCCTATATGGCTATCTATTAAGCCTTCTTGCTTGGGAGCCTTCTTACAATCTTGGCTTCAAACACTTCCAGAATTTATGCCTTGTCACTTCTAAGCTAACTTCTGGACATTAAAATTATGCCATGTTATTCCAAAGCAAGTATATGACCACTAAGATTATCATAATCGACACTAATCAGTTTGATTATCAATTCAGTGAATTTCGCAACTTGCCTCACTGAATTAGCAAGTCATTGACTTGACTTGACTTAATCAAAATAGTAGTGGTTCACGACTCCACTATTTTCTACGAGATATCAAATACAACACACGAGGGGATTCTCATTAGGGTATTGGTCTGGCGGTCTACGACAATCGTGTTTTATGGCAACACATCCACGAACAAGAAGGTAACAAGTAGTGTAAAACTTACAGAGCAATTGAGAGCACGAGGAGTAGTGGTCATACAAGTCTTCCCTATTTTTTGGATATGACTCCACTACATTCTCCATAATAGTTACTCCTCCACTTCTCTTGTAACTTCCACCACTTACGAGAAATCAATGTGTCTCCTCCAAACTATAAAAAGACAAGAGAGAACTAAGAGACAAGATATACATAGTTAGCGATTTGTCCTAGAGATAATCCATTCCAAACTACACACTGAGATTTCTCAACCTTTATTGCTTCCCTCGCCTAAGACCTACCCAATCTTCTCCACCTTTTATGATCAAAGCAGGACGTGAACGGACATTTCTTGGTTTATCCTCGTCTTTCGAGCTTGATCTCTCAAACCTACCTGAAAGTACCATTTTGTAGTACATTTGTTTTCACCCTAAAACAACAGTGTCTGTTAAGATAAGTTAGTATGCTTAGTATTTCATTACATACATAGAGAGTCTTATGAAGACATAGCAGTAGTAGTATTAGTATAATACTATGTCAGCTGAGATAGCAATGGTATTTAAATCCACTCATTGAATTGGTAGACGTATGTCTAATGAGCTCATTAGGTCTATATTTTATGAAATTTGATATGTCAAATATTGACATATGTGTATTAATTAGAATGAAATCCTAATATTATTAATAGTTATAGAATATTTAGCCTCGATCAACCTATGTCAAATATGGTTTGAGCAGTGAGATAGAGAGGCTAAAGTAGAAAGAAATAGGGAGAAAGACCTATCAAATTTAGCCAGAAAGACCTAATTAAAAATAGATAGAGAGACCTATTTAGAATTAGCTAGTATACCTAATTAATAATAGGTAGAAACCTATTTAGAATTAGTTAGGAAGACCTAATTAAAAATAGGTAGAGAGACCTATTTTGAATTAGCTAGGAAGACCTAGGTGGACCGATCAAGGGAGCAAAAAGAGGACCGACCAAAGAGGGAGAGGGAGAGGAAGGGGGAAAGACACCGACCAAAAATGGGGAGAGAGGGTCCGACGTGATGGTCGGTGTCGTCGGTACTGACCGTCCTTCTCTCCCTTTTTGTTTGTTTCCTCTTCTTTATCTATTTCCTCTTTCTGCCTTAGTCCTTCTGCTTTGCTCCTTCTGCATTTTTTTTATACACATCGGTATTTTTTCGAGGCCATCCGATGTTAGCTCATGTCTAAAAAGATGAATATCCACAGTAGATTCATTGAATTCAGCCGAGAAAAGCTATAAATCATTTTAGCAATTTATTTTGATAGATATAAGGCAATTTCTAGGAATTAAATTTTTGAATATAGCAGTAGAATATCGTAAGTTGCTCTATACTAGTAGGCAATTTATTTAGGAGCATTATGTTTATTCTATAAAAATTAGAGAATATACAGAAGTATTGTAGCAAGCATCAGTCTGATAATTTATATCGAAAATCGTAAAATCGCCCACTGCCTAGCAGCAGAAACATATAAATATTTGTATATATTTTTGACCTATCAAAATATGATTTCTAAACCTCTACCTTAAATTCCAAAAGAGAATTCATATAAAAAAAATCCAAAAGAGAATTAAGAATATAGAATCTGCTAAAAGCTACAGTTGCTCTGTACAGATCCCATAACCTCTCTAAATATATATATATATATATATATATATATATATAATATTGAAGTAGTCTCAAGTCGTAAAATTCTCACGAATGAATTCCTTGAACTTGTTCTGTATATAGTGCTGATATTCAAATTTTTATTTGAACAACAGCAATCTACTACCGTATATACAATGGGAATAACATCCAAATGGTCATTTCCCAGGTCTAACCTAGCACCGCTTCTCAAAGAAGCATAGTTTCCATAACATCCCTCCTAAAAGGCACACATACATCCAATATCAAATCCTCAAGGACGCGTCCCAACCCAACATCCATTCCTTAAGAACGTGACCTAACTCCATGACCGATCCTCGAGGACGCAATCTGGCTTAATGTACGGTCCTCGAAGAGGCACTTCAAAACTCTAACTGATCCTTGAGGATGCGCCCTGGACCAATGTCAGTTTCTCGAGGACGCATGATCTTTCTCACGGTGTTGGCCTAGTTCCAATGTTATTTCTGCGGCGGTGGTTTAGTGCCAGCGCCAGCCTTTTGCTGGCGTTACCCATCTTCGTAGCGTTGGCCTAATGCCAGCGTCGTCCCTTTCTATGACTTTAGCTCAAAGCTAACGCCAACACCTTTATAGCGCTAGCATTGCTACTCAATCAAAGTCTCTTGAGGAAGCATCACTCATCGAGGACAGCCACTCGAGGAAACATCCTAGTGACATCCTCACTCCTCGAAGACAGTCTCTCGATGAAGCATCCTAACGTCATTCTCAATCCTCAAGAACAATCTCTCGAGAAAGAATCCTAGCTCCAGCCTCACTTCTCTAAGACTGGTACGGGTTAAATTTATACATATTTACCATTTAATTTATATTTGCTAGTACTTGAATTTATACTAAATTTATCATTTTATTGCTTTAATAGGTGGTTTGCTACGAACAAATACGGTAAAATTAACGTCCACACCCATCAAGAAAGCCACAGGTGGTCACGGCTACTAATATTTCTGAGGCATCTTTTAAACTATTGATGCATCTGCTAAGCAACAAGGTGGGGAGATTAACTATCTCTCAACTTTGTTGTGGGCCAAAGTCAGTTGGAAGGAAGAAGGTGTTGGAAGCCGGAAACAACAAAATAGAGCGGGGCAGTGAGCACATGGGAATGGGATAGATAAAGGTCGTGACGTGGTTGTAAAAGCACGTGGGAGACAAAGTATAAAACAAAAGAAAAGAAAAGAAAAATGAGGCTTTGCTTGGTTGGAGTTTTTGTTGTGTGACGTATATGAAAAAAAAGGTGTTGGGGGTTGTTGATGATTGACTGACATCATATGAGTCAGAGAACAAGGAGTGAAAAGTGGTCGGTGGTAGGGAATTTTCTTTCTTATTTGGGGGAAGTGGATTGACAAGGGTTGGTTTTGGGTGGAGTATAAAAGAAAAGCAGGACATACATAGAGAGGAGATTTTTATACGGGGGAGAGGTGTTAGAGTTTTCTCTATGGATTTTGGGGGAAGTGATGGCCGAAGGGATAGTTCAATGGTAGAAGGTTTTGGATGGGTTCTGTTCGAGTTCTGGCTTGACGGTTGTTGTACCAAGAGAAAGAAAAAGATGTATTGCCGGGGTGACGACGATGATGTGGGTTTAATCTTTTCTTATCTTTCTAATTTATTTATGGGTTTTGAGAAACCCAATTCCATGTTTTGCTAAGATTTTGTGACTAGGGTTTTAGGTAGAAACCAATTTGAATTGTGTATCCACGTGAACTCCGTAATAACATTTTTGTATGATTCATTGACTAGTGATTTTACTTCATATAACTTGGTATCTAATTGTTTTATGTGATTTTTTTGATTGTTTATGCTTTTCAATTGATATGTCGTGCTTGGGTTAAATTCTTTGATGATGTATGCTTTAGAATTGATAAATAACGCTTTAGAATTGGTACATTAGAAGTGAAGGAAATTTCATCGGTGAAACCAAACATTTAAGATCTTATTGAAATATTTTTCGAGATATGAGGTTAATTCCAATATTTGTCTCGAGTATTATAGAAATGATTTTGTGAAGTTATACGAATTTTACAAGATTAAATTGGCGGAATCCAAATTCCCTAGTTACAGACTCCGTCACCGTATTGTTTTAGTTTAATTAATTTTATTACTTCATTTTCAATTCTAAAAATCCAAAAATATCATCTTTAATTAGTCGATTAGGAATATTGATTGCAGTATTGTCCCCGCACCCTGTGGGTTCGATCCGTATTTGCTGATTCTACGTTGTAGACGTCGTGCGATTGCGGTTTATTCATATAGGGTATTTTAAAATCTTATCAATTTCTTGCGCCGCTTCCGGGGAGTGGTTGTGGAATATTGTAATTAGTATTTTTGATTTTCTAATCTTAGTTTAGGTTTTTATTCTATTTATTATTTTTTAGTTTGTATATTTATTTTTATTTTTAGGATTTTTAGTTCTTTTTGACTAGTTTTCTTTCTTAGAATTTTGTTTCAGGTACTTTTGGGGTTGCTCCTAGTCGTCTAGCTAAACAACATTCGTCTGCTGCAAAATAATCACTAGTTTCTTGCTTGTGAGTTATATATTTAACGATTTGAACAAGTTGGACGCTCAATATCCTAAATTGTGAATGTTGATACGAGGTACTAGTACTGCTTTTCAAAGTGGGAAAATACTTAGTTGAGTTCTTTGAACTCTTCCGTTCCATTTATAAGGGTAAAAGCAATTTTTTTCTTTTCTTTTGTGGTGTGATTTATGGAATGAATGAATTGGTGATTGCTTGTTTGTTTACTTCCTGAATTTGCACCAATTTTATTTTGTATAAAATTTTGTTTTTATTATCTTTGTATACTGGAGTCTGGTGACATTACATCCTTTCTGGCATTTTGGAACTCATCCAAAAAGTTCCAGAGAGAAGAGTCAGAAAAGGAGTTATTTACTGAAACAATTGAAGAATATGCTTGTAGAGATTCACATTATCATGAATCAGGAAATGAGCAATATTGTAATGAGTATAGTGTGTGTTCTCCGTCTTTGGAGGATTTAATTAAACAGTTGATACCTAATACTTCTTATGATATAAGTCTTTCTTTAGAAGATTCACTCAACCAGTTAAATGAAAATTCACGTAGGAGAGACTTAGTGTGGGAACAAATTCATGAGACCTTTAGAGAAATCGAAGAAGAACGGTCAGCTTCTAGTATTGCTCCAAGTGAACTTAATTGCCAGTATTGTATTTCCAACTTTACCTAGATAATACCGATAAGTTTTTACCTAATATAGATGATAAGATAGACGATTTTGTATCCATATTATGTGTCACTTCTCTTGGAATGTTAACCCAACTTTCTGTGGGGTTCCTAGTTTAGGATTAGATGTGTGTGCTTCAAAAATTTTGTTGGACTACTTTGCTTCTCGTGACTTCTCTTTACCTGTGCATGTCTCCCAAATAGTTTTAGTTCCCATCCCTAGCGAACCCTTTGAATTGGTTATTTTTGTTCACAATGATATATCCTTTGCAAAAATCAAGTTTGGGGGTAGCTCTTTTCTTTTGATAGTCTTATCATCTTTACGTTGCTATGGCGAGAGTGTGAGGCTATCACTGGTTGTACATATTGTATTTTAGGTTGATCCCAAAATTTCCAGGTTGTTAATTTATGGAGATCCTTTCTGTATATATCCAGTAGGTAGATTCTTATTTTCTTGTTTTTATTTTCTTTTTAGGGTTTTTTTTCTTTTTCTTTTTAGTGTTCTTTGTTATTACTATCGATGTGTGTTACAGAGAATACTGCTTTTCTTGCGTCAATCAGGTGAAATCTTCCAATCTATTCTCTTTGATTTATATTTGTTTCTCTTATTTATATTTATTACATGCTATTCTAGTTTGCACGGTTTGAAACATTGAGGACAATGTTAAATTTATGTTTGGGGGTAGAGTTTCCGAAAATTGATGCCAATAAGAAACTCCAAAATTTAGAAACTTATGAACAATTCAGGATGACACTAACAATTATATGTAGATGTACACATATATCTTTTCTATAGGAGTTGGCGTGCCCAGCTAAATGGCTATTTATATATCAATGCCTAACACAATGTTAGAAATAACATGATAATCATTGAACAAACATATCTCGGAATCATTATAACCATATCACTTCCTGTTTTTATTTTTACAATTTTGTGTTTCTCTAAGTGATTTGGTGGGGCACAGTATTGCCTTGTTGTCGTCGCCAGGATAAAGTAGAGTGTTTGAGATCAAGCCCCATTATTGTATTTTATTTAGACCATTATTCAGACCAATAAAAATTAAAAAATCGAGTATTGACACTTGGACATAAATATGCGTGCGTTCTCCCTGTCTCCGTCGCCTAAACAAGCATGGAATGCAGGATCCATGGGAACTATCATGTAATCTGCTGAAATGAGCATGCACTTGGATTCAAAATATCTAATCATGTGTCAATACATTAATAATAAATATAAATAAATCGACCACTGGGGCCCTTGTATATACCAGCTGAGTTGATACTAGAATTAGGATTCAGACCAGTGGGTGCGTATCTCAATCCTTTAAGGTTCATCTTTGCTTGACATTCATACAAATATTCTGGGAAACACCGTTCACCTTAGTCAACATATGCATCATTCATCACTTCCATTTCCATCTGCTAATCTATACATGTGTTTGAATTTGATTGATTTCGAGCAATGTGAATGTTGACAATTTTTATCCAGTTTTGGATGTTTCGATGATTATTTGAGTAGAGTTTTGCATTCCTATATGAATTTTTAGTACGCTGAGTGAAAACTCGTGTACAACAATTGGATTCATACAGGGTAATGACTCTTACAACCTAAGAATTTAGTAGGTCAACTAAATATCATGTTTAGTGTCTATCCTCAATCGTTCACATGTAGCTGAAATTTGGACTAAAGGTTTTGTGGGTGTATCTCTTGTAAACCCTTGCGAGACAAAACTCGTCCGCTAAGGCCACTTAGGGGTTTAAAGGCTTGTTACACATGCTAAGTGTAGTCGCAATTCCTGCGAAAGTGAGCTAGGATTTTATTTTTATTTTTAGGTTAATTTTGATCGAGGACTAGCAAAATATAGGTTTGAGGGTCTTTAATACCGGCTTAAGTTATACATATTTACCATTTAATTTATATTTGCTAGTACTTAAATTTATACTAAATTATCATTTTATTTCTTTAATAGGTGGTTCGCATAAAATCTAAAGTTACGAACAAATATGGAAATTAACGTCCACACCCATCAAGAAAGCCACAGGTGGTCGCGACTACTAATATTGATGAGGTATTTTTTAAACTATTGATGCATCTGCTAAGCAACGAGGTGGAGAGATTAACTATCTCTCAACTTTGTTGTGGGCTAAGGTCAGTTGGACGGAGGAAGGTGCTGGAAGTTATAGCCGGAAACAACAAAATAGAGTGAGGCAATGAGCACATGGGAATGGGATATATAAAGGTGGTGACGTGGTTGTAAAAGCACGTGGGAGACAAAGTATAAAAAGAAAAGAAAGGAAAAGAAAAATGAGGCTTTGCTTGGTTGAGTTTCTACTGTGTGACGTGTATGACAAAAAGGTGTTGGGGGTTGTTGATGATTGACTGACATCCTATGATTTATAGAATAAGGAGTGAAAAGTGGTCGGTAGTGGTAGGAAATCTTCTTTCCAAGGAAGTGGATAGACAAGGGTTGGTTTTGGGTGGAGTATAAAAGAAAAACAGGACCGACAGAGAGAGGAGATTTTTATACGGGGGAGAGGTGTCAGAGTTTTCTCTCTGGATTTTGGGGGATGTGACGGCCGAAGGGACAATTCGGTGATAGAAGGTTTTTGCTGGGTTCTGTTCGAGTTCTGGTTTGACGGCTGATGTACCAAGAGAAAGAAGAAGGTGTATTTCTTGGGTGACGATGATGATAACGGTTTAATTTTTTCTTCTCTTTCTAATTTATTTATGTATTTTGAGAAATCTAATTCCATGTTTTGCTAAGATTTGTGACTAGGGTTTTAGGTAGAAACCAATTTTAATTGTGTATTGATGCGTCGGAAAATCGACTTTGTTTTACCGCAAGCATATTGTCGAAAGATGTAGACAAGAGCAAATACGGTTCATTCCCACGAGGAGTTTGTATTAGAATATTTTTTTAGGTTTTATTTATAAAGAATTAAATTAAAGAGTGAATTAGAACTATTTAAATAAAGTTAGAAAACAGTAAGAGGAAAACGTTAAGGTTCCGGGAATCCGTTGTAGATTAGGGTTGAATTGCGTTCGTCACAAAGGGTCTCGATTTTACTCATGTAAAATAGCAAATCTAGCTATTAATACACGGAAGATTTTTCGTTTAAAAATCGAAGAAATAATTTTCAAAAAGAATTGTTTGTTCTCAACCTAAGGTAGAATTTTGAAGTACTAAGTATACGTGGCATAAAGAGTCAAAGAATATTCATAAAACGATTTAATACAAGGTTTCAAGGAGTCCTTCTACTAATCAAACAATGAACTATACGTGGCATAGAACATGAAAAATTACCGAGAAGGTAAAACGTTGAGAGAGATACAAAACATAAATATTAAGTTCATACAGTTAAAAACCCTAGTTTTGAAACACAAAGAAAACCATCTCTACAAGTTCATTCTTTCGCCCTAAAAAGGGAATTAGCCAACATGGCTTTCTCAAAAACCATAAAAATTAATTAAGAAAAGAAATTCAAACTAACCCTTTAATCCTGTTCCGGCTTCTCCAATTCTGTCCGTCTGCGTCTGTACGTGAAGGTCCTGTATACATGAGAGGGGATATCGTCTATATATAGCCTTCATATTACTTAAAGTACAATCCTCAAATCCGAAGTTAGATAGAAACCCAACTCTCCCAGTTCATCTCAAACTCTAAATAACACTTAATGCCCATCGTCCATCATCAACTTCAACGGTAGTTACGAGTTCTCCCTGACTTGTATTTCTCGCAGCAAGACTCTCTCCAACTCTTTCCACCTTCTAAACTTGAGCCACACGCTTCTCCCTGACTCCCAACAAGAGACTTTCCCAAAATAATATCAAACTCCAAAACTTGTTAACCAAGCACCATGTGGTCCACTGATTTTCCGATGAGTAAATTCTCACCATTCTCCACCTTCAACTGAGGATGCTATGAACGGTTAAATCCCATCTTGAGCACAACCCAAGTCTTATATCAGCTCCATTAACTCATTGAAACCACTCAAGATTTGATAGGTGCATAAATCATACATTTAAAGTAGTTTTTTCTGATCCTTATTTGCTATATTTGAGTGAATTATTAGGTATTTTGATTACTTTCGAAGTTTAGTTGTCTTTTCAGGTTACAGTTCAGAAACCCGCAGAATGGAGCTGTATGAGAAGAATTACCGAGGAGCCAGTAAAACTCTGCTGAATTTAGGCCTTTCACCATCCACAGTGTAGTAAATTGAATTACAAAGCCAACGGCGAAAGAACGAGGTCATTCTGATCTCGTATGAGGAAGTTATGGGCAAAGCCACATGGTGGCAAATTAGCTTGTGCTGCTAGCGCCCAGGCGCTAAGTTGGCTGAACCGTATGTGCTAATGTGCTAAGTGACGAGTTGGAGGTGCTAGAGTGGTTTGATGGGCTAGTGGCTAGCCTTGGTGGGGTAGTAGCTAGCTTGGGGAAGTCATAT